>OY757551.1:2937033-2944533 GCA_963584105.1 Alviniconcha strummeri | reverse complement strand
TCTTCAGGCATGGACCTATTATAATTTATACTAGACTAACAGCTGGGGGAACCTACTATCCGATCTGCAGGTTCCCCACGAACAGTGAGCGCTTGATCGGCATTTCCGATGCCTTTTCTGCCTTTGTTTACTGGTATCCGTCATCTTGCTCACGTGCTCACTGTACCCCCAACAAAAGCGTGACTACTCTGCGCTACACCCGCAGGCATGGACCTGTATAGGCAGGCTATGCCTGTAGGCACTTACCGAGTGCAGTCCCCTGGATTTCCGAAGATCGTCTATTAACAACTGCATATTATGGAACATGTGTCCTTTGATTTTGTGAAAGGGATGACATATTTTGCTTTGAAATTTTCTCCCTGCAGGATTTTAGGTGCTGTATTAAAAATAATATTTATTATTAAATTAGTATTTTAAAGCAAGGACCAAGACAGCATTGGATCAAGTGAGATTATTCAAGGGAGACAACAAGTATATTTCCATTTTGATTGTTCAAGAGAGACAACAGGTATATTTCCATTTTGATTGTTTAAGGGAGACAACAAGTATATTTCCATTTTGATGGCGTGATCTGAGCAGTCACTTTTCTTGACATATCAATTGTACTTGACATGACTAGTTAGTCTTTTATATTATCATGGCTGCGTCTTCCCACAATAGCTTTATTCAAGACTCTTCTGCCACCTTTGTTGTTGTGTGTGTGTCACTTTGCCCTTTCTGCTGTAATTATATTTACTTCGTTTTGTTCTATTCTAGTTTAACGTGAGTGTATGTATTATTTGATTGATCCCAGTAGTAGCAGATGCTGGATATTGTATTATTTTGTATGAATTAGGGTGTGGATCGAGCTGTTGCCTGTTGGTCTATTCTGTGAGTGCCTGTGCACTGATCTCCCAGTGATCATTATCGTGTTTCTGACTGCCCGTCTGCTGTTGGCGTTTAAGTGTGTTGTGTATTCCAAACATGGAATATATGTATATATATATATACACACACACACACACACACAGAAACCAGAGAACTAAACCAAGCACAAACGTTGAGTGTTGAATACTTGTAGTTATTGTAAGTATATATTCATGATATTTGTGTGATAATTAATATTGATATGCCATCACATTGTCAGTGTGAATGTTTGTTGCATGCGCGCCTCTGTATGTGTGTGTGTGTATGTGTGTGTGTGTGTGTGTGTGTGTGTGTGTGTGTGTGTGTGTGTGTGTGTGTGTGCATATTTTATGTATGACTATACAAAATACTATACAAAATTATAACACACACACACACACACACACACACACACACACACACACACACACACACACACACACACACACACATTCAGTCTTTTAAACTTTGTAATATATTTGGGCGTAAGTATGTATGGATATATATATATAAAAAATCGACGGATTTGTATGCGCATAACAGAATGACAAAAATAGCTTGAATTAACAATTTATGACAGACTGCGGTAAGTCGATCAGTTCCACCAAAGGACCACATTGTTCCCACTTGTGGTCAAGAAAAACATTTCGGCAAATCTTTCAAAGAAGTGGGCGCCGCTACAGTTTTACCGGATCTGACGTTAGTGGACAGAGCTTTCTCTTTCTTGGTGACACGTTGATAGTCTGATGACCTTCTCCCTGCCCCACAGGGCCTCAGAGAGGGAGGAAGAGAGAGAGCCCTCTGCTCTCAACACAGCTGCGGAAATGAACGTTTGCTTTCCACGGTAGCACAGTGGTCGGGTATTCAATAGGCTGGTGAGGTCACTGTTGGGTGATGACAGTACAGTGACCCCTTAAGGGGCTAGTGGATAAAGCGATACAAAAGGAACAGTTAATCACAGTCCTGCCTCAGAGCTCAGGAGCTGTGTGAAAGTCGAGGTGGCCGTCCTGGGCTCCCCGTCCTAATGAGCCTTACGGTTTCTGAGGACGTAAAGCTGATGAGTTGATGCTTAATGTCCTCAGATGTCATTTGACATATTAGGGACAAGTTGTGACCAATGCCGAAGCACGGTTCAATAAAATCCACATACGTAAGGTGTATGCGTGTTTAGCTGTAACCTGACACCTGCACTTTTGGCAGAATGACCGGGATTTTTTACGTGCTACTGTGGTAACACGGGGGTGGAACGGATACCGAAATAAGAGTCAGCACAGAAGTCGACCCTGGAGAAGAAAATTCTCCGCCGTTCCAGCAGGGATTCGAACCCGCGACCTTTCAATCACGAGTCCGGCGCTCTAACCACTGAGCTATCCCCGCCCCCAGACGTAAAGCAACATTGAACCATGCTTTATAGGCATTGGTTTGTCCCTAATGTGTCAGCCGACATCCGAGGACATGGAGCTCTACGGCATCATCATCACAGTCCTGCCTCAGAGTTCAGTAGCTGTATGAAAGTGGAGGTGGCCGTCCTGGGCTCCCCGTCCTGAATATTCCGTATGATCTCTGTGGACGTAAAGCAACACTGAACGAGCATTCCTGCTTCTGGACTACCTTCTGTGTACATGCAGGCAAGCCCAACAAAACTAAAGCAGTCAAACAGACAAACCAACCAGCCAAACAAACAAAAACGGTCACATTAGCTTACAACTTGTAAATCAACCGTCAGTGCGACTTTTGATTCTTGACATTTACCGCAATCACTGCTAGGGTAATGTGTCAAAGTGAAATGTAAGTCATTTAATCACAAGTAAAGTCTGAGTCAAGTAAGTAAGCATGGTGCTTAACGTACAGACATCATAAGGCTTATTAGGGACGGGGAGAAGGATGGGGGGGGGGGGGGGGGGGAGGTATGTAGGTGGGGGAGGAGGGAGATTATATACCTATCGCGACGCTGTCACCACCAGAATGACTCATGCATTACTGTTTCATAATATTTCTGAGGGATAAAGTCACAAGACGGGGTCCACAGACCACAACTTTTGAAGAGAAAGGAGAGCCAAAGCGGATTAGAACCGAAGTCCCTCTGCTTACCAGCATAACGCCTTACCACTAGGCCAAACCGGCTCACAGTCTGACTCACGATACTGACGTCACTTTCTATTTCAGTCGGGGAGGAGGGGCGCCGGGGTGGGGGACGAAAGGGTGGGGGGGGGGGGGGGGTCAGAATTTCGGCTCAAATGTTGACAGTACACGAGGCATACAAAGCCACTCTCTATTCTAACCTACTGCAAGCATACAATGGCAGAATCTGTTTCAGTTCTGGATTCCCAATAATAGGCGAGCTTCAGCTTCGCTCCTGCCATATTCAGGCCGCAGTGGTGGAGCTGAGGGCTGAGACCGAGAAGAATTAAGATGCGTTGCTTTGATGATGGTTTTGGACGAGGTGTTTTCCCCACTGCATCCCACGTGGAAGCTGTAGGCAGTGTCCGCTGAAGGCGGGGTGCATTCATTGAAAGTTAACCGGCTACCAATTGAAGTCTGGTCATAGACTCGTTTGCCCCTTGCACCCACAGAACTAAATCGGTTCTTTGAACGGACGTGATCAAGATCTGTGATTACTTTGCCCGGAAATTGATCGTTATCATAGACTCAGAAGGAGAGATGGAGACGGAGACAAAAAGGGAGGGAGTGAGTGAGAGTGAGAGAGAGTTTCATTTCATTTGATGCCATTGATAAACCGGACCGAGATCTTTTCTCCAATACTTCTAGCTGTTATGACGTGTTGGCGGGTCCGGAGAGAGAGAGAGAGAGAGAGAGAGAGAGAGAGAGAGAGAGAGAGAGAGAGAGAGAGAGAGAGATTGGATTGAACTATTCATACATGTTATCGTTTGTCGCCCGCTGTCTGATTGCCACCCAGGCTGTGGCTTGGCAGGAGCTAGTTAATTTATCTCTCTCTCTCTCTCTCTCTGTCTGTCTGTCTGTCTGTCTGTCTGTCTGTCTGTCTCTCTCTCTCTCTCTCTCTCTCTCTCTCTCTCTCTCTCTCTCTCTCTCTCTCTCTCTCTCCTGTCCTCTGTCCCTGTCTCTCTCTGTTTCTCTGTCTCTGTCTCTGTCTCTGTCTCTCTCTCTCTCTCTCTCTCTCTCTCTCTCTCTCTCTCTCTCTCTCTCTCTCTCTCTGAGTATGTGTGTGTCTTGCGTGCGAGCGCATGACTGGGAGGATCGAAATCACCCGCATTAGAAAATAAACTACGTGCATTGACACAGATGGTTTCAATTTTCTCTCCTTTGACGGCCTGGAGAGAGAAAAGAAAAGCACACAACAATAGCTATTTTTGTAATTAAATGAAATGAATGCTTTTTCCCGTGAAGAGAACGATATATATATATATATATACACTGATTACATCTGTATGTTAATCCAATTACATAGCTAAAAGTAGAGAGAATGAGATCAGCGAAAGAATTTTATTTCTCTCATCAAAACACAAATGAAACAGAATATGACACCCTGGCACTAAATCAATAAGGTATGTAATACCTGTTTTACGGTTTACAGAAATTACAAAGGAGACACACACACACACACACACACACACACACACACACACACACACACACACACACAACAGAGTTCATGCATGAATGGCCGAACCAGCTCTGTCTTATGGACAACGAAATCAATACAGCAGCCTTTTTTTTGGGGGGGGGGGGGGGGGGGGGGGGGGGGGGTGTGTGGGTCTTTTCCTTCTTCTCTTTCTTGAAAAAGAGCTACGCATACAGTGAGGAAGCGGAAACTATTTAAACCTCTGTTCCATTACTGCCAGCTGAACGCGCTGCTTACGACCTTCGTTCAGACTCCCTCGGCCTCGCTGCTTGCGATTACCATGACTACGTACGATAGAGATCCGCTTCTAAGAAAATTATGTGGGCTGGGGTGGGGGGGGGGGTACTGGTTTAAATTCGAATGTGATGACATGTCCTTGTACATTATAGATCCACTTCTAAAATCATGTGTGTGGTGGGTGGTAAAATACAGGTTGAAATTAGAATGGCATGATGTGTCCTTGTACACTAGAGATCCACTTCTAAATCATGTATGTGTGGGTGGGTGGGTAGGTAAAATACAGGTTTAATTAGAATGGCATGACGTGTCCTTGTACACTAGAGATCCACTTCTAAAATCATGTGTGTGTGGGGGTGGGTGGGTAAAATACAGATTTAGACTGCCGTGACGTGACCTTGTGCACAGATGTATAGTTCAAGAACCTTTCGGTGATCTTACCCTAATGGCCTCAGTCTGACCCGTTGGGATAACTAGATCAATCATCTTTAACGCCCGGTCAACCATGGAGGTTATGATAGGGAGGGACCCGTAAGGTAAAAGAGCCTACTTATGACAGATTCTCCGTGACGTTGCTCAGTGAAAGTCGGCCTGTGAAAGAGAAGGATGGGGATGTGGAGGGTGGGGGGTTTAGGCGTGGGTGAGGTGGGGGTGTCGTGGTGAATACCAGAAAGTTAGTTACTTCTTGGATTTTAAACGTGCCAGGATCACAGGGTCACTTCAGAACGATAAGCAAACTAAGCAACAACACCCGCCCCCTCCCCGCCCCAATAAAAGGAGAAGGGGCGGGGAAGCAATAAAAAGAAGAAAAACAACGACAACAACAAGCAACACACACACACACACACACACACACACACACACACACACACACACACACACACACACACACACACACTCAATCACACGCGCACACACACACACACACACACACACGGGGGGTGGGGGGGGGGGAAGCAATAAAAAGAAGAAAAACAACACACACACACACACACACACACACACACACACACACACACACACACACACACACACAAATCACACGCACGCACACACGCACACACACGCACACACACACACACACATACATACACCCCCACACCCACACACACATAAACAAACAAACAAACAAACAAAACCACCAAGGCACCCAAACAAAAACAAACGGCAGCTTTGACAAGAAAATATTAGTGTATACCCCCGTGAGAGAAAAGCCGTGCAGCAAAAAGATGTGTCCCCTACAGTGATCAATCAGCCCTCACGAACAGCAATCAGCCGTTCCTGGCGTTCTCAAATAACAGCTGGAAAAAAAGTTAATGTAACCGCCCATGCAAACAACAAAGTCCCTATTAAACATTCGAAAAGACAGCAAATAAAATTGTAACTTGCTATTTCTTCTTTTTGTTGACAACAAAATAGCGCTAAAAAAAAAATAATATATATATATATAAAAAAGAGAGAGAGAGAGAGAGAGAGAGAGAGAGAGAGAGAGAGAGAGAGAGAGAGAGAGTAAAGGGGAGAGAAAAAGAAAGAAGGAATGATGTGCCCTGCAATCAAGATTAAGGTTACAGAATTATTCAAATGCAATTCAGACGTTACTGCATGGTTATCTAGAGAGTTACTGTGGCACTGAACAGAAACGTCAACCAACATAAATGTCTATGCATCTGTTCCAGGCGTCTCGTATTCTGTTATTTCGCACATTCCGATGTCTTTGAAGGAGACAATATTGAACAGAAAGAGAATCAGAGAGAGAGAGGGAGGGAGAGAGACAGAGACAGAGGGGGAGAGAGAGAGAGGGAGGGAGAGAGAGAGAGAGAGAGAGACAGACAGACACAGAGAGAGAAAGAGAGAGAGAGAGAGAGATTACAAAGTCCAATAAAAAATAAAAATAAAATCTTCTGAAAAACAACAACAAAACAACAACTCAGTAGTAGGCCTATTCATTTCAAGAAAGAAAATGTCGACATAATCAATAAGTTTGCACTTTTCACTTTGCCTTTAGCATCCACTGTACCGTACTCGCCCTTTCCCGGTAACGTAACTTGTGAAATGAAGACGAGAAATTTTGTCGGTCTTGAGAAAGGGAAAGAAAAAAACAGACACGGGGGAAAATTGCATCATTATGAACTCAAAAATATTTGCCTTTTTTCTTTCTTCTCCGAGAAAAGTGTTCAAAGCGCGTCAAAAATAGGTATCGGTTCTAATCTGCAGCGTAACACGAAACCACGCCATCAAACGGTAATGAGAAATATTCATTAGGTGGGAGGGAAGAAAGGGATGGAGAAGGGGGTGTAACAGACTTCCAGATCTGGAAAGCTGACAGCCTGCTTTCGTCAGAGCCACTTGGACGGCTGTCTGGGGAAAGTGGTGCAGACATTTTGGGGTCACCACTTTGCAAGGCATCTGGGTCCTTGGAGGCCGCACGTGATGAACTGACATTTCCACCTGGGCACCTTGCAAAGGAAGGATTTTTCGGCCTGAGTATCTCGCAAGGGATAGTTTGGGCGGTGAGCGTTTTGATAGGCGTCTGGAGGGAACCGCTGGAGAAACGGCTGGTGTGAGGCGTCATTGTGTTTTCCCGTCATCGTATTTTTCTGTCATTTTGCTTTCCTGTCATCGTGTTTTCCTGACATCGTGTTGTCCTGTCATCGTGCTTTCCTGTCATTTTGCTTTCCTGTCGTCGTGTTTCGTGTTTTCCTGTCATCGTGTTTTTCGGTCATTTTGCTTTCCTGCCGTCATGCTTTCCTGCTGTCGTGTTTTCCTGTCATCGTGTT
>OY757551.1:2908596-2936833 GCA_963584105.1 Alviniconcha strummeri | reverse complement strand
GCTTGTCCGCTTCTCAGGTAGGTGCCGTTTTACTATACACTTATGCCACTTAAAACAGACACTAGACAAAAGATAAGTGGAGACCGAAGTTGTACACATGTACTGATATGATGAAAACACTGAGGCACACTCACAGACGTGGGCACTGACCACACTCCATCTCAGTACATACTCTCACTCCCATTATAGTGACGAACCAAATAAAGAAATGCATACAATTTTATTTACACTACCGCATGTTACACATACAGTAAACACAAGAACAAACCAAACTGACACATGACTAGGCCTAACCTATGCACTAAACCATAGCTAACTTAGCTACCGACATAGGCTCAGCATCAGTTACCTACAAAAATAAGTTGCACCCTTGCACTGACTTAACTGATACTTGCACTTTGCAGCACAAGAAGACAAACAAACATAAACTTAACTAACACTCACACTTTGCAGCACAAGTCTCCTAATAACTAAACATGCATGCCTGCACTTTGCAGCACAAGTCTTCTAATAACTTAGAAGGGAAGAGTAACACACTTTTTAGCATGTAGACTCAGGGGTGGGGGTGGGGTGGGGTGGGGTGGGGAGGGGTGGGGTGGGGTGGGGGTGGGGGGTTGACCAGCACTTTTCAACACATGGTCTCTTAATAACTAAGGGAAGAGCAACACACTTTTTCAGCATGTAACCTTGGGGGGTAGGGGTTGAAGATTACTTTTCAGCACATGGTACAGAAACCAGGCGGGCACTGTCCTTTTTTATACCATGCCACCATGCACTGGCCAGTTGCTGGCATGCAGCGTCTGACTGGAGAAAAGGGGTGGGGGAACTCGGGGCCCGTAACTTGAGCTAGCTTGCACAGCTCTGCCGCGACAGTATCATACTCGTAGCCTATAACCACTTAGACAGTAACACCGTCCACTCAGTACTGTGTGTTTACTAGTTTAGTTTATGTCAGCCCTGGCTTTGGCCAAACAACAGCACAGTCCACTCATGACTCAGGCAGTACTGAGTGCTTTAAGTCAGCCCTGGCTTCGGCCAAGTGCCAACAGACCTGTCACCACCATCACTGCACAGCCCAGCCCGCCACTGAACCAGTGCCAGATTCCTGGATGCTAGTGATGTATGCTACAGAAACAGAGTCGGAGACTGTTTGATGGTCTTTTTTACAAACACATCAAAATTCACACCCTTTGGAATGCATTCCCAGCCTCACTCACTGGCTCAGCAAAGATTATGGCAACAGTCCACCCCAGCTGTAACTTTGACTTTGACAATTGCAGGTGTACCTGGTATTGCTAAGCAGATTATCTGATGACTTTGACAATTGCAGGTGTACCTGGTATTGCTAAGCAGATTATCTGATGACTTTGACAATTGCAGGTGTACCTGGTATTGCTAAGCAGATTATCTGATGACTTTGACAATTGCAGGTGTACCTGGTATTGCTAAGCAGATTATCTGATGACTTTGACAATTGCAGGTGTGCCTGGTATTGCTAAGCAGATTATCTGATGACTTTGGGTTTTCAAACTTAAAGTCACAGTTAGGGCAGACTGTTGCCTTAATCTTTTCTGAGCTGGTGAATGAGGCTGGGAATGCATTCCATCTTGTTGATGTAATTTCATTTTCAGGCAGGTGACAATGGGTGATAGTAAGTTGTCAGTGTCATAGTCTTGCATTGTTGTCCCACACCCCAGAGTGCTGGCACCAGCCCGGTGGCAACCACCTTGAACGATGTGGTTAGCTGAGGCTGGCTGCTGCAGGGGTAACTACAGGGGCCTGTAGTCTTTGGTGATGATACTTGATAGTGCGAGCTGCTTGTTGGGTGCAATTCCAGCATGTTGGTCTTGCGCTATTCATGAATATGTCATGCAGTAGCTTTAGGCACAGACAGGGGTCCCAGACTGTTGTCCATGATTTAATTGATTTCAGAGTGCATGTCCTGATGAAGGAAAAAACTTAAACATGTCAGACCAGTGCAGCACTAACCAATTGATCATTCCGTGTTTTCATTTCAGAGCTTAGGTCCTGATTCAGAAAGGGACTGAAACATGTCAGACCTCGACTCCACAGAATCAGATGAGATGACTGCTGAGGCTCAAAATCAGAGCAATGCCGAAGCAGACGATGTGCACAGTCTGCTCAGCAACTTTATGCAGGCTAAGGAGGAAACGCTAGAGGATCTCGTCGGTGGCTTGATGTTCCTCACAATGGGTAGGTCTTGATCTTGATGAAGATGATCTTGAAATGTAAACTGCTTCATCCAGTAGTCTGGCTCAGTGCAGTAGAGTAGGAACTGCACACTGGCGGCCTGCTGTGGTGGCATGACCACTACCAGTGCCTTGAACTGCTGTGGTGGCATGACCTCTACCAGGGCCTTGAACTGCTGTGGTGGCGTGACCTCTACCAGGGCCTTGAACTGCTGGGGTGGCGTGACCTCTACCAGGGCCTTGAACTGCTGTGGTGGCATGACCTCTACCAGGGCCTTGAACTGCTGTGGTGGCGTGACCTCTACCAGGGCCTTGAACTGCTGTGGTGGTGTGACCTCTACCAGGGTCTTGAACTGCTGTGGTGGCGTGACCTCTACCAGGGCCTTGAACTGCTGGGGTGGCGTGACCTCTACCAGGGCCTTGAACTGCTGTGGTGGCATGACCTCTACCAGGGCCTTGAACTGCTGTGGTGGCGTGACCTGTACCAGGGCCTTGAACTGCTGTGGTGGCGTGACCTCTACCAGGGCCTTGAACTGCTGAATGGAGGTGGCATGGATGGTGGTGGTCATTCCATTATTGATGAGAACAGCTTATGCCACTGATCCATTTTTGTTTGTGTGAATTTACTGAAGTAACCCTTAGGTTATCAGCACCCACGTCAACCCCTTAGGGTTTGATGAGAATGAAATTTAAAACCCCATTTATTTATTTTTCTTCACACTTCTTCTTTCTTATACTTACAGTGTATTCCTGATTGGTTTGTTTCACTCTCAAAAGGCTTTAGTCCAGATGTGACAGTTCAAGTAAAAAGTGAAAGGCGAAGCCACTGAAAAGACTGTGAGTGTGACATGGCAGCTCATTCTACCAACATTTAAATTTCATTGTGTTGGTATGATGACTGCCCATATCACAGTGTTTTCAGTGGCTACTTTTTATTAGTTCATTCTGTTTATTTTTGAAGAAGGAGAGTCTTACTCCCTTTTTAAAGGCAAATGGGTAAATATTACAGGTTCAGATTCGTATGAGAACAGAGGTATTGTAACTTGAATGGATTTTTGATTGTACTTTGAAATATTTTGTTGATCAGTATTTTACAATGCTGTGTCTTTTGGCGCAGTTGTTGTTAATGCACTGCCAGTGAATGATGTTAAAGTTACGAATGATGTTAAAGTTACGTGTACATCTGTTGTTGTTTTCTGAATCAATCATGTTCCAGATGAAGTTCGGAATTCCAGTAAATCTGCTTTGAACTTAAAGCAAAACTCCCGCAACACAACTGCCCAGAACGTGCAGTCGAAGGGAGACACCAGTGAAGTGAGTGTTAGTCCAGAGGGAAGAGTTACGTCCCCTGAAAATCTGTCCGGTGCCACAGAGACGTGTAGTGATGGCAGCATGACCTGCAACAACAACAACAACAACAACAGAGGAGACGCTGAGGACATTGAAGAAGAGGTGGGGCATTTTGTTGCTGTTGTTTTTGTCTGACTGAGACTGGACGAGTCCTCAGTACCATACACACAGATGCAAATTGTATACATGTACAATAAATGCAAAATGTGTGGATTTCTGGGCATGCACATGTGCACACACATGCGTGCAAGCATGCACACACATGCATGCAGATTATGCAAACACACACACACACACACACACATGCACACACACACACACACACACACACACACACACACACACACACACACACACACACACACACACACACAGATAGGGCGGGGGGGGGGTTATTAATTATATGCAGATTTGAAGAGATGAGTTTTAAGGCTTGCTTGAAAGAAGTGTTGCTACTGAGTGACAAACATCATACGGTAACGAGTTCCACTGTGTTGGGCCCGTGAAAGAAAAAGCTCGTTGTCCAAAGGTCTTTATTTTGTGAAAGGTATGCGGAAGGTTCTGGTGTCAGAAATGGAGCGAAGTTGTCTGGATGGATGGTAGACAGTCAGGAATTCAGAAAGATAGACTGGATAACTTTCAGTGAAACATTGTAGCACAGAGTTGCGACTTTATACTGGATTCTTGAGACTACTGGTAGCCAGTGACGTTTCTGAAGCAGGGGTTTGATGTGTTTGTGCTTGCGAGCTTTGAAGACAAGACTGACTGCAGAATTTTGGACCTTTTGGAGTTTGTCAAGAAGATGTTTGGAGAACCTGACAGAAGAGAATTACAATACTCAAGTTTTGACAAAATAAAGGCACAGAGGAGGGGTTTTGTAGCATCAATAGTGAGATTGTGACGGATGTTACTAATTCTCCAAATTTCTATGTAAGCAGATCTGCAGATGTTGGTGACATGCTTCTCCATGGACAGATTGTTAGTGAATGTTACGCCCAGATTTTTTTGTCTGCAAGGAAACAGAATATCAGTGTCTCCTATGTGAATGGAGGTTGGGTGAGGGTTTGGGAGAGAGGTTCTGTTCGAGACAATGAGCAGACACTCTGTTTTATCATCATTCAGTTTGAGTTTGATGTCATCCATGTCTTTACATCTGAAATGCAATCCTGCATGCTTTGGACTGAGGAGTCTATTGGATCTGGACGGCAGGAATCATGCAGCTGGGTGCCATCTGCGAAAGACTGGTTAGAAATTGAATGTCGTCGAATGAGTGTAGTCAGAGGTTGTGGGTACAAAATGAATAGAATAGGTCCCAGGACAGAGCCTTGTGGAACGCCAAAGTTGAGCAAGGCTGGCTATGAAAGTTTGTTGTTGATGGTAACAGTCTGAGTTGTATTGGAAAGGTAGGATCTGAACCAGTTGAGAGGTGTACCAGAAATTCCATTGAGGTACTCAAGACTTTGACAGAGAATGTGGTGATCTATGGTGTCGAATGCAGCCGACAGATCAAGAAGTTTTACGACAATTACATCGCCATTGTCCAGAGCATGCAGAATGTCATTCATCATATTGAGCAGGGCAGTTTCAATACTGTGCCCTGGCCTATAGGCTGACTGGGAAGTAAGGAAGAGGTTGTTAGCGTTGAGGTATGCTGAGAGTTGTGAGAGGACGATTTTTTCAGTGACTTTTGACAAAAAGAAAGATTGGAGATGGGCCAGTAGTTTTTCAAACTGTTCGGGTCAAAAGATGGCTTTTTCAGAAGTGGTTTTACAATGGCCTCTTTAAAACAGAGGGAAAGACACCAGTCTGCAGAAACTGATTGATGGCGGCTGTCACTGCAGGAAGCAGTTGCTCCAAGCATTCAACAAAGAGGGACGTGGGAAGCGGGTCTAGTGAACATGTTTTCTGGGAGGATTGCAAAATCGTGTTTTTGACGCATTGCATTGACACAGGTTCAAAAAAGTGTAAGGAAGATTGGGTGTACGGGCCATCTGTTGGTAGTACTGGCACAGGCATTTGACTGTCTAGTTCATCGCGGATTTTTTTCACTTTCCGGATGAAATAGTCACCAAATGCGTCAGGAATGTCACAAACAGGAAGGGCAGTTGGTAGAGACAAGCCAGAGTTACAACCCCGAAGTTCGTTACAAATACCGAACAGCTCTTTGCAATAATTACTCTGTGTTATCTGAGAAGAGAGGAAGACTTGGAGCATCACGCAGGTGTTTGGGGAGGGAATTCCAGGTCACAGGTCCTATGTATGAGAAAGCACGCTTTCCATACTTGTTGAGTTTGATGCGTGGATCAGTCATAAGACCAGCGTCTGCAGAACGCTGAGAGCGGGAAGGTTGATAGAAAGAAGCTCCGATAAGTAAGCAGGAGCAGATGAATCTCTGCTATGATAGCACAGGTTGGAAATCTTGTACTCAATCTGAGCTCGGACTGGCAACCAGTGCAGAGATCTGAGCAAAGGCTTTGCATGGTCTCGCCCTCGTCTGCCAAGGACAAGACGAGCTGCATTCGTGTGTACTCTGCAGGCAATCCAGCTAGTTTTTCGGGAGACCTCCATTAAAGAGTCGCTGATGTCCAGCCTTGACAGAACGAAATATGAAACTAGCTTCTTCGTCGCATCAACAGATAGGTGGTGCCGAAGATGTCCTATTCTGCGTAATTTTAGAAAGACTGATCTGCAGAGAAGGTTGACTTGCTGGTCCATGGAAAGATTGTTGTCGAGATAGACCTCTAGGTTTCTAATTTTGTAAGAGAATGGTATAGTAGAACCAGACAGAGTCGGAGAAGAGGTTTGTGGGACAGATTTCAGCTTCGCTTTAGTTCCACCAGGTATGATCTCCGTCGTGTCGTCATTCATTCTCAGCCTGTTGCGAGCCATCGATTCTCTCACAGATTCTGCTCAAGACTTGATGTCCAGCAGCAGTTTAGCAAAGTGCTCAGGGCTGGAAGATTTGTACAGCTCCGAGTCATCTGCAAGTAAGTAGTACAATGTGTTGTAGTGCCTAATGACATGGCCCAATGGCGTGATGTACATGGTGAACAGTACCGGGCCCAACACAGATCCTTGAGGTACACCATACTTCAACACTGTAGGCTGGGATGCCCCGCCTTCTGCCAACACTCTCTGGTTACGTTCAGTCAAATATGACTCAAGCCATCGCAGTACTACACCAGATATGCCCAAGTTCAGCCTTAGTCTCTTTAGCAGTGTATTGTGATCAAGCGTATTAAATGCTGCTGGCAGGTCCAACAGCGACAGAATGGAAACAGATCCTTGATCACAGGCCATGAGCAGGTCATTTGTGACTCTCAACAGCAAAGTTTCGGAGCTGTGGTCTGCTCTGTATGCTGACTAAAACGGCTCAAGTGTATCTGTGGCATTCGGATGGTCAGACACCTGTTGAAGGACGACTTTTTCAAGAATCTTTGAAAGGAAATTTAGGTTGCAAACAGAGCCATAGTTCTTAAGCACATTTCTAAGTTAGGCTTTTTTTTAGAAGGGGAAGCACAATAGCTTGCTTCAAGGGGGGGGGGGGGGGGGGGGGGGGGAGGGGGTAACAATACCAGACACAAGGGGATCATTGATGATGGCAGTGATGATGGGGATTAAATCATCAACACACTCGTGTACTAGGTATATCGGGACGAGGTCAAACATGCATGACTTCTTTGGGGCTTTAATGATGATGTTCTTCATTTGCTGCTCTGTCACAAGGGAGAAGGTTTCAAGAGTGGGATCACAGAAGACCGAGAAGTCAGGCTGTCCAGACATAGCATCAATCTCATCCCTCAGCCTCTGGATCTTAGTCGAGAAGAAATCGCCAAACGTATCTGGGAGATCAACAGTGGGGATGGAGCTTGGGAGGGTGCTGTCCTTCTTCTTGCCCGACAATTGATCTGTGATGTGGAAGAGATCTTTGCAAATAGAACTGCTCTCGATCTTGTTGCACACGTAGTTCTTTGCTTGCAGGAAGAGTTTCTTCACCTTCTCGTGCTGGTGGATGAAGATTTGTCTGTGCACAGTAAGTCCTTTCTCTAGCGCCGTTCAGTACGTCTTCGTTGCTGCTTCGCCTGCTGCTTGATCTGTACTGTAAGCGAGGGTGCGGAGGAACGGTCAGTGATGCGACGATGTTTAAGAGGAGCATGTTTGTCAAGGACCTCTCCTAGACCAGAGTTGTAGCTGTGAAGGAGGTCAGAGCGGTCCAGTTAAAGGGCTCCAACATCTGTCTTGAAAGCATCTAAATTGATCCTTCTGTCACGCGAGGAAACATCGCGGGTCGCATGGGCTGGTTTACTAAGGTTGAAACTAAATGACATGACAAAATGGTCTGAGAGTAGCTTATCAACCACTTCTATGTCCTGGATGCTGATGTCCTCACTTGCAGTCAACCAGTCCAGTGTGTGTCCTCTGCTGTGGGTTGGAACGCTGATGTGCTGGATGAGGTGAAGGGTTGAAAAGAGTGACTTCAGAGGATTTCACGTTGGGGTCAGAGTTGGATTGAAAATGAAGGTTGATGTTGCCAAACACGACCAGTTTGACACCTGGTGGCAAGATCTTTCATCAGTTAAGGAAATTTCGATATGGGTGGTTTTCAGCTGATTCATTTTGCTGGGTGGGGGTCGATAGAGGCACACGATAGTAAGAGACTGATCAGTGCAGCACTGTGCTCCTTGCTTGAAATGGTGGCACGGTTGTGAAGAGTGTCACGATACAAGACAGCTATTCCACCTGCAGGACGGCCTTTGCGTGGACAGGAGTGAATTACGAACCCAGGGGGAATCAACTCCCGCAGTTGGACTTCGTCACCCACAGCCAAGTCTTAGTGAGGAAGATGAGATCAGCGTTGCTCTCATCAGTGAGGTCCGACAGTTCAGTGGTCTTTTTTTTTCTGCAGGACTGAGCGTTCAGGTAGTGAACCTTGAAGCGCTGAGACAGCTCCTGGAGGTGAGGCTGGCAGCTGATCTTAGGCTGGAGGTGTTCATGCCTCCTGTGCTGCCCCATTTCTCTCCACCAAGTGATGCAATGGCAGCTGTCCCTCCTGACCCAGCCAGGCTGGAATCAGCAGGCCCGGATAGCCTGGTGATGAGGACAGGAATGCTGGTGCCAGCAGTTTTGGGATCATGGTGGGACATGGTCTTTGGCTGGGAAGGTGGAGGGGGTGATGGTAGAGAGAAGGGAAAGGGTAGTACTAGTAGTAGAATTAGGAGAGGAGGTGGGGATGGTGGATGGAGTGGTGGGGAGGGGGGCTGGAGGTGGTAGGGATGGGGGGAGAGTGGTGGTGGGAAGGGTGTGCAGGTGTCTGGTCTCTGATGGAACAGAGACACTGGTAGTGCCACTCTGGAGAGCGTGGGGGAGGCAGTAGCAGTGGTGGAACTCAGGGCAGACTGAGGCCCTGTGTGGAGAGGGTCGGAGTACCAGAGGCGATGCATTTGTCCTGCACGGGCACCTCTCCACGTGGACCGCCCGCTAAGGATGCCAAGGGAGACAATCCTGTGGTGCAATGCTAGAGCCAGACTGGGACTGCTTGCCTAAGCAGACAACCTGCTCCATACCGACTGTAATCTAAGTGTATTCATTTTAATCACAGTCTCATACGCCTGAATTTCCACAGAGAATTGGTTTGATGTCAGTGAATAAGGGGGCAGTGGGGAAGGTAGGAAACATCTCACAAAAGCAGATGAGGTGGAGGTCACAGAGTCAAGTTCGTGAGTAGATCTCATGGATGCAGAATTCTAGTTGTACAGTACAAACTGAAAAAAGGTTGAAGACTTTGAGCCTAAACAAAAACCTGGTGGAAGTTCCACTGGAAATCACAGAACTTAGACAAACAATCTGGAATAATCTTGACAATGCACACGATGCAGAAAACACTCAAAAACTGTGAAAGGTCTCAAACGTGCAGCCTACAGGCGCAGGGAACGCTACTCCAGAGTGACACTACTCACTCGGCATGCGAATAAATTCATACAAGGTACATAAAACTGTACCATAGGTACATCTTTAAAATTACAACACAAAGAATTTAAATGTACAGAAAGGCAGGCTTCTTGGTATTAGGCAAAGCGTCCAAAGCTAAAATCTGACGCATAATCCAGGCTTAAAAGAAAACATTTCGTAGTTCTGGATCTTCAGTTAAGCGGACCTTGATTTTTGTGCCTACGGTACCCAACTTCGCGAACAAAGGCGCAAAAGCGGTGCTCGACGACTTTTATGTGAATTACGATACACGATAAAACAAGGTTACAGCTTGTTTGAAGAATTCACATCAAAAGAAACAACAGCAACAACAGATTCTAAATATCTTCTACACGGAATTCTTCAAACGCGACGTACCATTCTAGCAAATAAATGCACTAACATGCAAACGAAAAGCATGAACAGGTGGAACTGTACCGCCAATAGGTGTTGATGCTGTGTGCTGTCAACTCTTTGCCGCGGGCTATCACCCACGATGCCTATATATGTGCTTTGCGGCGGAAGGTCACTCGGAGTGTGTATGTATGTGGGTGGTGTGCTGAAACATATGTTTTGCTGCTGATAGACCTGCCCTCTGTATGTAGAACTGCATAGCGGCAGCAAATCATCGACTATGCGTTTGTAACGAAGTGGTGCACTGTTACGCCGCTGACTACTAATGCCAGTGCCACCAGGAAAAGTTGTATTGCTGCCACCAGGAAAAGTTGTATCAGGAGCTGTGTTATCGAATGCATTCTTCGCGTGGATGTCAGCACCCAAATGGACGAGGAGGGAGGCAACCCCTAACTGACCGGCACAACATGCTGAGTGAAGAGGGGTTTCATTGTTATCTCCCTTGTCGCGCAGAGCATCTTTGACTCTTGCCTTGTGAAGATCCTTACACGAGTTGTCATAAGAACTTTTGACATGTGTCCTTCTTTCCCTTCTTCTCTGTGCCAGTTGGTTGGGAGTCAGCCCCTTGTTATTGTTGAAGGTGACGGACGCTCCGCTCCTGACCGCGATGTCGACGATCTGCCGTTCCCCAGTCTCGGCAGCCAGGTGTAGCAAAGTGTTGCCATTGCTGTCTGTCTCGTCCACCTCTCTGTCAGCAAGCAATCTCAACACCAGCTTCCAGTGCTGACTGGACAGCTCCACGCTGACTTCGTCCTCTCCAATGGCTGTTGACAGCAGCTTGTCTGGGATGGGTAGTGAGGGATTGTCAAGGTAACACACACCGTGTGGTTGCAATAAGTGCGTCTTCTTCAACCCAGACTCCTGATGCCTTGCTTCATTCGACCGGGGCGGTCCGCGGAGTGGTAATGCCACTTTCACTTTTGTCTTCAATGGCTGACACCGGAGTTTTTTGAGTTCATCCAGAAAAGACTTTGTTCTCAGTCCTGCATGGTCTTCAGACTTGGGTAATAAAAGCAATGCAAAATATCTTTTCAAGACGCCATCCGACATGTACGGTTGCTGCTGCCACCATCTTAAGAGCGATGTCGGCATCGATCCCCTCGGATCAGTCAGCCTCTGTTGTAGAAGCCGAAATTCGCTGTCTCCGTGTCGGACGTAAACAAAGAATTCCAGGCGCTCAGTGCAGACATAGTCAACAAGGAACTGGTTGTCACAGACTTTCAGCAGGACGGGCAGAGAGAAGGACCGACCCAGAGCCAACCCCGCAGCGTCATAGAGAACACGACTGACGACGCCGTGGCCTCCTTCAGCCAGAATGGAGCCCTTCAGCTTGTCAGCATGCTCCTCTAGGCGGTACTCCGAGTAGTCATGGAAACACAGCTCCCTCAGATGAGGCTGCACGCGACGTGAGTCACGAAGGGAGCCACCCAAGCCTTTCATGGCCAGTGCCAACACTGCCGCGAACGTCTCGCTGTGATCCGGGTCATTGAGCATGCGAGTCAACAACGGGACGTAGGCTTTGGCCGGCACGGTAAAGACGGCGGTGGGATCGTCTGAGGACTGCCTGCTGTGAACCAGATGGTCACAGCACCAGGGAAACACGGGACCGCTGTCATCCTTCTGCAGAATTTTCTCCACGAGGTGGCGCTGTGCGTCATGTTCAAGCCGCAGCTCTTCCAGGTGAAAGTTCAGCAGTTTTTCTTTGCCATCCCTGTCCAGCGTGTCCGGCATGTTCACGACGACGGAGGGGTCCAACAACGGACTGCGGCTACCTCGCTCCAGCTGTTGCAGCTCGCGCAGCACGTCAGGATAGAACGTGAGCACGAGCCTGCCGTCTCTCCGGGCAGTCAGCTCCCGCACGATGTCGAGGATGGACTCCCAGTAGTCATGCTGCTGTCTGTTGACGCCGACCTGACCCAGAGTCCCGTCCATCAGCACCACGCTTTTGAACCCCTCCCCGATATGGTGGTGCCACTCCTCTACTCTGGACAGTACGTACGGAGTGAAGCCCGCGTTCCGGCACCGTCTGAGGATTGCTTTAGCCAGGGTTGTCTTGCCAGCTACTGGGGGTCCACACAGCTCTTCCTGCACATCCATCGCCTCGTCCAGGGCGTCTCTGTTCAAATCTATAGTCAACTCGCTATTACCTGTAAGGAAGAAGAGGAGTAAAAAAAAATCAGTTTTGATTACAAGGACGTATGGTCACATGCATCGTCATAACGCTATTGCTATAATCATAGTTTTAATGTCGTTATTTATCGCCCAGTAAACCGCAAATATAGTAGGGCGAAAAAATTATCAAATGAAAAGTAAAGCACAGCTGAAGTTCGTAAATGCACTCAACACACACATAAACGGCTTATACCAGTTTTGAAATCATAGGCCGATCTTTTTTTTCTTTTCTTCTTTTTTTAAAAGATGCTCTCATATGCTTGAATCCTGTGTCGCTGAGTGTGCCTGAGACGAAGTGTACGATGCTACTGCGGGGCATCCGTTCTGATGTAACTTTAATGGAGAGAATGTACCTTGTGTTTACTCACATGCCATCAAGTATTATAACAGTTCTGTTTAGCTTGAGGGAGAAGAGAAGAGTCGGCGAGAGGGTAAAAGCTTGAGGTGGAAATCTTGTAATCAGTTCTCAAGCGTGCTGGTAACTAATGAAGATTTACAGAAGGGGCTGTACATGGTCATATATTTTCAGTGCAGCATTGCGGATGCAGAAATTAAGGTCCCATCTTTTGAGAACTCAGAGCTGTCAACGTTTATACTGCCCCGTCCGATGACGAAATGGACTCGTTCTCCATTTCGCCTGACTGAAGCGATGGAGCACTCCATTATCCAGTAGAACTTGCGAGGCTTCCAAACAAACTTCGAGGAGCTCGCTCTGCTTTCGAGAAGGTATAAGTCGGCTGGGTTTGGATTGCAAGAAACATTTTTATCCAATTCCAAGACACCACCATTCTCTGGTTTTAATATCTTAACCAAAAATTCCCTAAATGATAGAGCTACTGGGGAAGTAGCTCTGCTCATAAATAAATCCTACCTGTTTAGTGAGGTTCATTTCAACACCCCTTTGCAGACGGTGGCTGCGAGGGTGACGTTGAACAAGGTTGTCACCTTCTGTAATATTTATCTTCTTCCATCAGATCACGTTGCCAAGACTGATCTGATTAACCTAATCGAACAACTGCCATCTCCTTCCGTTCTTTTGAGCGATTTCAACGGTCACTTCCAGGTTTGGCGTAACGAGTCCTATAACAGCAGAGAACAAATGTTGGAGGATCTCTTCTCAGAAATGGATTTATGTATTCTAAATGATGGTTCATTGACTTATATTCATCCGGCCACCGGTTCCACTTCCGCACTGGATCTCTCCATTTGTGGTCCATCTCTGGTCTTAGACCATGAGTGGAATATACATGAGGATCTGTGCGGAAGTTACCACTTTCCTGTGATCCTAACCAGCAACGCTGTCGAAGAGGATGCTGCACCTAACAGGTGAAATTTTAAAAAGGCAGACTGGCTCTGCTTCTAAGCTCAGTGTTCCTCTGAACTGACGGAGGAAGCGGTCATGCCTGCCGAGGATCCCGCCGGCCAGTTTACTGACCTTCTTGTTCAAGCAGCAGGCAAAGCTATACCGAAAACACGCTTCTCGAAAAAAAACTTCCCAAGGTCCCATGGTTTAATGACGGTTGCAAAAAAAGCAATTAAAGAAAGAAAGAAAGTTCAGCGAAAGTTTTTTTTCTTTTCTTTTTCTAACCCAACGCTGAGTAATGTTCAAAATTGTAAACTTTTAAGAGCCAAGGCTCGTCATGTTGTCAAACAACAAAAAGGGAATTCGTGGAGGCATTTCTGTAATAAGTTAAATTCTGAAACGCAAACAAAAAAGGTCTGGAAAGCTATTAGGAAAATAAAGGGTAAGGGTGGTTGTAATTCTATTAATCATTTAAAAGTTAACTGTAATCTCATTACCGATGAAAAGGAAGTGGCAGAAGTATTAGCTAAAAATTTGTTGAAAACATTCTTCGACGGATAATCATTATGAATTTCAGAGGATTAAAATGTTAAAAGAAAAACGACGCTTGGACTTCTCTTCCAAAAATGAAGAGGAGTAATTTCAGACCTAAATCTTTAACCAGCTGTTTGTGTAAAATGATAGGATGATCAACGCTCGCCTCATGTGGTCCCTCGAGTCGCAGGTAAGTATGTAGTAAGTAATTTGGTGTTTTACGCCCAGTCAACCATTACGGTTATCTCAGGGCGTTACACATTTTGTTGATACACAATAACTGTTAGAAATATGTACATGTTAAAAACTTATACGTATTCAGAATATGATTTTTTTATATTTATTTTTTTAAAGTTTTTTAAACAGTCGTAAGAAGTGGGTAAAACACAAACTGAAAATCTTTTGTCAAATATATATATTTTTTTTTTGTTAATTCAATCCAGAAAACCAATCACTTTGCAAATGTAAAAAAGAAATCCATGTATAAACATCAGACACGGCTGTTCCACAGGCTTAAAATCGGGCGCTTTAGCTGCTCACTGGCTGAGCTATTTTTAGCTCCCCCACATAGCTGCTCTGTCAGTGGAATCTAGGTCACTACCAGCAGTGATCAGTACTAGCCGGCTGCTTCTAATTTTTAACTTGTGGGCTGCTGAGTGTACACGGTGCTTTCTGTATTTTAAGTGAGTGTTTCCAGTAGTGAACATATTGATGTTGTGATGCATGTTTGCTGTTTTCAATGTTGCTTTGTTTCGTACGTTTTATGTGTGTACTGAGCACATTTTCATAGTTTGCATGAATGTCCCTCTTGCCAAAATGGTATACTGTTTACACCCCCTGTGAGTTTTGCTCTGAGAGTTGGGCCTGATTTTAAATGAGTGCTTCCTGTAGCAGACATATTGATGTTGTGATGTATATATGTTGTTTTGTTGAGAAAAAAAGCAGCACCTCACAATAATCGTATACGTTTCGTATTTTGTGTGTGTGTATTGTGCACAATGTGATGCTTTGTGTGATTTTTGCATGAAATGGCTTTGTTGCAGCATGAAAACTAAAACTATTGTACCAAGCATATTTGGTGTCTGTGTAAACTTCAAAATAAGAACTTTTCAATGGTCTGCTGTACAACTCTGTGGTGAGATGGCACTGGGAAAGGGAGGGGGTAAAAGACGGCTGCTATAATTTACTGCTGGCCGCAGCAGCAGCATGTCCGTGGCCGTACCGCTCAGCTATCGGATATCTCAAGTGGGGCCACCTGTGTAGATCCTGTGATCTAGATTCTGGGGCACTGGCTTTAACTAAAGAGGCGTCTGGGAACAGCCGTGCAGACATCAATTTTCCAAGCCGTTAGTCCCTTCAGTATTACCTCCGTTTAGAGACAGGCGGCGGCGTAGGTCTTTCCTCCAGAGACCACAGTCGGCATCTTGGTTTCAACCAACTGTCTGGCTTCCGGAAAGGATATGCGTTTCTTAACGCGGACACGTTGAATCTCCTTCTCCTTCTGCCAGACCGGGCAATCTTTAGCCGATGAAGCGTGGGGACGACTGCAATTAGAGCACAGCTTGGGTCCCTCACATCGACCTTCATGCTAATCTTTTCCGCAACCCGGACACTTCGCAGCAACCTTGCAACGCTGGCTCGTGTGGCCATACTTGTTGCAGTTGAAGCAACGCATCGGGTTGGGAACAAACAAGGCCACCTCCACCTTTAGACAGCCGACCGTGATCTCTTTTGGGAGGTCTGGAGTGTTGAAGGTCAGAAACAGGGTGTTGGTGGGGACCTTTCCAGTATCCCTCTTCACCGTCACCCTGTGGATCTCAACTACACCCTGTTCCTGCGTCTTAATTTCCGTATCCGTCATGCCGGACAGCTCACGGAAGCGGATGACGCCACGTGATGAGTTCAGCGCTTTGTGGATGGAAACACGTATTGGTCTATCAACGAATCGAGTGGTCTTGAGAAGACCCACCGCCTGCGATTTGCTAGCGCACTCCACCAGTAAAGATTTATCCCTGGAATCCCTTCTGGACAGCAAAGGGCGACAGTTTACTCAGTGGGAGGTCGTCACTCCACGATTCCACGACCAGAAACTTGGCCAGTTGTTACATGAGTTGTAGGAGCGTTCGTTATCCGAGTCCGTGTCCGAATCTTGGTCGTTGTCCCGTAATCTTTTGTTTTTGTTTGTAGGTGCCATGTCCAACAAGGGGATGCACACAAGCGGCATTCCAGCAAGTGTGCACCAGGGCTCAGACGATGAGTTCAGCGCTTTGTGGTTCAGAGCCAGCGTTGCAAGGTTGCTGCGAAGTGTCCGGGTTGCGGAAAAGATAAGCATGAAGGTCGATGTGAGGGACCCAAGCTGTGCTCTAATTGCAATGGTCCCCACGCTTCATCGGCTAAAGATTGCCCGGTCTGGCAGAAGGAGAAGGAGATTCAACGTGTCCGCGTTAAGAAACGCATATCCTTTCCGGAAGCCAGACAGTTGGCTGAAACCAAGATGCCGACTGTGGTCTCTGGAGGAAAGACCTACGCCGCTGCCACTTCCATCAGAAGAGAGTCCAAATCTGTTGAATTTCAGACATCTTTAACCCTTTTTTTCCCCTCTTTTTGTTTTGTTTTTTTGTTTCTTTTTTTCTTTTCTTTTTTCTTTCGAGTACGTCCACTTAGGACGACTGAGTCTAACGTGCGTTCTTCTGGTGGACCCGGATTTGTATCGACCAGCACCCAGGCTTCCTCCGGGAAGTCGGGGACGGTACTGACCGACGCCCGGGTTCTGTGTGAGTCCGCTAAGTGTTCTCCGGAGACGGATAGGGATTCAGCCGATCCCCCCAAAACGGCCTCTAGGGGTTCCGCCAATCCCCACAAAATGGCATCTAAGGGTTCATTGGTTCCCTCCAAAAGCCTTCCTAAGGGTTCAGCAGGTCCCTTAAAAACCGCGGCCTCGAAAGATGATTCATCATCTTCAAGGCGCTCACCTACTAAGGTGAGGGTGGATGGGGTCCTGGTGACGTCGAGGGGTTTTCGCATCCCAGGCGCTCCGCTCCTTCCAGCAGGCCCCAGGTGCCACCCAAACTAAAATGTACAGACAGGCAGAGCAAGGCGGAGAGGAATCTGATTCTCTCCAACCAATACTCTGCCCTGTCAGATGACGAAATGGAATCGTCATCAATTCTTTAAAACTGAAATAATGGATTATTTCATTAGTCAGTGATTCTTGGGAGGTTTTTAAGTTAACTTTGAGGAGATAAATCCACTCTCAAGATGGTATAAAGCAGCTATCATTAGAGTGCAGGAAACATGATTTTCTACATAACGCTCTTGCTCTTTTTATCTGGTAATTTTTTCTGCTGATAGTCCATTCTTCTGACCTTTTAAAATGCTCGCAAACTTTTGTTGTGAGTTAGGCCTCTTGATATGGCTCCTGTTGAGCAGTTAGGAGATGATAGTTAGTAGGTGGTATGTGCAGCTCTCTGCCATATGGCACTGGTATTTGCCATTAAGCATTTATATAACGTTTTATTTATTTATTTTATTTTGCAGTATGTTCATCCATTCCTTTAAAAAAAAATACTTTTCTTTAACCGGGTATCGATAAATTAGACGGAATGGTCGACGATATCAGCATGTCCTAGCTTATGCGCTCTCTAAACGGGGGTAACATTGAAGGGACTAACAGCTTGGAAAACTGATGTCTGATGTTTATACATGGACTTCTGTTTTACGTTTGCAAAGTGATTGGTTTTCTGGATTGACTTGACAAACATATATATATATTTCAGAAAAGTTTTCAGTTTGTGTTTTACCCACTTAATTCTTACGACTGTTTTTAAAAATCTGAATGCATATACGTTTTCTTAACATGGACATATTTTTAACAGTTATTGTGTATCAACAAAATGTGTAACGCCCTGAGATAACCGTAATGGTTGACTGCGTAAAACACCAGTTTACTTACTTACTCTGAATGTACACTGCGAACAAAAGCAACAAAAGCAGACGTTAATGTCATGACTACCTGTGGCATCTTGTGAAAGTTGTGCTGAGGAAGCCGCCTGTGTCTCACTGACATCATCAGCGGCTTGTGAAGGCCGCTCCATGATTCCTCACATGTACTTTCCTGTCTTGGTGATTCTGTAAACAGAATGAAGTTTTTGTTTGTACGTTTCTAATCACGAGAATGATGATGTTAGTGTCTGCACCAGAGACCCGTTTTTGTTGTTGTTGTTGTTGTTGTTGTTGTTTTTCTTCTCCAGAGTACTGCCCTCCTCACCTCAGCCTGCCACGAGGGTGTTTCATTTAAGACTAACGTCGTATGAGGTAATGTAAACACATATACATGTACCAGTTATTGGTGTCCTTTCTATAAGCAAATAAAAGATAACACAACATAAAATAAAATAAAACCTTACTGTCCTTAAAAAAAAGAAGGCACCATTGTATCATGTTAATAAATAAGAATTAAAATTAAACACATGGTAATTCAACGTAAGTCATGTACATAACAATTGTTTAAACAAATTGCAATTACAGCTAAAGGAAGTTCAGCAGAACAGAAATATCACGCGCGCGCGCGCACACACACACACACACACACACACACACACACACACACACATACAAAAGAGCGCGCGCGGCATGTCCGCATAAACGTGCACACATACATAATTATATGGACGCACAACAGCAATACACACTCATGAATGTCTCACAAGGCATGTACACCCCCCCCCTCCCGCCACACACACGCATACACAAACGCACAATCATTCGCGCGCGTGTATTGGCGTCTGCACGCACGCGCCCAAACACACAAGCAAAAAGAAAAGAGTTTTTTTTTCTTCCCAGTAGTGTGTGGGTGCATTTATATGTAGTTAAAGCAAAGTGTGCGTCGTCCACACATAACGCAGTCATTTTAAACACATTTATGTCTTGAAAGGGCTGCAGGCTGTGTACTTGCCAGTGACTAGAGCAGACGGGGCTGGTCAAGACTCCAGGTGAAAAAAAACCCAGGTGACTCATTCGGGTGACAGCCTGGCGTTGAAAAAGTTGTGGCGATGACATGCGGGGTGGGTAAGTTTCGGTTAGGGGAGCGGTCTGAAGCCAGTTCAAGCCAAATGTATCACTCAGGTGTGTGTATATGTGTGTGTGAGGCGGGGTGGGGTGGGGGGGGGAGGATTATCTGTGACATAAATATGACCTATATTTAGGCTGTTCTGTGACACATGACCCATTTGGTCTGTGCCTTTGGATTGTGGTAAAAAAAAAATATAGTTTTTATTTCCTTATTTGGGGATGAAATGAATTACCGGTTGGGAAACCCATGTTTTACAGTCATGAGGCACTCGTGAGTAATGCCATTGTTCATGGATCTGCCCAATCGCAGTCGTGCCTTTTGGTGACAATTTTTAGATCACTTTATGCTTCAATCATTACAAATGAATGCATACATTAGACAATTTGACAAGAACAGTGGCGTCAAGCGTTGGGCTTCACACGAGCAGATATTTTTTAAACCTCAGCGTGAAGAAGACATTTGTACAGAAACTGTAAAACTATGATAAAAACACCCAGTCCTTTCACAGTGATTGACTGGAACGAATAAAGTGATATACCGGGTAACACTTTCGACGCTGTAATCAAAACATTATGATAATGACATTACGCAATAAATTATGATCGAGTAGGTGATGTAAATAAATTATAACACACCAATGACTGCTAAAACACAAGCAAAAAGAAAAGAGGTTTTTCAATCGCATAGATCATATAAAAATAAAGATAAATATAGTTAAAGCGTATGCTGAACAACGCGAAGTCTGCGTTGTCCACACAGAACGCAGTCATCTTAAGCACATTAACATCTTGAAAGGGCTACATACTGGGTATTTGCCAATGACTAGATCAGACGCGTGCAACGCTACTGCGACCACGGGGCCAATAAAGACTCCAGTTGAAAAGAAACCGGGTGACTCATAGGGTGGCAGCCCCTGGCGTTGAAAAAGTTATGGCGAGGTAAACATAAGAGACAGACGACATGGGGGGGGAGGGGGGGGGGGGCTGGAGGGCACAGTAGAACACTCAGTCCTTTCACCGTTACTCAACAGTGCCTGAAAGCCACAATTTGAAATTCTGTAGCATTTGTCAACGCATCTGGCCAGGCAGAGAGGCCCGCTTCTGTTCTTCAGCAAACAATTATCTTTCTATGAAACCCAAGTCCGCGACTGGATTGCCAGTCAATCTCATTTTCTCTCTCAGATAACTGCATGGTGGCTCTTCTGTTCAAATTTATATCCCGAAAAAAGAAGAAACAACAACAACGAAACACACACACACACACACACACACACACACACACACACACACACACACACACACACACACACACACACACACACACACACACACACAAACAACAACAAAAAATCACTGGCCCATGGCATCATTTCACTGCTGCAAGATCTAAAAACACCGCCCACCAACTTTTTGTCTGCTTCTCTCTGGCTTGTGACCTACTTACGTAATGTCTCTCACGTGCTAACCGCTTATTTGATTTTCTTAGCGTTGTGAATATGTATTTTTGTAGTTGACACCCGCATGCTGGAAATCCAACAATACAAACGCAAGATTCATGGCTTCCGCACTTTCTTTTGCTTTGGACCCCACATTTGGAATTCACTCCCACAAGACCTTAGACACTGCTCAACCCTGTCATCTTTTAAAGCCAAACTGAAAACCTTCCTCTTCTCACAGTATTTCCATCCTAACTAATATCAGTACCCAGTTTCTGCTACAGTCAGTGTATGTGTGTGTGTGTGTGTGTGTGTGTGTGTGTGTGTGTGTGTGTGTGTGTGTGTGTGTGTGTGTGTGTGTGTGTGTGTGTGTGTGTGTGTGTGCGTGCGTGCGTGCGTGTTTGTAGTGCGTTTTTATTATTATTATTTTATATAATAAATATTAAAAAAACTTTATGTAATTTTTTTGGTAAGACTATGCTTTACATGTGTATAGAATATCACATTTAGGTTAATATGTATCATGTGAGCGCTCAGGGCGTTGATGAGCGCATGATAAATGTACATTATTATTATTATTAGTTGCAACAACATCAGTGACATTTTGCCATTCTTGTACTAAATAATTTCTGATGAAGACAAAATGGAGGAGTGGAACTGTTCGTTGCACGAAAGGCAAAAGTTTACACACACACACACACACACACACACACACACACACACACACACACACACACACACACACACACACACATATATATATATATACTTGTATGAAAGAAAGATTATTATTATTTTTAATATTCAGCAACACGCCTCACCACTTTGCTCGAGACAGAGTGAGGAGTAGTGTATGGGGTGGGCGGTAAGGTGGGGGTAAGGTGGTTCTGGTGGGGGTGGGGGGGTTATAAATTAATTCCAGTCAAGAGAAATATGCGAAAGAGGAGAAGCTTTTGTGCAGTGACGACCAACTTGAAGTGTTTTGCTGCGTCACCAGCCTAGGCTAGTTTGGCTACTTGCCAATGACTAGATCCCGTGCACGCAACACTACTGCGACCACGGGGCCGAAGGGAGGTAAAACAATATCAGGTGTCTCGATCGAACGGGTGGTAGCTGGTGCCGAACAGTAGCGCATGGTTACCCAGAGCAAAACTATGTGCACCTCTGTGTAAGTACACAGGAGTTACAAGAAAGGTACCGTTTAAGCTCCGCCCCAAAGATAGGAAAGGTGCACCTCTGTTTAGGTACACAGGAGTTAGGAAAAAGGTGTCCGATGGATACTTAAAAAGTGTCGTGTCCCGAGGGGAAACAAAAACCGAGGAAACAGAGGAATAAAATTTGAGAAGACAGAGCAGTTACTCCCCTTCGGAAAACTGAGACTGACTGAGTGTGACTTGATCTTTTCCACTCATGCTTCGGAACGGACTTGAGACAACTGTGTTTTGGGGGTTGAACTAGACAAAATCACTGGCTGCTTGGCCTACTTACAGCAGTAAAACAGAATGCTCGCCTCTTCTGCCCAGGTTTACCTGAGTCTGTCTAGTGCATTTCATGTGTCGGCGTAACGCGTAAAAATTAATCATTGGCTATTTTTGCATGTGACTGCCCATGTGGCAAGGTAATCAAAATCGCGGTCACGGACAATCCTCTCTACGGAATGCACAAAATGTCATACCATACATTTTGTTTAATGTCCTCAGGTGCTAAAAAGCATATTAGGGACAATACAATTTGTCAATGTACAGTTGCACAGATATACCGGGTGACCCCCGAGTGTTCAGCTAGGGAAAGCTGCGATAACATTGGCCTTTTTCTCTCTCCCCGTGGCTCGTGCATTTGCCTGACAGGCGGTACATCAGAGACTGCTGTTATGACAAGAGGTTTTGCAGAGGTGAGGACCTGCCGCTTTGATAACTGACCCCTATCCACCTAATCCCGTTTTGCATAGCCTTTAATCTACCCGCCAGGGCTTTCTCCCGTCTCTTCTCTTGCAGAGCGGTGGCGCTTTGCTGAACTTTGATGCTCAGAAGCAATACAGCATACTGAACCGAGAGATATAAAATGAGAATGTTTTGTTAACAACCTTCAGTCCCTAATAAGCCTTGTGGTTTCTGTGGACGCTAAGCACGATGTTTACTTTAACACCCCTTCCCCGTCCCTAATAAGCCTTGTGGTTTCTGTGGACGTTAAGCACCATATTTACTTGTAACACCTCTTCAAAGCTCAGGAGTTGTGTGAAAGTCGAAGTGGCCGTCCTGGGCTCCCCGACCCTATTAAGCCCTGTGGTTTTTGTGGCTGTAAAGCATCATTCAACTGAACTGTTAACATTCAAATAAACAGTGTAGGTTATAAATGGAAGGCAAACGAGAAAAGGATGAGGTTGTTGGTGTTAGTCAATAAAATGCTGCCTTGTGACTTTGCCCCTCACAATTAATGGAAGATGGCTTACACCGCTGTTAATGCAGAATCGTTATGGTGGTGACTGTGTTGCGTTAGTATAGTTTCCCTCCCTCCCACCTCTTTGAGTTCGGTTGCCTACAGTACCTCGGCGTTTAGTAAGTCTAACATCACCACCACCACCAACAACAACAAGAGTTGGGTAGGAAGGAAGGCCGCCAAGAAAGAGATGCGATGTGAAGAATTAAGTGATCAGATGCAAAATGGCATGTGTCACCATACAAAATATGGGCATTTATGATCGGTGTGAGAAAGATGTTAAAAACTGTCGTCCACATTCTTTGAAGCCAGAGGAGGGTCTTTTAACGATAGATAATGGTTTTCTTTCTTTCTTTGTCTGCATTCATCTTAAACCAAAGGGGACAAAATCACAAAGACAATGAAAATGCTGGATCGCTGTACATGAAGCAGTTCACGTGTTAGAGCGGCTATGCCTGTTGTTCATATTACTTTTCGCAGTTTATATCACACACTTCACTGATCAAGCTACATTTTGCTGATCACAGCATGTACCGTTACTGCTTTTTACAGTTTATATTACATGTTTATGTTCATTGTCATTGTTTACGATTCTGCGCGTTCATGATATGTTACAATATTATAAAACTGATTTCCATCTTAGACATCATTGCCCACAATTTTCACTTTTATGTCGCTTTTCGCAGTCCGTGATGGAAAATTGTAAATAGTCAACGAAACAAATTGCCCTAATATAACTGTCATGGCTGACTGGGCGTCAAAAGCCAATTATAATAATCCTCTTTTCACAATCTACCACAATTTACAGTTTGCGAAACATAAAGGTATGTATTGGGGAAAAAAAGAAGTTTACCGATTACTACGGCCACGAATGCGAGAACACTTTCGGTATGCCTCTCGTGCACCACCGAGCCGAACTGGCGCCAGCAATGTTAAAGATGGGCCTTTTTCCGGTGTTTTGTCACCCTGTGTCATATTGCGAAGTTCTGCCTGCACGTTTTGTCACACCGGCATGTTTTGTCGCCGCGTACCGAAAAATTCATTCCGTGCACGGTTTGTCACTCTTTTCCAGCAACATTGTAATACATCTTTCCTCTTCCCTCGATGCGTGTATCGGTGTGTGTGAATGCATTCGCGCGCTGTGTTGCGTTGTGTTTTATTATCCCCGCTTCAGATAATGATTAAAATGAATTTATTCTGTATTCTCTCTCTCTCTCTCTCTCTCTCTCTCTCTCTCTCTCTCTCTCTCTCTCTCTCTCTCTCTCTCTCTCTCTCTCTCATTTTTATGATTTTCTTTTTGTAAATCAATAAATCATTTGTTTCAAGTGCATAGACCAAAATATTTTAATCCACCCAGTAAGACCTTTTCCATCAGAAGCAGACCCGATCGGTAGTTTTATTATTCTGCTGTCATGCTGCTATTATGCGTTATCCCTGTGCATGCCACAGTGTCTTTAAGACTTCTCTTTTCGAAGGTGAACATGGGGTGTTTAACTGACTAGTGCAACGGTGTTAGTGCAAACTGTATCTCAGAAAAACTAAAAACGGTCCTTTACGCTTTCTCTATCGGGAGTTGAACCCACGGTATCTTCGCTTTCACTGGATCAGCACCATAGCGCTAACCACTGAGCTACGGCCCTTTCAGTCATGTGGGTTGTCAGGACAAAACGGGGCATGATTGATCAAGACAAGTACAAGTCAGCCAGAAACTGCGCTTGTCTACGGGAGGTAATCCATGAATAATAATCACGCAAGTGATTGACAGCCTGGTCCCTTGAAGACACCTTCTGAGTACTCCGGGCGTGCCTTTTATGCGCTTTCCAGACACTTTCCGAGCACCTTTTGAATACCCAAACAGAACGAGTACTACAGAGGTGTACAGAAAGTGTTGGCGAGGTGCACCTCCAGCCATGATTTGCATATGTTAATTGTACCATTTTGGTACCTTTTCCGTACTCTTCTAGTACCTAAAGTTGCTCTGGGTAGCGATGTATAAACATAGAGGCGAGGTAAACATAGGGACAGGGTGACACAGAGTAGGGTGCGGTTGAGAGCGTTGGGCCAGATGTGATACTAGATTATCTTTGTGATGCGCTCTCTCTCTCTCTCTCTCTCTCTCTCTCTCTCTCTCTCTCTCTCTCTCTCTCTCTCTCTCTCTCTCTCTCTCTCTCAGACCGCACTAAAAGAAGAAATAAGCAAAAACAAATAAAAAGGCACACACACCCAAACACACATACACACACACACACACACACACACACACACACACACACACACACACACACACACTCACAAACACACACACACACACACACACACACAAACCAACAACAACAACAAAACAAAAAACAACAAAACAAAAAACCCAAAACAACAACAAAACACACCCACCACACATCCCCAAAACTCAAACAACCCAGCAGCAACAAAAAAAATCAAGCTATTGAACTAGATAGTCGGTGTAGGCCTACTGGCTCACTAGCTCTGTAATAAATGTTGGATGAAATGAAGAGTATGTACTAAATGTAGACAAATTATACAAAACCAGATGAGGAAAGAAATCGACCCAACAAACACCTGCATGCTTTTATGATTGAGTCAATGAAAGACTGACGTACGGAATCGGTTAGGACAATTGTGTTACTAAACGACCGAATGTAGTTTACAAGCTTAATTATCATAGATGAACCATATAAGTGAGTGAGTGAATAAACGAGCCGTTTACTACATAATAAGTGCTTCGTGGTCCGTGTGGGACCCAGATTTCCGTACTTATTTGAAACCAAGAAACATTCTTTATCAAATTTCAGCTGATGCCGTGAAACTCGTACCGTGATCCGTAGCTTTTGGCTGACCAAATTTCGTTTGGCTATGTTGATAAATAAACAGTCGAACCATGACGTCACTAACGAGAAAAAGTGCGGTTGCATAACTATAAAGGTAACAGGGAACACCCATGGCTATCTAGTAGACCATCTAAAACACGCAAATGAGACATCAGAATGTGGTACTTACCAAGACAGGGAATTAAGGCATGTTCACAAGTAGTGGTGTCTAAATCATCTGATCAGGTTCAGTGTTGCTTTACGTCTACAAAGACCATAAGGACTATCAGCGACAGGGAACCCAGGACGTCCACCTCGACTTTCACACAGCTCCTGAGCTCTGTGATCTGATCAGCCGATTGCTGACGTTATAGGTCGCAAAGCGTATGAATACAATATGTCCTGAACCGGCTTAGTCACCTGATTGATACAAAGTTGATACAAGTGTCATCGGCTTCCTTTTGAACAGAGCAGACGCGGGGCATTCCACCCCGTCCCTCCGAACGTTTATTTTTACACTTTCACACACACTAACGTGTTCAAGTCGAACTTTAGTGAAAAAGGTCAGCACTTCATTACGCGCAAGGTTTGTGCTTATCAGAACGGGAATTCCCTCACCGTCAGCCCGAGAAGAAAATGGCGTGAGGTCTATATATAGCTCCGTCACCAAAGTGATACAGTAAACAAGCAACACAGCACCGCGTGAGTCTTATCTGATACAATGCAGCACAATACAATAATACTTTATTAATCTTTAAAAAGGAAACTCAGTTGTCTGCCTTTGATAAATAATAACAGGTACATAAAAACGTAAGTAAATACTATACAGTTTCATTGGCTTGAGTTAGAATAAAAAGCTGAATAAAATCAAGTGAATCAATCATAGTTCAGGAGCTGTGTGAGAGTCGAGGTGGACGTCCTGGGCTGTCCGTCCTAACGAGCCTTCTGGTTTCCGTGGACGTAAAGATTTATTGAACCGTGCTTCGGCATTGGTCACAACTTGTCCCTAATATGTCAAATGACATCTGAGGACATTAAGCATCAACTCATCATCATCAAGTGAATCAACAGTAAGAACGTTGCAATCACAGTGACAATGATGCCCTTATCGTTCACACACTAGTTGTCACACCCTTACGCTAATCTTAAGTAACAAACATGCACGCACACACACTCTCTCTCTCTGTCTCTGTCTCTGTCTCTGTCTCTCTCTCTCTCTCTCTCTCTCTCTCTCTCTCTCTCTCTCTCTCTCTCTCAATTCTCAAAAACGCACACATCCAAGCTAAAAGGCTGTATTACGGTTGATTAGCTGTATTACGGTTGACAGGCGTTCGATATTGTCAACTCTTTCGGGCGGGGAGAGCTAGTTCAGTTGGTAGAGTGTCAGATTGAAAAGCCAGCTGCAATATTCAGTGACGCGGGTTCGAGTCCACGGTGCGGCAAGAAATGTTTCTACCCCAGTCAACTTCCAGCGCGGACTCTCTTACGGTTCCCGTACAGCCCCCGTGTGCAATCGCACGTATCACCATCTGTGCGCACTTTAAAAATCCCAAACACTGGCAGCCATGCATATATATACCTGATGTTTTGACACACGAAGATACTGCCAACACTGGTAGGAATTGGTAATAATAATAGACAACTTTTGTACAGCGCTATTCTCAGCGCTGCAATCGAAATGGTGGCGCTGCACAGTCTTGCGGCTGCTGTGCCTTAATTAACCAGGTAACCTCTGTTACTCAGTGTCTCATTTTTGATCATTTCTGTTTTGTGTGTGTGTGTGTGTGAGAGTTGTGCTGCTGTTCCCACTGACCGTGTAGGGGAATACGGGAAGCTTAGCAGCAAAACAAAATGGCAACATAATGTTTTTTGTGTTCTCGATGCTGAGGAAACCCTGATAAACTCACTCTACCGAAGCGGAATGAATCGGGTGAACAGGTTATATATAAATCGATTACTCCGCCAAAATCAACAGAAGCATGACATGAAGATGCCATAACTGGTACGCATACCACTGTAATTGAAAACTGTCAATCACAAACAATGGCGGCGACTTCAGCCGACATGGATGAAATAGAGGTGCCGGATGAACGTCTTTTGTCACGTTTTCGGCCTTTGTTTCGTGTAAGATTACACAGTGGGCCCATGGGAGTGTGACAGCAAGTGGAATCTGGCCAGGTATATTGCGTGTCGCTGCTTTGGGCGATCGGTCTCGCGCTGTCAGTGACTGCATGTGCTTACAACTGCATTAAACCTACTGACTTCTGTTTGACACAATTGTTGTTGTAGCACCCTATCATTTTACCGATACCAGTCTCTGTACACAATTTGTACTCTGTTAAAAACAGTGTTGTTTTACTGCTTAAATCGTAAATCGCCCAGCACCTACTGTGGTATTCAAAACTTTCGCGTCAATCAGCCGACAGTTTATTTTGAAACGGCGTTGATCAAAATCTAGCTGTTTCATGGATCAGTTAGACTGAGCTGACTACTGACGTACATTTCTTTACCTTGAAATAA
>OY757551.1:2884156-2896656 GCA_963584105.1 Alviniconcha strummeri | reverse complement strand
CCTTGCATATATAGAGAGATAACTTGGTCTGCAGGAGGTCTGCACTGACCAGTGTGTCCGCCATTCATGTCTCCACCCTGGGTATCAGCATTGTCTGATTCCTGTTGAGGTGTGTAGGTATACAGTGTGCAAGACCTTGCTGTAATAGCAGGATGCTTTCAATGAGTCTTGACTGCTGCATTGTTTCAGGCTTGAAGGAATCCAGCAGGGCATACTTTTCTCTGTTTGAAAAAGGCGACCGACCGACACGCAGGTATCGTCTGACGGAAGACATCCCTTTGGCTGGTTCAGGTAGGTTGCAAACAAATATAGGTGACAGCCAGTTAGTAATATATATATTTATATACATACATACATAAGTTTGAAATGCACAGAAGGATACGTCTGTTAAGTTTAAAATGCGTAGAAAGATATGTCTGTTACATTTGAAATGCACAGAAGGATACATCTGTTGAGTTCAAGATGCACAGAAGGATACATCTATTACATTTGAAATGCCCAGGAAGATACATCTGTTAAATTTGAAATGCACAGAAGAAGAATTCTGTCAAGTTTGTAATGCTCAGAAGGATCCATCTATTAAGTTTGAAATGCACAGGAGGAAATGTCTGTTAAATTTGAAATGCACAGATAGATACACCTATCAAGTGTGAAATGCACAGAAGGATACATCTGCCAAGTATGAAGTGCACAGAAGGATACATCTGCCAAGTATGAAGTGCACAGAAGGATACATCTGCCAAGTATGAAGTGCACAGAAGGATACATCTGCCAAGTATGAAGTGCACAGAAGGATACATCTGCCAAGTATGAAGTGCACAGAAGGATACATCTGCCAAGTATGAAGTGCACAGAAGGATACATCTGTTTCACACCCAAGTCATGCAGCCCAGTGCCTCCAGTTCTCCACAGAGCTGTACTTGTACAGGTGGTGTTTGTAGACAGGCAGAGATTGATCACATGTTCAAAGCTCATGTGTTGTCTCTGTTTGATTCTTTCACTTCAGAATGGTGCCTGGGAAGGTGGTGTGTTACGGGCAGCTAGCACCTTACCACAATTTGCACTCTACAAGGCAATTCCTGGTGTTATAAAGCACACAGCCTATAACCTGGCTCACAAGTGAAAATGTCACAACTAAGGTGTTCCAAAATATAGGGCACAACTTTGGTAGTGTCTTAACCTACAAAGAAAATATGACAGACATGTCAGACACAGAGGAAAGTACTGTCACACCGCATTGTGGGAAAGTGCAAATATTCAGTGAATTTGCTGGTCACAAAAAGTTTGAACTCAATGCAGTAGTGCACATGGCATCATTTTCTGAAGATGAACAGCACAGCAGATGATAATAATAATAATGGACGTTTGTAAAGCTCCTGCCCTGTGGCTCAAAGTGCTGAACAAGCATAACATGACACACCTAATGTACATCAAGATGGAAAATGTTATCAGCAGTTTAACAACAGCTAACACATGATGTAGACATCAACAAGGGTTCAGTGGGCTAAGCCAGCTGTGGGACTGGGTAGCTAGATAAAGTAAAAATCAAGGCTGCTGCCATTGTTTCTCTTTCAGCATTTGATGTGAGCATGCTTTTTGTTTTGTTTTTTTCATTTTTGTTTTTATCTTCTACCATCACGTAAATGCTGCAATATGCTGATAATATGACTAGGCCAGTAGGGTCATTCCAAATCTGGAATTATTTCCTCTGTCAATTGCCCAGAAAATGTCATTTGTCAGTTTGCCAAGGTATTCGATTTCTGTTTTAGTCTGATGCGGCAACCATTATGGGTTCAAAGTAGTCATTATCATTCTTCAGAAAAGCATACCTGCCAGATTTTATTCACAGTCATGTCAAGGCTCTGCTGATGACTATAAAATACAGGGGTAAAACTTTAGGGAAAAACAAATTGTGAGCTGGTTTGGCCTAGCAGTAAGTCATTAGGCTGGTAAGCAGAGGGACCTCAGTTCGAATCCACTTTGGCTCTCCTTTCTCTTCAAAAGTTGTAGTCTCTGGAGACTGTCTTGTGACTTTGTCCCTCACAGTTATGAAACATAAAAATGGCTCTCATCACTGCCCATCTTAATGCAGGAGTCATTCTGGTGGTGACAGTGTAGCGATAGGTATAATAGTCTCCCTCTCCCCCCACCTCCATAACCCCTTCCCCCCATCCCTAATAAGCCTTAAGGTTTCTGTGGACGTTAAGCACCATGTTTACTTACTTACTTTAAGAAAACTGTATTGCCGTGTAATCCAAAAGTTATGGTATGTGTTGTCTGTGTTTGATTCTTACAGAACTGTACCTGGGAAAGTGGTGTTTCGTGGGGAGTCAGGAAAAAGATCTGATTCATGTTGACCCTGTTGCCGCGCACCTTATTTTCCTGCAGGCCCAGCATGATGTTCACACAGGTAAAGCCAGTTCCACAAAACATGGAACTTTGGGGCTGCTGGATACTTTGCATCTGTATCTTACTGCCAGTAAAGTTCACGCATTGTGCAATTTTGCATTTACATAGTCTGAGAAGAAGAAATAAGTATTGTGATGATTTCGAAAAAAATTCTTGAGGAATTGCATTATGATGGTTTAAAAATACTTTTTATAGTGAGAGATTTTGCGAAAGTCTTCAAAATGATCTAAAACTCTTGGCAAGTATTCACTGGTTTTTGTGTCATTGATTAATTTAGGGAATTAGTGTAAAAGGTCTCTGCTATGGTCAGTACTCATGATTGTCTCCTACTTTTTGTTGTTGTTGTTGTTGTTGTTATTCTGTATGCTGTTGTTGCTGCTCTTTGAATGCAGGTCACTTGAGCATTTGCTATGCTTGGTATGTTTAGAGTGTGAATCATATGAGCATTGCTTTATGTATATATTCCCAATAGCATTTGTCATGTCTGCAAATCACCTTTCTGTTCCGATGGTTCTTTCTGATCCAGGCAAGTTCAAGCTGTCGGAAGATGAAAAACAGAAGCTTGAAGGTAAGCTTCAGCCCTTATCACTTTCTGGATTTCCTAGACAAACAAACAAACAAACAAAAAAACTAATAAATTTTGTTCCTTGTTTTTGTATGAAAAATTTACTCTTCAGTACACAGGTGAAAATTCAAACCTGTGGAATGTCCCTTTGAAAAAATGTAGACATCCCTTGAACATACTGTGGAGCCAGACAGATTTTTGAGATTTGGCAAAATAGAGAACACGTCGACCAAGTGAGGTAACGATCTAAGTATCATCCTTTGAAATTGAATCTTCACCATCCCTGGGTAGTTGGTGATTGATTGGTTGACTGGAGGGTTGATTGGTTGGTTGACCGATATGTTCCACAGTGTCATAGTTCACAGCTGAGGACCAGTAAGTACCTACTGCTGTGCCAGGAGCAGCCCAACTACTGCTCTCTCTGCCTGCTTCAGTACACTGTGCTAATGAAACTGGTTGGATTGGCTGAGTGATTGTTTGACTGGATGACTGGTTCAACTGGTTGAGTGATGGGTTGACTGGGTGGTTCTGCAGAGTGTCTGGAGCCAGGATTCATAACCAAGGACCAGTACACACTCCTGTACCAGAAGCAGCGCAACTGTCACTCTGTGTGTGTCTGCTTTAGTGCACCATGCTGATGAAACTGGTTGGGTTGGTTGATTGATTGGTTGACTGGATGTCTGGCCGGTCCCACAGTGTCTGGAGCCAGGATTCACAGAAGCAGCCTAATTATTACTCTCTCTGTCTGCTTTAGTGCATCGTGCTGATGAAACTGGTTGGGTTGGTTGATTGATTGGTTGTCTGGATGGTCCCGCAGAGTGTCTGGAGCCAGGATTCACTGCGGAGGACCAGTACCTCCTCCTGTGCCAGAAGCAGCCCAACTATCACTCCCTCTACCTGCCCCAGTGCACCTTGCAGAAAGACCTGGTGTCTCCAGCTGGCTTGGTAATGACGTCATACCTTATTCGTGCGCTGAAGGGTTAGGGGCTGGTTGGAGATCACACTCCCAGCATGGCTTTCCGGCACCTTCCTCCAAGCTCTGCCAGATTTAGTTACGCCACTGAAGGGGCACTCTTTATCTCCGCGCAGCTGTCCACCGACACGGTCAGCGCCCTCCCAAAGGTTTGGTACTGATAAGACTGTAGAAGCAACCTAGCACCCAAGCACGCATGTAAACATGAGACGCATCCACCCCAGGTAAAAAAAAAAGAGTTCCATGTTGATTCAAATGATCATTTGGCTTTGTTTGAGCTGGCTGCGTAAGCAACATGGCAACATAAAACAAACGTCTGATGTAATCTGAGTTGTTTGTAACAAACTAAGTACTGTTTGAGCACCAACAAAAAACCTGCTCATTAGCTGACAGTTTTCTGGGACCTATGGCATAACTAAATATGGCAGCGGTTGAAGAAAGGATGTCTTAAACCAGTGCTTGGAGTTTGGTTGGGGATCTGTGGGCAGTGTCCTAGGCTTTGCTTTTGCTCTGATAACAATTGTTGGCTTTTTGTATCAGACCGTACATCAGTAGGCAGGGCACTATCTCCTTGAGACATGTTAGTTGTTAGGCACAAAAGGTGAAACTTAAATGACCAAGAAACTTAGGTATGTGGCCACTGGAATTGTGCTTTAGAAAGTGTTTATTTTTATTATTATTATTATTGTTACAAAGTGTGATCTATTTTTATTAGTATTAGTGTTACAAAGTGCTGTCTGTTTTTATTATTATTATTGTTACAAAGTGCTATTATGTGTCTGGTTATAGTCAAATTCCCCTTCAGAGATGAATAAAATGGTGGTAATGTTTGTTATGACAGTGTCTGTCGTATGTCACTGACTAAAACACAACAGTTATTGACATTATTATTTGTCCTTATGCTCTTACAAGTTATCTGTGAGGCTTTTTTTCAGCCAAACTGGTACACCTGCAGGGACAAGAATGTTGGTGTTGTTTTTGTGTTCCATTGCTGTTACTGTGTTAGACTTGTTCTTGTTTTGTTGTGATTGTGTCCGTTGTTGCTTTTATTTGGATATTAATTTGTTTGTTTTTCAGTTGAAGAGTAACAGCATGGTGAATGTCAGTGTTTCAAAGTTTGGTGTGAGGCTGGTAGCAGGTAGATTGCTGTTGATTCTTTCACTCTCATCTTTTTTTCCTCTCTGCTTATGGCTGGTTGCCTGTAGTTGTGTGTCAGCTCTTCTCTGTGTTTGTTTCCTGTTCTGATGGTGTTGTTGTTGTGGTGGCTTTTTTGGTCTGCAAGGTGGTGTGTGTGTGTGTGTGTGTGCATGCGTGTGTGCATGTGTGTGCATGTGTGTGCATGTGCGTGTGTGTGCGCGTGTGTGCATGTGCGTGCATGTGTGCGTGCATGTGTGTGTGTGTGCATGCGTGTGTGCGTGTGCATGCATGTGTGTGTGCGTGCGTGCGTGCGTGACCTATGTATAGACAGTGCCTTCCCTCATTCAGCTCATAGTGGTTAGTGGAGTCCAACCCAGATGAAACAGATGGATGTTGCATACCCCACTGTTGATGAAAATAAACATTGCATGTTGAAGTGAAACGAAGCAGGATTTACTCAATGTAAAACATAACTGCACAGTTATGGATTTAGATATCCACTGTCTGTGTTTGTGTCTTCCCCCTACTCCTATCCCCAATGTTTGTTTCTGCTTTAACACCATCTTCTTTTGTCTTCAGCAGTCCTGTTTAGCTCTGCCTTAATTATCACAGTATCACAGTGAACATAATGTACAGAATCTCACAGTACCACAGTGAACATAATGTACAGAATCTCACAGTACCACAGTGAACATAATGTGCAGAATCAAACATATGTACACAGGCACGGTCTCATTCCAAACATCTTTGCTTTGCACACCAGATCAGACGGTGGTGGTGTTCACATGGTTCGAGGTGTCCCGGTGGATGCTGAACAGAGGGACGTCAACTCTGACGCTGACGTGGACCCCAGAGGAGGAGGCAGAACCCAGTGATGTCCCTTTGTCCACTCCACAGGCTGACCTTTTGCTGGCAGGGGTCATAGAGATGATCAAAATCCTGCAGGTACACTGATACAGTGATATTTATTTGCCAGTGACATAATGTGCACAGGAATTTGTCTAGGTGATGTATGTTCCATTTATACAGTGCATTAAAAATTAGCACACAGCAGTACAATTAGTCATGTATAAAAAGTTAGAAGTACACTAAAATTAAGTTGAACAATGTACAAATCTCATTTGTGCAATGTGAGCTACTTAGGTACAACACACATACACATGCATGTACTCATGCACTCTCACATGCACAGATGTTATAACTTTTCTTGTTAAATTGATTGTTCATAGTTCTGTGGGTAAGTTAATGTAACTTATTAATATATGATTTTTTTATTCAACATTTATATTTTATGTATTTATTTAGATTTGTGTATTATTTCTCTTTAAAAATAAAAAAATAAAAAAATGTATGTGTGTGTGTAATATCATCTTGCTGTGAACAGACATTAAAAAAAGTGATTCACTGATTGACACACACACACTGGCACACAAATGACAGTTCACAGTTGCACACACACGGGTGGCAGCATCCTGCACATCTTAACCTATGAAAATGGCACAAAAATAAAATAACCTATGAACACGGCACAGTAAAATAACCTATGAACCAAGACTGTTTGAACCTCTGCCTTTGAATCAAAACTATCCTCCCCATCCCTCCTCCCAGATGATGTGGTTTTCTTTCCAGCTTGAACATCCTCTGATAACATTGATGATGGTCTGCTTCAAGACCTTGGCTATAGTCTGGAAAAAGGATCTTTTCATCGTGGTGACAATTTCCTGTTGTTTCAGAAATCTGACAAGTCAGGGGCTTCCTTCCATGCGGAAATGATCTCTGAGGAGGAGGACGGCACCATGGTGTGGGAAAATGGACTATACAACCCGTCCAAAGCGAAGAAAGTGCAGTACTCTGTGTAGGCATGTGTCGTCATTATCGGACTGTTCAGTGAAGCTCATTTGCACAAGTGAATGCCCTTTGTAATCTTTCACACAAGATGTTGCAAGAGGTCGCAGCGTCACTTCCGGGCCAGTTTCTGAGTAGGTGTTGCTTCACGCTGTGTATAACAATGGAAGTTAAACCTAGAATTGTGAAGCAATACAAATGCCACCACTGTTGCAGTTGCCAGAATTACTCAGGAAAGGAGATGGAGGGTGGAAAAAAAGTCTGTCGTTCTGGCCTGATCAGAAGATCACGATTTCATGAAAAAAATGCGTTTTGGGGCATCCTATAGCACAAGTAACAAGTTATTGCTTGTTGCCACACATTCTGACTATGGTCCTCCAAAAATGCCTTTAAAGTTGGCAGTGTAAAATTTGCAAATTCACTGTCACCGCCTTCCGTTGTGAAGAAAGTGTGCACCAGAAGTAAAAGCAGACAAGGGACTCAAGCAATGCCAGGCAAAAATCAAGGGAGTTAACAACCCGACCTGAACCACCCAATACCTCACCAACGAGTTCATTCTCTCCTTCATGGTCTTTCATCTTCTACCTCCAGCAGTGTTGCTGAACTCGTCAATACTCATCATTACTTCAGACTTGGAGCAGATGGGACCATCTCAGAGAGTGTCTGTGGTGTCCGAAAGTGAAAGTGGCCTTGTGGATACTTATTCTGGTGATCTGATTCACTGACTAGTTATGCCTTGGTTGTGCAGAGGGACAACTCTAGGAGCTGTACATGATCACATACGCCAGACCTCACACCTGTCATAACTCTTCTAAATTGCTTCCCTTGATGGATACTTCCCTTCCCATGCAAATTCTGGAACATAGCATTTTTTTTCTTTTCTTCTTTTCTTCTTTTTCAGAGACTGTTTTAAGTGAAAACCTGGACATTTAGTATGATGATAATTAACCTTAAAGCTTTATGTTTTCATGCTTCTTTGTAAGAACTGGTTTGCTATGCAACTTTGATGTAAATTTGAAAATGTGAAACTGAACATTGTGTTCTGTGGAAAAGGTCATATCCAGCGGAAATCGAGAATAATTTTGTATTCTTGACTGTTACAAACATGATCAGTAATTTCCTGCTATAAGTGACTAATTTGTCTTGTAATAACTTTTAAGGAAGACATTGGTGCTGCTCATTTCTTCAGACAAAGTCTGAATGTCCGTATTTGTGAGATGCTGTTATTGTTAAGCGAGATCTTTTGAAGTCTGCACGATGGTAGCTTCTGTCTATAGATGTTTGCAGTTTCATGGCTTGTGGGTGTGTTATCAGAGAGGGCGGCAGAAGTAGTGAGAGGAAGATCAAGGAAGAAGGGAGGGAGAATCCAAACTGTGAAGATGAATGAACTCGGCATCAAAAACATCTGGTGTGGAGAAAATGCAAAAAGCTTGTGTGATAGAATGTCACTTTTGAAACTGGTCACAAATCATTACGGCAAGTGTTTGTGTCAGTCTTGAACGGCAAGTGCCAGATTTTGTGTCCAGGATTATTCTGCCTTTCTGCTTTCTACTTTTCCAGTTCATTTAACTTCATTTTTCCTAATTCTCATTAGAGAATGTGCTGTGTGATTTACTGTCCCCCAGATATAACCGTACTGGTTGACCAGGTGTAAAACACCAATTTATTTACTGGCGATTTGCTGACTTGTTGTTTGCCCAGGATCATTCTTTGTGGTTGGTAGGACCTTGGATATCAACTAACTGTTCACAAAAGGAATCAGTGCCTTATTTTCTGTTTGTTTTTTGCTGACCCATCATCTTTGCTGACCTCAGAGGCATTGTGTTTTTTGCTGACCTATCATCTGTACTTACCTCAGAGGCACTGTGTTTTTTGCTGACCTATCATCTGTGCTGACCTCAGAGGCACTGCTCCCATGCTACTCAGCCTCTGGCCACACCTGTGGATCATTCCGCTTTGCAGCCCCACACCCTGAGGTCCACAGGAGGAGACGTCAGATCGTTGGTTGGCTATCATCCAGAGGAGACACTGCACTGCTGCCGAGTCACTTCGGTGATATTCAGTAGTACCTGTTCTCATTTAACATGTTCTGGACACCATACCCACTATACCCCCTACTGATGACAATGTTACAGGACTCCTAGAATCAGACTGAGTGTGTGTGTGTGTGTGTGTGTGTGGGGGGGGGGGATCTGAAACAAGAATGACTGCTAGCATTCTAAAACAAGATCCAAACATGTAAAAGGGTTAAAAGAAGGCTTTTTAGGGTGAAACACAGCATGCGTGTTGTGTTTTGTGCTGATAAGTAGCGTTGTTGTGTTTTGTGCTGATAAGTAGCGTTGTTGTGTTTTGTGCTGATAAGTAGCGTTGTTGTGTTTTTTGCTGATAATTAGCGTTGTTGTGTTTTGTGCTGATAAGTAATGTTGTTGTGTTTTGTGCTGATAAGTAGCGTTGTTGTGTTTTGTGTTTTGTGCTGATAAGTAGCGTTGTTGTGTTTTGTGCTGATAAGTAGCGTTGTTGTGTTTTGTGCTGATAAGTAGCGTTGTTGTGTTTTGTGCTGATAAATAGCGTTGTTTTGAACCTTTCATGTGTTTGGGTCAGACTGAGTGAGACTGGAGACGGAGTCAGACTGAGTGGGTGTCCCCTCCAGACAGCAGGCCGCCACTACGTCCCTCCACCAACCCTCCTATGTGGACTCTCTGACGCTGAAAGCTTTGATCAGAACTGCCTCAGACAAGGAAGGAGGCAGGAACTCAGAGACTGAGATCAACATGAGAGCATGAAGGACTACAGAAGTTGCAGCAGTGTCTTTGCACAGTGATAGATGAGGATGAGGACGATAGCTGATGATGCTATGGTGGTCCATTTCTGTTTAAGGCTACTTGACTGGGCCACAGACCACGCTTCCTGTCATTCATATCCTTGTGTTAACCAGGTCCTGGAATTATGGCACCTGCAGCGCTGGTAAAGTCATTATAGAAACATCCTCAAAGATGAATCCCTGAAAGGGATGAAGCTCAGCTGTGTGGTCCTATCCTTCCCACTGGGCCCATATCACTCTCAGCTCTGGGCAGGAGTCGGCCAGGGCTGAAAAATCCCTCATGACTGAGGAGATTCGAACCCAAGCCTTTCCAACCCATAGTCCGAAGTGCGAACCATTATGCTACAGGGGCCAGTTAGGATCAGTGCCTTATTTTGGGCAGTCTAGTCTAAAACAAATTCTGCCCTGTTGGAAGTGTTACTCGTGGCATTTCTATACTCCTTGTCCTACTTTGTGAACAAAACATCCCTGTTCATAATTATATATCTAGAGTATGTACAGACATCAGCAGTGTTACAGTGCTAGGAAAAGCTGATGGTTTTTATCTGGTTATTTTATGGGATGATTTTTTTCTCAGGACCAAAGTATCGGTAAAAGCTGTTTAAATTCGTTTTGTTTGTTTGTATTTTTGGGTACATTTTTGCCTGTTGTCGGCTTTGGATTATAATCATATATTGCTAGTTGGCCAATGATGTCTTTCAGTGTTACCCTGCGAGCTGCACTTTTTATGTTTCTACTCTGCAACCCCGTAATTGATTATGTAAATCAGAAGATCAAGCTGTGTGTCTCATGTTGTATGCTTGTACATGATTTTCTTTGAAGGTTTATATTAGCTGATATGATTTATTCCTTATTGTTCTTATCAGTCATACATTTCAGAGACCATATTAAGATTGTGTTAGTCACAGAGACCTGTCATATTATTTATGAATACTAGGTGGAAACTGGTCAAAGTATATATATGATACTTTTCATACTTATTTTGTGTCTTGTCATCCTAGCTGTTGATGTTGTGGTGGTGATGTGTGTGTGTGTGTGTGTTTGTGTGTGTGTGTAAGTGTGTGTGTGCGTGCATGTGTGTGTGTGGGGGGGTGCGCGCGCACATGGATCTGTTCTATGTGGTGGGTGCTCCCTCCTTTATGGTCTGGCTCCGCGAGTGAGCTCATCCTGGCATCTGCCCCCCCCCCCCCTCTTCCCTCCCCCCCCCCCCGCCCCCTCTTCCCTCCCCCAAACACACATACACTCTCTCTCTCTCTCTCTCTCTCTCTCTCTCTCTCTCTCTCTCTCTCTCTCTCTCACACACACACACACACACACACAAAAAAAAAAAAAAACGCCAAGACACCCTCTTCCCCATCACACTCCCCTCACTACAAACAAAATCGTTGCTATAGTATAAGTAAAAAGCGTACTTATTTTTTTTTATTTGACAAAATACATTTGTCTTGATTCGTTTTTAGTATAAAAAGGCAAACAGGAGAGACTGAAGACAAAGGATAACGTCCCACAGCAGAATAATCCTGAGAAGACGCAGATAGCAACAACAAACAATGTTACTTAATACATTACATGTTACTTAATACACCAGTAACGGAATTACCAAAGACATCCAACAACTTTATTATTATTATTTTTTAAAGACAGCAAAATCTCGGCAGTGTGTACAAAAGAACTAGTCCTCGGGTGGGGATTGTAACCAGACAAGGAAGGAATGAGCTGACCGAGTAATCGATGATGATGAGTTGATGCTTAATGTCCTCAGATGTCATTTGACATATTAGGGACAAGTTGTGACCAATGCCGAAGCACGGTTCAATAAAAGCCACATACGTAAGGTGTATGCGTGTTTAGCTGTAACCCGCCACCTGCACTTTTGGCAGAATGACCGGGATTTTTTACGTGCTACTGTGGTAACACGGGGGTGGAACGGATACCGAAATAAGAGTCAGCACAGAAAGTTGACCCTGGAGAAGAAAATTCTCCCGCCGTTCCAGCAGGGATTCGAACCCGCGACCTTTCAATCACGAGTCCGGCGCTCTAACCACTGAGCTATCCCCGCCCCCCCGAGTAATCGATGAGACAAGGTTGGCTCATGAGTGAGCTGATGTACTGGTAATCAGACAAGGAATAAGCTGATGTACTGGTAATCAGACAAGGAATAAGCTGATGTACTGGTAATCAGACAACGAAGGAATGATCCAAAGTACTAGTAATCAGACAAGGAATAAGCTGATGTACTGGTAATTAGATAACGAAGGAATGATCCAAAGTACTAGTAATCAGACATGAAGGAATGGAATGATGTACTAGTAGTCGGACAAGGAAGGAACGAGCGATGTACTAGAAATCAGATAAGGATAGAATAAGCTGATGTACTAATAGTCAGAAAAGAATGAGCTGCAAAGTGGGAAGATACTGACAGCTGTATGGAATGCGTCGCCGGTAATGTTCAAAAATAGAGAGGAAAGAAAGAAAGAAAGAAGAAAAAGAAAAGAAAAAGAAGAAAAAAAAAGAAGAAGAAAAGAAGAAGAACAGAAGAAGAAGAAGAAAGAAAAAAGGAAAAACCACACACACACACACACAAAAAAAAAAAAAAAAAAAAAATCGAAACGGTTACTCGGCTCATTGACAGTGTACCAGTGCATGTATCAGACAATACCTGTCTGACCAGAACAGTGTGTGTTATTGGCAGAGAACTGTGAAGCATTCGATCCATGCAGAGTATTGCCAGGACAGCGCTAGCTCGGGTT
>OY757551.1:2879048-2881548 GCA_963584105.1 Alviniconcha strummeri | reverse complement strand
GGTGGATGGCTGGATCCTTACCAGTGTAGTCTGCGCCAGCGCTGGACCAACTGCAGGCGATGTTCTCCCCGACCCTTTTACCGTCCACCGTGCACTTGCTGTGCTCAAACCTGTCACACAGCAACAAGACAGTCAACACTACAATCAACACAACAGTCAACACACTGACAGTTAACAGACCGAGCCATTCCTGACCCTGCTGCCGTCCACCATACATCTGCTGTGTTCAAACCTGTCACATGGCAACGCAACAGTCAACATACTAACAACGGACCGATCCAACAGTCAACATACTGACAACGGACCGATCCAACAGTCAACATACTGACAACGGACCGATCCACCCCCGACCCTGTTGCGTTCAACATACACTTGCTGTGTTCAAACCTGTCACATAGCAACACACTGACAATACACTGACAGTTAACACACTGACAACAGACTGATCCACTCCCAGCTTCCGTGCAGCCTTGCTGTTGATAGCTATACAGCGCTATCCTCCGATCTCTAGCAGACTTACTGCACTCGCATGTGATTCTACATGAGCCGTTTACAGTGCGTTTTTGAATATCCACCGACAGTCAACACACGCAGCACTGGCATGGCTGGCATGGCTGGATATGGTGCCACATGAAACTGCTGCCGTCTCGGCGCGTTCTGTGCACACCATACAGCCATGCACCATATCACTTCATGCAAAGCCACATACGTAAGGTGCATGCGTGTTTAGCTGTAACCTGCAACCTGCAGTTTTGGCAGAATGACCGGGGTCTTTTACGTGCTACCGCGGTAACACGGGGATGAAACGAATGCCTGCCTTATAGGCTCCGACCCTTTCCTGACCTCAGGCGGGGGCGGGGATACCTCAGAGGTTAGAGCACCGGACTCGTGATTGAAAGGTCGCGGGTTCGAATCCCTGCTGGAACGGCGGGAGAATTTTCTTCTCCAGGGTCGACTTTCTGTGCTGACTCTTATTTCGGTATCCGTTCCACCCCCGTGTTACCACAGTAGCACGTAAAAAGTCCCGGTCATTCTGCCAAAAAGTGCAGGTGGCAGGTTACAGCTAAACACGCATACACCTTACGTATGTGGATTTTATTGAACCGTGCTTCGGCATTGGTCACAACTTGTCCCTAATATGTCAAATGACATCTGAGGACATTAAGCATCAACTCATTATCATCATCATCTGACCTCAGGCAACTTCACTCGCGGCTACTTACTTAGTTAGTTAGTTAGTAGTTGGATTTTAGCGTCCCGTCAAGGACACAGGCTCATCGAAGACATAATAGGGAAGCTGCACCACTAACAGCGGCCTTGAGACTATAAGCTTGTTCTCCGTGTCTACCGTGCCTGCTGGTCGTTCTGGACAATGTCTTCTGAAGTGGACAGACAGGACAGTCTCACTGAAGTATGGGAATCAGTTCGGCACATTTCCAATTTCTTGGTATGCTCGAGTTCTAATCTTCTAACGCTATGAAGTGACACTGTAACCTGGTGCATGTTTGAATGGTGTACACAGAACTTGCGCAGAAACGGCAGCATTTCACGTGGCACCAGCCATGCAACACCCACAGAGCGCTACCAGCACACCACTTCCGTGGATATTAAAAATACGCGCTATAAAAAGAATACAGCCACTCATTCAGAATCACATGCCAATGTGCGCAGTGAGGCTGCTCGAGAGCAGAGAATAGCGCTATATAAAAGCTATGAATAATAATAATGATAACAATAACGTGTAGTCCGTTCTTTGACGCATCCAATATTTTTCTCCGGTTACGCCCAAAACAGAGTACTTTTCTACCATCATGACAAAAATGAAAAGAACACTTTTCTACGATTATTGTCGAAAATATAGACCTTCCAAACTCATCAAAGGTTGTAAAGAACGCTATTCATTAGGACAAAACACAACATAGCCATGTGGTTTTCGGGTATTCGTGGAAGCATTCTGCCAAGCACTGGACACAGGTAAGTGGCTTAGCTCTCCATCACATTTTTGATCGCTTTTTACCGTTTAACTATTATTTAAGTGTCGTTTTGTAGCTTGATAAAGGGCATTACATCGAAATTCGCATGCCGTCTTTTGTCCTAATAAATAACGTTCTTTTGAACTTTGCATGCATTTGGAAATTTGGTTTAGAAATCTAGCAGTCATTCTTATTTCAGTTGTTTTTTTTTCCTCCAAAAATATATAGGCCTAAACATTAACAGCAATATCTGTTTCCTTTAAGCGGCATTTCCCTTTCCGCGAAACACTGTCAACATTAGGAATGAGTGAACAACTGCTGGTGAGGATTACAAAATAGATCTGTTCTAGACTGCCCGCATTAGTCTGGGTGTAATACTTACTTGTCATTGGACGCCAGATGCTCCGCCCATTGCTGCGCGTGCTCGGACAGATCGCTGGCCAGTGTGAGAGCTGGAGCGGAGTGTAAGGCACGCTTTGCATTATGGGCCTGAAGACAGTCCCGATGAAAGTCGCTCATTTTCTGCG
>OY757551.1:2866548-2876548 GCA_963584105.1 Alviniconcha strummeri | reverse complement strand
CAGTGGTGTGGTCAGTCAATGCCAGTCGCCCGAAGTCAGCCTGAAAAGTGACCGGCGAATAATCTTCATTAAGCCGCCGTAGGACTGGACGTCACAGCGCTGACCGCGGGTCATCGGGTCATCGGGACCCAGCGGGACCAGCGCTCGCCTTCGTTATTACGGCAGTGACAAGCGGACCGCAAGGTAGGGCAAATAATGTTTATTGCCCGTTAATCCGCTCATCGACACGCGGTGCTCACTGGTCACCACCGCGGGACAGAGGGACAGGCAGGAAGGCACAGAGCGGGACAAAGGGACAGGCAGGCGGAGACAGTGGGCAGGCAGAAAGTGGGACAGGCAGGCGGAGAGAGTGGGACAGGCAGGCGGAGAGTGGGACAGGCAGGCGGAGAGAGTGGGACAGACGGACAGGCAAGCAGAGAGAGGGACGGGTAGACAGAATGGGACAGAGGGACAGGCGGGCATAGAATGGGACAAGTAGGCAAAGTGGGACAGGTAGGCAAAGTGGGACAGAGGGGCAGGCAGGCGGAATGGGACAGAGGGACAATATATCAGCTAGAACATGGGACAAAGGGTGATACAGGTAAACAGAGAGTGGGACAAAGGACAGAGCCAGGCAGAGCGGGACAGAAAACAACAACAAAAACAAAGAACGACCAGAAAAGCGCAGGTAAAAGCAGCAGCGGTCATTTCTATTGGGCGATTCAGGCGGGGTTGTTAACTCCCTTGAATTTTGCCCGGCATCGCTTAAGTCCCTTGGCTGCTTTTATTTCCGGTGCGTACTTTCTTCACAGTGAATTTGCGAATTTCACACTGCCAACGTTAAAGGCATATTTTGAAGCACGTAGTCATAATGTGTCTGGAAATGAGCAATAACTTGTTGCTCGTGCTTTAGGATGCCCCAAAACGCATTTTTTCTACGAACTCGCGATCTTCTGATCAGCCCCAAAACAACGTAAAGACACTTTTTGTTCACCCTCCATCCCCTTTCCACGGTCATTTTTCCAACTGCAACAGTATTGGCATTTGTACTGTTTCGCAATTCTAATTTCAGCTTCTACTGTTATACACAGCGTGAAGCAACGCCTACTCAGAAATCGGCCCGGAAGTGCGCTGCGATCTCTCGCGACTTCTTTCGCGAAAGATTACAAAGCGCATTCACTCTAGCAAACCAGCTTCGCTGAATCGCCCAATAGCGAGGTATGTTACCGACTCGGGTGCATGATCACATGACGATTTTGGACACAAAGACATCACAGCCGTAAGGAAATAAGTTGCCTAAATTTCATTTGTCACCGTTTAACTGTTGTTTTAAGTGTTGTTCTTTCCTTTGAACCCCCAAATTCGCACGTTTTGTTGTGTCGTATTAAATAAGCGTTCTTTTTAATCCGTCGCGTGTTTGGACTTCCCGATTTACACGATTACCAAAACTATATCAACCTATAAAAACAATAAAGAGGATTTCTAGAAAACCAATCTACCGCACAAGGTGGAAACACAAGTTTTACAATAACACACACACACACACACACACACACACACACACACACACACACACACACACACACTCACACACACGGACGCACAAACACATACACTCATGCACGCACACACACACGTACGCATGCACGCACTCACACACACATGCACACACACACACAAAAACACACGAGCACTCGCACGCTCACGCATGCACGCACACATGCAAACGTACACACGCACTCACGCACGCACGCACGCACGCACACACACACACACACATGCACGCACACACATACTCTCTCTCTCTCTCACTCTCTCTCTCACTCACACACACACACACACACACACACACGCACACACGCACGCACGCACGCATGCACACACGCACGCACGCACGCACGCACACTCTCTCTCTCTCTCTCTCACACACACACACACACACACATACACACACACACACACACGCACACACACACACACACACACACACACACACACACACACACACACACACACACACACACACACACACACGCACACCCGGACTATAACGGGCAGGCCAGGCAGGTGGGCAACAACGTCAACAATGTAGCCGTCCCCTCACTGCCCCACTGACCAGCATCGGCTGAACCAACAACACCACGCGCAGTCAAGCAGACAGACAGACACAATGACGAAAAGCTTCGTTCAGTGTTGCTTGACGTCCACAGAGACTGTACGGACTCATTGTACTGGGGACCAGGAGACCAGGACCTCCACCTCCACTTTCACACAGCTCCCGAGCTCCGTGAAAAAAGCTTGTAACTATCAGAGCGTTTCAAGAGGGCTCAACTGGTGTTTAGGTTACTCAAGAAAAAGTTCACGGCAAAGTAAAGTAAACATGGTGCTTAACGTCCACAGAAACCATAAGGCTTATTAGGGACGGGGAGAAGGGGGGGGAAGGGGGCATGGAGTGGGGGGAGAGGGAGATTATATACCTATCGCTAAACTGTCACCACCAGAATGACTTCTGCATTAAGATGGGCAGCGATGAGAGCCATTTTAATGTTTCAGTAGGAAGTGATGGACAAAGTCACAAGACAGTGTCCACGAACCACAACCTTTTCTGAAGAGAAAGGAGAGCCGAAGCGGTATCGAACCGAGGTCCTTCCGCTTACCAGCCTAACGCCTTACCGCAAGGCCAAACCGGCTCACAAGTTCACGGCGGTGTACGAATGGCTTATATTCCGCTCAAACGGTGGCGGTGGCGTTGGAAGTTGGAGGAGCGAGAGAAAGAAAAGGACATATGTGTGGGGGCAGGTCTCTGAGAAAGGGAAAATAAATGGCACCGGCAAGTAATTAAGAAAAGTAGCCTCCATGCTCTGATTTGCTGAGGGGAAAAGGTCTGCGAAAAAGAAGTGCTATCATTCAGAAGTTAAGAAACTATTCGAAAAGAGCGTGTGAGAAGGAAGACATATAAATAACTGGCTTTCAACGTCGAGTCTTCAATGACGGTTATGGCAGGGCGAAACAGATTTTGTCAGAACACAACAGACTAAAAATATATACCTGTTAAAACTAGCCCATCGTAAATTACAAAACAGGTGAAACAGCAGCTCCCAGATGCAACGCAATTGACCCTTGTGGGATAAATCAAGTTTTTTGAAAAGAACTGAACTGAATTGAATTAACAAAAACATATATATTTCCAAAAATGTGTATCTCCTTCAGATAATCGAAGATGCAATACAAAGATACATCCTCAAACAACATCCTCAGTGACCGAGGTGTACAATGCCGGTTCCTTACAAGCAGCACTCGATCAAAGAAGCACATGAAAGCAAAATATGTTGCTGTTAGTAACTCAATAAGTAAACGTGGAGCTTAACGTCCACAGAAACCATGAGGCTTATTAGGGGCGGGGAGAAGGGGGGGAGGGGGTACCGAGTTGGGGGAAGAGGGAGAGTATATACATATCGCTACACTCTCACCACCAGAATGACCTGCATTAATATGGGCATTTTAATGTTTCATTAATTGTGAGGGACAAAGTCACAAGACCATTTCCACAAACCATAACTTTTGAAGAGAAAGGAGAGCCGAAGCGGTATCGAACCGAGGTCCTTCCGCTTACCAGCCTACCGCCTTACCGCTAGGCCAAACCGGCTCTCAATGCGATTATGGATGAGTGACTAGCTTTTGATAGCGCGTTTTTAAATTTCCACCGAAGTGGTGTACTTACAGACCTGTTTGGTTGTTACATGGCTGGTGCCACGTAAAACTGCTGCACACCATACAACCATGAAACATGTCACGTCACAATGCAAAGCCACATACGTACGGTGCATGCGTGTTTAGCTGCAACCAGCCACCTGCACTTTAGGCAGAATGGTCAGGATCTTTTACGTGCTACACGCGGGTGAAACGGATATCAAAACAAGAGTCAGCACAGAAAGTCGACCCTGGAGAAGAAAATTCTCCCGCTGCTCCGGCCAGGACTCGAACCCGCGACCTTTCCATCAAGAGCCCGGCGCTTTAACCACTGAACTATCCCCGCTCCCATATAGCAACTTCACTTTGGCATGCATACAGCTACTTCACTGTTCTACCTGGATCACCTGTCGCACTGTAACCGCCAGAGTTTGGTAACATTACTGACACTATCCGAGTCTTCGTGCTTCGCTCTGTGAATAATTAGTGACATAGTGACAGAGAGCTAAGACAGCGGGCATGAATGATTGGGGTCACATCAAACACTGCACTGGGAGTGGAGAGGAAATTATTACATCTCTTTCGTCATCTGTCGTCTTCTTCTCATTGTACCTACCCACCACCAGTAATGTATGTACTTGTAGTGTGCGGGGTGTTTTGTGTGGTCTGGTGTGTGTATGTGTGTGTGTGTGTGTGTGTGTGTGTGTGTGTGTGTGTGAGAGAGAGAGAGAGAGAGAGAGAGAGAGAGAGAGAGAGAGAGAGAGAGAGAGAGAGAGAGAGAGAGAGGAGAGAGAGAGAGAGAGAGAGAGCGGTGTGTGTGTGCGAGAGAGAGAGAGAGAGAGAGAGAGAGAGAGAGAGAGAGGAGAGAGAGAGAGAGAGAGAGAGAGAGAGAGAGCAACAAATTGACAGGTAAACGATGATAAATAAATAAAAACAATAATAAAAAAAAAACTGTCTACCTATCGTGTTTCTTTTATTGGTGCTGGTCTGGCATTGTTCCAGAAAACACAGAAAGAAACAAATTCAATACTGCCATTTAATTTTCGCTGCACAAATTTTTATTGCCACTATTGTACCTTGGCTGAAATCGGGAAGGTATACGCGAGTCAAGGGAAACAACACCAACACGTATCTGACTCATTATCGACGGGGTTGCTTCCCGTGCAATAAAAACCTGTGAACGCGATCCCAACATCACGACCAGTTACTTGTTAAGTATTTTGCATTTTGAAGACATAGCTTTTTTGTTGTTGTTGTTTTGTTTCAGCTAGAATTTTTCCGATAGACCAATCGGCACACTGTCGCCGAAGAAAGCCAGCAGCGAGAGGGATGTGCTATCAACCGTAACTATTCCACAACATCGTTCGGGTGGAATTCAGTTCGTACGTTCTGCACACTGAGGAATTCGCCAATTATACACCTTTCCTGCTTTGTAGGTCGCCTTGGTCTTGGAATCCGATGGAACAGAAATCGAACACTGAGGGAAAGCGGGGTGGGGGTCGAGAGAGAGAGAGAGAGAGAGAGATGAGAGAGAGAGGAGAGAGAGAGAGAGAGAGAGAGAGAGAGAGAGAGAGAGAGAGAGAGAGAGAGACAGAGACAGAGACAGAGAGACAGAGACAGAGAGACAGAGACAGAGACAGAGAGACAGAGAGACAGACAGAGGGAGACGGAGAGACAGAGACAGACAGAGGGAGACAGAGACAGAGAGACAGAGAAGACAGTCACACACACACACACACACACACACACACACACACACACACACACACACACACACACACACACACACACACACACACACACACACACACACACACACACAGACAAATAAGAGACGGAGAGAGACAGCGGCACAGAAATAGAGACAGTACTCGAACTCGAAAACTTTAAAACAGAGAGACAGAGATACAGAAACAGAGACAAACAGACAGAAAGTACACAACAGACAAACAGACACATACATAGACAGATACACAGACAAACAAATAGACAGCCGACAGAAAGTCACCCATTACCTCCAGACGCCCCAGTTGTTAAAGAATGAAGACAAACTCAGGTAGTGGGAGAGATCGGTCACAACGTCCCAGGCAGGACTCACCACAATCCCACTGGTCTGTGTGCTTTAAGGGCAGCAAGTGACCACCTGCTGGACACCACCCAGCAACACGCCCACAGACCGCGCGGGTACCGAACTCAGTGCCCGTCCAGTTAGGCCCCACAAAGTGGCCGCTGACCTCAGATATACAGGAAATTAACCGGATTTGAAGTGAGGTATGAGTCCATGTCCTGGTCGTGTATCTATTAGCATGGCCACCCGCCATGGCAGGTTTCAGAATTAAATGTTACGAGGCAATTAGGACACGAGCACACAGCAATTAAGACACGATTCGGGCCTGTCACAGATACGTAAGTAAGTGTGGTGTTTAACGTCCACAGAAACCGTACGGTTTATTAGGGACGGGGAGAAGTAGGGTGGTGGGCGGGGGGGGGGGGGAGGAGATTGTATACCTATCGCTACACTGTCACCACCAGAATGACTCCTGCATTAAGGTGAGCAGCGATGAGAGCCATTTTAATGTTTGATTACTTGTGAGGGACAAAGTCACAAGACAGCGTCCACAGACCACAACTTCTGAAGAGAAAGGACAGACGAAGCGGATTCGAACCGAGGTCCCTCTCAGTGCCTACCAGCCTAACTCCTTACCGCTAGGCCAAACCGGTTCACTAAGTCACTGTCACATAGTTTTTTTCTAACTATACTCTGCAGTCGGATGATAAATGGAAACGGGGGGTGCGGGGGGTGGGGGGTGGGGTGGTGCGACGCACAAGCATCCCCGGAAGAGGGAGGGTGGGGGGGCTGATGCACAAGACAAGAGAAGACGAGACAAAAGACTAGAAAGAAAAAAAAAGACGAGACAAGACAAGAAAAAGGACGACGAAACAAGAAAAGAAAGTACAAGACGAGACGAAAAAAAGACAACAGAAAAGACATTCCGCAGACCTCTGGAAACACACCTCGCTGTTTTTTGATTGACTTACTCGATGTGCATCGCATGTCTTTTCTTTGTGTCAATTCACGCGAATTCGGATTGTTTAGTTTTCTCTTTGAAATGTCTCCTTCGGCGACTCTGACAATTCGGATCGAAGATTCGGGCAAGATTCAGAAAATGCTCAAAGACACGTTGAATCACTTTTAGATTCATCGAAAGAATGACCGTTTATTCGTTTGTCGTTGTCAAACTCTCTAAATAAGCATAATAATTGTCATGTTCGCTTGTGTGTTTTGATCTGGAAGAGACAAACGTTCCGAATAAAGATCAAAGAACATAAAGAGGCTGTTTGCTTAACATACCCCAACTTGAGACGACTGAGATGGGTTGCTCCCCCTGACGAAGTTGTCTCCCGTCTGTTGACCAGCTTCTCCCCATTGGCTTTGATGATTGTCTCTTCGGTGATGGTCTTGGTTACCTTGGCAACGACAGACAAAATAATAATAATAACACATTTGCACAGCGCGAACTCTGGTCCAGTAGTACCACTCTAAGCGTGCGCGCGCGCGCGCACTTACACACACATGCACGCACGCACAGACACACGCACTAACACACACACACACACACACACACACACACACACACACACACACACACACACACAAGCATCTCCGGGGGAGGGAGGGGGGAGGGCTGATGCACCCAATAGGCTCTTTAAGAAGGTAGAAGGACCCCCCCCCCCCCCCGCCCCCTCCGTACCCCTCTTCGGTCGGATTTACTCTGTTTAAGGTTCTTCCGGATATAAATATAACGCCTCAACGTACTTTGCTGTTGTTGTTGTTGTTGCAGTTGTTGTTGTTGTTGTTGTTGTTGTACATTTCGACCTAAAACATCGAGGCTACCTTATTAACTTTGGTACAGAACCTTGACGCACCCGATAAAGACAGTCGATCAGCACACTGAGACCCGCTACCTTGTTCAAGTTGACGGCTTGACGCACGCTGTGAAGTCAGTTAAGTGACACATTGAGACCCACTACCTTATTAAATTTTGGGCTGACGCCTTGGCACACGCAATGAAGACAATTTAACACAGACTCACTACCTTATTTGGGCTGACATTTTGATACACGCAATGAAGACAATTAATGAACACAGACCCATTACCTTATTACGGTCGACGCCTTAGCACACACACTGAAGACAATGAACGCACTGAAACCCACTACCTTATATGGGCCACTACCTTATCTGGGCTGAGACATGCAATGAATTAACACATTGAGGCCCACTACCTTATTCGGGCCGACGCCTTGGCGTACGCACTGAAGACATTTAGGCTAATTAACGCATTGAGACCCACTACCTTATTTAGGGCCGACACTATGGGACACTTAATGAAGACATTAATGAACACACTTAGACCCACTACCTTATTTGGGCCGACGCCCCTGGCGCACAAGTGAACACAATGATTTAACACACTGAGACCCACTAACTTATTTGGACCGACACTTTGAGAAACGCAACGAAATAACACATTGAGACCCACTACTTTATTTGGGCCGACACTATGAGACTCGCAATGAAGACAATTAATGAATACACAGAGACCCACTACCTTATTTGGGCCGACACTGTGAGACACGCAATGAAGACAATTAACACAGACCCACTACCTTATTTGGGCCGACAATCCGAGACAGGCAATGAAGACAATTAATTAATACAGACCCACTACCTTATTTGAGCCAACATTGTGAGACACGCAATGAATTACATATTGAAACCCACTACCTTATTCGGGCCGACACTTCGGCGCACACAGTAAAGACAATTAACACACTGAAACACACTATGAGACACGCAATGAAGACAATTAATGAAGACAGACCCACTACCTTATTTGGGCCGACACTTTGAGACACGCAGTGAAGACAATTAATGAACACACTGAGACCCACTACCTTATTTGGGCCGACATTATGGGACACGCAGTGAAGACAATCAATGAACACACTGAGACCACTACCGTATTTGGGCCGACACTATGGGACACGCAGTGAAGACAATCAATGAACACACTGAGACCCACTACCGTATTTGGGCCGACACTATGGGACACGCAGTGAAGACAATTAATTAATACAGACCCACTACCATATTTGGGCCAACACTATGGGACACGCAGTGAAGACAATTAATGAACACACTGAGACCCACTACCTTATTTGGGCCGACGCCTTGGCGCACACAGTGAAAACAGTTAGGCTAATGAACGTGTTGAGACCCACTACCTTATTTGGGCCTACGCCTTGGCGCACACAGTGAAAACAATTAGGCTAATGAACGTGTTGAGGCCCACTACCTTATTTGGACCGACGCCTTGGCGCACACAGTGAAAACAATTAGGCTAATGAACGTGTTGAGACCCACTACCTTATTTGACCGACGCCTTGGCGCACACAGTGAAAACAATTAGGCTAGTGAACGTGTTGAGACCCACTACCTTATTTGGACCGACGCCTTCCGTGACTGTGTAGGTGCGCACCGTCCTCGACTCGCCTCCCGAACCTGTCGATTGGCTGGCCTGTTGACTCGGCGAGAAGAAATCCTTCCGCAGGCCTTCGAACCTCTTGGAGAAAGTGCCGTCGCCGAGCCCCCGCTGCTCTGTGGGTGAAGTGAGTGGTTGTCGTCTTGGGCTGTGAGGCTGCAACCCGGACACTACAACTGTTAGTCCGTCACTCATGATGAAGTAGAGCTTCATATCCTCGGATGGCGGCAGACATATTACGGACAAATTGTGACCAGTGCTTGTGCATGGTTCAATGTTGCTTTACGTCCACAGAAACCAGAAGGCTCATTAGGCCGGGGAGCCCAAGACGGCCACCTCGACTTTCACATGGGCTCATGAACTCTGTCGGTCACTCAGGCTGAGTCTGGTGTTTACAGAGACGCCAAAGGGAAGAACAGCCACTGGCCCTATCGTGGGAATTTGAGAATTTAAAGGGGCAAAAAGACGACAAAAGACAACAAATGTTTCTTTTATTTGTGAGAACACGGAGGGTACGGGTGAAACCTTACCTGGCTCGGGTGGAAGGACGATCTTGCCGTCTTTGGGAGAACACACAGGGTACGGGTGAAACCTTACCTGGCTCGGGTGGAAGGACGAACACGGAGGGTACGGGTGAAGCCTTACCTGGTTCGGGTGGCATGACGATTTTGCCGTCTTTGGGAGAACACGGAGGGTACGGGTGAAACCTTACTTGGTTCGGGTGGAAGGACGATCCTTGCCGTCTTTGGGAAAACACACAGGGTACGGGTGAAACCTTACCTGGC
>OY757551.1:2851016-2863848 GCA_963584105.1 Alviniconcha strummeri | reverse complement strand
TACACACTCCCTCGTGTGTTTTACACAGTAAATAGAAGAAAAATGAGTAGAAGAAGAAAAGAGCAGAAGAAGGAGAAGGAGTTGGTTGTTATAACGTCCCGTCAACCACAGGTCACTTCACGATGACTCACACACTCGCAGTTACCCCACATTTATCAGGTCGAAACACAAGTCACCAGAACACGATTGAAAAGCTGGCTCACAGTCCTGCAGTTCACAACATGATCAATAGCAAACACAACCGAGGATTACAGTCAACAACTGGCACATTTTAAGTAATTATTTACATCTCCCATAATCACAAGTGAGAAAGCTATTTCAAGGCAATTTCGCTGAGAAGTACGCGTTCAAAACAAAATTAAAGCAGTTGATCAAATCACGATTAAGAAGAGGAAGGAGAAGAAAATTGAAAAGGAGGAAGGAGGAAAAAGAAGAAGACGAAGGAAGATGAGGCGGTGGAAGAGGAAGACGAGGAGTGGAAGGAGAAAAGAGGACAAGGAAGAGAACAACAACAAACAACAGACACATGACAAGAACAACAACAAACAACAGACACATGACAAGAACAACAACAAACAACAGACACATGACAAGAACAAAAACAAACAACAGGCACATGAAAAGAATAAAATCAAACAACAGACACACGACAAGAACAAAACAAACAAAAAATAGGCACATGACAAGAATAAAATCAAACAACAGACACATGACAAGAACAACAACAAACAACAGACACATGACAAGAACAACAACAAACAACAGACACATGACAATTATAAAAACAAACAACAGACACATGACAATTATAAAAACAAACAACAGACACATGACAAGAATAAAATCAAACAACAGACACATGACAATACAACAACAAACAACAGACACATGACAAGAATAACAACACCTTTACAGCTAGACCATGAAAGCTGTCTAACTATGATCTCCGTATGATCTCCTTATAGACTATAATGTGTAATAATATCGGTCGTTTCTATAGCGCCGTATCACACTGCTCTTTACAAGACGAACAAACGTAAAAATAAAAGTAAAATATCCGTAAAACGTCATACCTTCAAAGATGCCCATGCATCAGAACACTGCAGCACAGCGTGCATGTCACGTCTCGTCGACATTCAGCATCTCGCAGCCTGATGATGTCTGGATTTCCATGATCCGTGTATCCTGCAGAAAACACCGCAGAGCACATACACCTACCGAAACCACTCGGTTTGTCTCGCGGTCGGTGAAAACATTCAGTCGACCATTTACTTTGATCGTTTCTGGTGGGGCTGACAAACAGTGGCTCTTAAATTAAACGAAGCAGTTCCTTATGAACACCGTGGAAGTAGCATACTGTTCATTTAAAACCTGGTATTAAGCTTGTTTTTTTGTTGTTGTTTTTATTTATTTTTAGGCGCGAAGTTAGTTCACTATAACGAACCGAAATTGTCTATTGGTAGTTCGCTATAACCTACCGAGACTGGTAAGCTCTTCTCACTTTAGGCGTGACGTCAGTTCACTATAACGAACCAAAACTGTCCATTGGTAGCTCACTATAACCCACCGAGACTGTCCACTGGTAATCTCTTCTCACTTCAGGCGTGATTGACGTCAGTTCACTATAACGTACTGAGACTGTCCACCTGTCTCGTTTGGGGTCAGTTCAATAAGTCGACTTGTTCTTTGATCACCACGGGCAATGCTATTTTTTTTTAAATCATCATTTAAATCCCGATGTCAGTCGACACGTGTCAGTGTGGTCGTTTGTTTAGGTTGGTATGCTCACCGCACTTCAAGGCATTTTCCATGTTGGTAAACTTAGCGAACAAAGCATCCGAATCTAAATCTAAACGAACCGGTCCCCTGCGAATATCGCGGCAGTTAAAGACTTTTCATCGTCAGCATAGACAAAGGCGTTTCAGCGACACCCTCACGTCAGTTGGGATGTACGTTAGTCCATTGACGACACCTGGAGCTGACTGTCGCTGTAAACTTCTTCAACCCCAGGGAGGACAAGTGCCCATCGTCACGTCGTGTCCACAGTCTGAGCCATATAAGACCCTGCGAGTGGCTATATTGTGGTGTGATAAGACGATAAAAGCAATCCGAAAATCGATGAGCGCATGTGGGTCGAGGGGCCTGCAGTCACCACTCCATGAAGCCTATACTGCTGTTCGATCCGTCACAGCGGGATGTTAGCCGGTTACACCCGCCCTTTTACGCTCCTCGGCTCTGACTGAGGGTCTACATGATAGACCCAGCGGCGTACTATCGCTCCCATGCTGGAAATCAGGCTGTTGCTGCTCTTTCTTTTAAATTACGCTAGCAACCCCACTTTCTTTAAAGTTCTGTTCCTACCCCCACTTTCTATTATGTTCCTCCTTCTCCCCCTTCCATTTATGTGTTAGTATCCCCAGGTGTCGCCCTGATATAACCATACCGGTTGACTGGGCGTAAAATACCAACTTACTACTACTACTACTATCCCCAGGTGACTTTCTTTTAAGTTCTGTTCTTACCCCTACTTTCTTTTAAGTTTTATATTACTAACCCCCCCCCCCCCCCTCTTACTTTTATGTTCCTACTACCACTTTCATTTAAGTTATGTGTCAGTACCCCAACTTTAAGTTCTGTTCCTACACTTACTGTCTTTTAAGTTATATATTAGTATCCCCACTTTCTTTTAAGTTATATATTAGTATCCCCACTTTCTTTTAAGATATATATTAGTATCCCCACTTTCTTTTAAGATATATATTAGTATCCCCACTTTCTTTTAAGATATATATTAGTAACCCCACTTTCTTTTAAGATATATATTAGTATCCCCACTTTCTTTTAAGATATATATTAGTATCCCCACTTTCTTTTAAGATATATATTAGTATCCCCACTTTCTTTTAAGATATATATTAGTATCCCCACTTTCTTTTAAGATATATATTAGTATCCCCACTTTCTTTTAAGATATATATTAGTATCCCCACTTTCTTTTAAGATATATATTAGTAACCCCACTTTCTTTTAAGATATATATTAGTATCCCCACTTTCTTTTAAGATATATATTAGTATCCCCACTTTCTTTTAAGATATATATTAGTATCCCCACTTTCTTTTAAGATATATATTAGTATCCCCACTTTCTTTTAAGATATATATTAGTATCCCCACTTTCTTTTAAGATATATATTAGTATCCCCACTTTCTTTTAAGATATATATTAGTAACCCCCCCCCCCCCTTTTACTTTTATGTTCCTACCCCCACTTTCTTTTAAGTTATATGTTAGTATCCCCATTTTCTTTTAAGTTATGGTAGTACTCCCACTTTCTTTTAAGTTATGGTAGTACTCCCGCTTTCTTTCAAGTTATGTTCCTACCCCCATTTCCCCACTTTAAGTTATATATTAGTATCCCCACGTTCTTTTAAGTCATGGTAGTACTCCCACTTTCTTTTAAGTTATGGTAGTACTCCCGCTTTCTTTTAAGTTATGGTAGTACCCCCCATTTTCCTTTAAGTAATGATAGTGCTCCCAGTTTCTTTTAAGTTATGGTAGTACTCCCATTTTCTTTTAAGTTATGGTAGTACTCCCATTTTCTTTTAAGTTACGGTAGTACCCCCACTTTCTTTTAAGTTATGGTAGTACCCCCATTTTCTTTTAAGTTATGGTAGCACTCCCATTTTCTTTTAAGTTACGGTAGTACCCCCACTTTCTTTTAAGTTATGGTAGTACCCCCCCCCCTTTCTTTTAAGTTATGGTAGTACTCCCACTTTAAGTTATGGTAGTATCCCCACCTTTTAAGTTATGGTAGTACTCCCATTTTCTTTTAAGTTACGGTAGTAACCCCCTCCCCCCCACTTTCTTTTAAATTATGGTAGTACCCCCCACTTTCTTTTAAGTTATGGTAGTACTCCCACTTTAAGTTATGGTAGTACCCCCCACTTTCTTTTAAGTTACGGTAGTACTCCCATTTTCTTTTAAGTTATGGTAATACTCCCATTTTCTTTTAAGTTATGGTAGTACTCCCATTTTCTTTTGAGTTATGTTAGTGTACCCATTTTTTAGTGTTATGTCACCACCGGGTTTTCTTTCACTGAAGTTATGCACGGGAAACGAGGATGGCTCAGCGGTTAGAGCGCCGGAGTCGCGATCGAAATGTCTCGGGTTCGAGTCCCGGGAGGAACGGCGGGAGAATTTTCTTCTGTGCTGACTCTTATTTCGGCATCCTTTCCACCCCAGGCGGTGTTCCTGCTGCAGCACGTAAAAGATCCCGGCCGTGTGTATACAGCCATAACACTACGCATGCACTTTCAGCATGTGGCTATGCATGTTGTGACATGGTGCATGGTTTAATTATGGTGTACACAGAACGCGTCGAGACGGCAGCAGCTCCACGTGGCACCAGCCATGTAACAGCCAAACAGCGCTGTAAGTACACCACTGCGGTGGAAATTTAAGAACGGGTTATAAAAAGCTACAATCACTCAGTTAGAATCACACGTGTGCCGGTTTGGCCTAGTGGTAAGGCGTTAGGCTGGTAAGCGGAAGGACCTCGGTTCGATACCGCTTCGGCTCTCCTTTCTCTTCAAAAGTTGTGGTCTGTGGACACTGTCTTGTGACTTTGTCCCTCACAGTTATGAAACATTAAAATGGCTCTCATCGCTGCCCACCTTAATGCAGGGGTCATTCTGGTGGTGACAGTGTAGCGACAGGTGTATAATCTACCTCTCCCCCCATCTCCGTACCCCCTTCCCCCCTTCTCCCCGTCCCTAATAAGCCTCATGGTTTCTGTGGACGTTAAGCACCATGTTTACTAAGCTACAATCATTCATTTAGAATCACATGCAACAAGAGCGCAGATTCTGCTTGAGAGCAGGGGACAGCGATCATCACCATCATTATGTAAACTGTACCCCTCTGTTATCAGTTATGCTCAGTAGTACCCGGCACCCGTCTGTCTTTCTTTCGAGTGATTTAGTACCCCATTTTCTTATGTTAATATCCCTGTGTCTCTCTGTCGAGTTAATTGGTACATTTTCTATTAATTTGTTATGTTAGTACCCCTCCGTCTTACTTTCGAGTTATGTTAGTACCGCTCCGTCTTTATATTAGTACCCTCCGCCTTTCTTTCGAGTTATGTTAGTACCCCTCCGTCTTTATGTTAGTACCCTCCGCCTTTCTTTCGAGTTATGTTAGTACCCCTCCGTCTTTATGTTAGTGCTCTCCGCCTTTCTTTCGAGTTATGTTAGTACCCCTCCGTCTTTATGTTAGTGCTCTCCGTTTCTTTCTTCTTCTTATTATTAATCGCTTTTATATAGCGCTATTCTCCGATCTCGTGCAGACTCACTGCGCTCGCATGTAATTCTACATGAGTGAATAGTTTTTATAGCGCGTTTTTGAATATCCACTGAAGTGGTGTACTTACAGTGCTGGCATGGCTGGTGCCACAAGAATCTGCTGCCAGAGAGTCAACCTCGGCGCGTTCTGTGTACACCATACAACCATGCACCGTGTCACTTCATGCAAAGCCACATACGTAAGGTGTGTGCGTGTTTAGCTGTAACCTGCCACCTGCGCTTTTGGCAGAGCGACCGGGGTCTTTTACGTGCTACTGCGGTAACACGGGGGTGGAACGGATACCGAAATAACTCTTTCGAGTTATGTTAGTACCCCTCCGTCTTTCAGTTATGTTAGTAACACCCCCGTCTTTATGTTAGTACCCCTCCGTCTTTATGTTAGTACTCTCCGCCTTTCTTTCGAGTTATGTCAGTATCCCTCCGCTTTTCAGTTATGTTAGCATCACTGTTCATCTTTCTTTCGAGTTATTTAAAACATCCAGTTATTTTTTCCTTCAGTTAGGTCTTTCTTTCGACTTATTTAGTACCCCATTTTTTCCCCTTCAGTTATGTTAGTATCCCGTTTCAGTTATGTCAAGCCCTATTCATCTTTCAAGTACTATTACTACTTTTAGCTTTCCTGAAATTATGCTGGTACCCCATTTTTCTTAAAGTTACTTAAAATCCCGCTTTCTTTCAGTTATATCGTTACCCCCTTCCCCCCAGTTTTGCAACAGTGTGGTGGGGCTTTTTTCTCTGCGTGTATCTGGGTAAGTGAGAGTGTATGCCTATGTGTATCTGGATAGGTGAGTGTGTGTATCTGGATGTCTGTGTCTATGCGTGAGGATAAGTGAGTGTGCGTGCGTGCGTGCGTGTAACTGCCAAGTTTAATTTCCCATCGCTCTATTTGTTTTTCACAACAGAACTGCGTCACACACGCCCGTTGTAGACCTGCCCAGAACGGGTATATTGGCAGTAATAGACAACATGCTAAACAAAGCTGTTCTCTTCACCCACCCACACCACAAACACACACCAAAGCAGACAGCGAGGGATAGGGGTGGGGGACAGACAGACAGGGGTGGGGGTGGGGCTGGGGGGACAGACAAACAGACTTGTGCAGTGAGACAGAGAGTCAAAACACTTCTCACTCTCAGTGAAACAAACATCTCATCTTTATTCTTTTCAGACTGAAACGCAACAGTCGGTCATCAAACGTCAATGCAACACCAAAATTTGCAATATACACAATAAAGTGCAAGTAATCCTCTCAAAACACCTTTTATCAGTGCCTTAAGAATTAACGGTCAAGTTTGGTAACTTTAAAGGCCCCCTCCCCTTCTCTAGTTTGTTACATGACAAAATGAAACATTGGTGAGGTGCACAGCACGAAATGCAAACATTAACTTGGCTACACACAGTACATGAACACAAACACGCAGCTTTGCACTCTCTATAGCAACTCGACTGACACACCGTCAAAACTCAGCAACTCGACTGACACACTGTCAAAACTCAGCAACTCGACTGACACACTGTCAAAACTCAGCAACTCGACTGACACACTGTCAAAACTCAGCAACTCGACTGACACACTGTCAAAACTCAGCAACTCGTACGACACCCTGACTTCTGTAACTCAGCACCTCATGTGACACCCTGACTCGGTCATAACTCGATCTGACACAACGACTTTTCTCTCACTCACTCCACAACTCACCTCACATACAGACTCCACTTTAACTCGGAAACTCACCCGACACACTAATCCCTCTTTTGTCTCGGCAACTCACTGGACACACTAACCCCTCTTTTAACTCAGCAACTCATCTGACACACTCTCCTTTAACTCAGCAACTCGTCTGACACACTCCCCTTTAACTCAGCAACTCATCTAACACACTCCCCTTTAACTCAGCAACTCATCTGACGCACTCTCCTTTAACCTTTAACTCAGCAACTCATCTAACACACTCCCCTTTAACTCAACAACTCATCTAACACACTCCCCTTTAACTCAGCAACTCATCTGACGCACTCTCCCTTAACTCAGCAACTCATCTAACACACTCTCCTTTAACTCAGCAACTCATCTAACACACTCTCCTTTAACTCAGCAACTCATCTAACACACTCTCCTTTAACTCAGCAACTCACATGACCACCTGACGTCGTAACTCGGCAACACGTCCATCACCCTGCCTCTCTTGCAACTCATCCCTCAGGTGACTCAATACTTCACCCGACACACTGGCTGTCTTGTCAGAATTACGTGCATGCAGGCAGCTATTACATCCGCAGATTAACAAAATCTGAGGTGCGGTTGCTACCTGCATGCACATAATTACGACCTTGACTACTGTGTCCTTAGCACAGCGATCTAAACTGCCACATTTTAACAGCTGCAGCCACACCAACTGCTGGTCTGGAAGTGCAGAAAATAGCATAACCAGCGCTCACACAATCACCTCTTGCACCAGTCAGCCCCTAAATAAGTCCACGTATCCCGTCACTTTTGTGTGTGTGTGTGTGTATACACTATAAAAGTGCATCCACCAAATATAGCAATTATCTTTTCAGTCTGAAAAAAGAAGAAAAGAAAAAACAAAAAACAAAAAAAGAAAGAGAGAGAGAAAAGAAAAAGTGTGTGTGTGTGTGTGTGTGTGTGTGCATGTAAACACCTGTAAAAAACCCCAAAGATCTTTTCAAAATAGATTAAGTTCACAAACAGCACAATATCTGAACACAGCTGTTGTCGCAGAATAGGTGTAGAAAGTCATGCCCTCCCCAACTACAATTAAAACAAAACAAAAAATCTGCCAAAACATTCATTGTATTTGTCTAACCTCACAAGGGACATAACACACAAGACCAAATTCACCTACAACTTTTACCCAGCTTGCACTAAAATACAGCAGATCAAAGCCACAATGCCCACACCTCTTCTGAATCTGGTTCAACCATTCATACCTTTGCAAGAGTACTGTTCATCAAAATCCATTTAACTTCTTGTCCCTAAATCTTCATCTTTATTCAAGTTTTACCATCTCTCTGCATTTTAATTTTTTCTTTTCTTTTTAATCTGTAACTATTTTGGAAACAGAGCTTGGTTTTTGCAATAACATAAAATAAATATATAAAAAATAATCAATATTTTGAAAATTTTGTATGTTGTGTCCTTTAGGTTCCCAATTTAACTGGAGGAGGTTTCTTTCCCACAAGAACCTCTGGTCATTTTTCAATGTAGAAGGCTATGCAACCCAGTCCAGCAAGTGTTGGCAGAATTTCCAGACAATTTTCTGGGACAGCTGTTTTCCTGCTGCATCTGAGCTTTCGTGACAGACACAGGCTTGTTGCACACATAACGCTGTTTCTCTAGTGTGCTTCTTGGTTTTTCGGCTTATCCTAAGGTTCACAAAAGTAACAAAAACACACATTCCTGGCGAGTGCTCACAGAGTTTAACCAACTCACACCGTTGAAATCACCTTCCTTGCAATGCTCATCTCTCAGCATACACAGATGTTTTGTCTTTCTAAAGCTTCCATTTAAATGTAAAAACAAATCTCTGGACACAATGATGTTCACATGCAAACACCATAAGAACCATAGACAGCTGCATTTCCTCACAACATCCAGTTACAGGTTTGTGCTTCATCACATCTAATTACACACACATTAGAAATGCTGCAACAATCACTACTTTCAAGTCCACTCTGAAGACACATTTCTTCAGCCTGTGTCACTCCGACTAACTCAGCCCTGTTCGATTTGATGTGTGCGTGGTGTGTGTGTGTGTGTGTGTGTGTGTGAGGGGGGGAGGGGAGAGAGAGAGGGGGTAGGGGGGGGAGAGAGAGAGAGAGAGAGAGAGAGAGAGAGAGAGAGAGAGAGAGAGAGAGAGAGAGAGAGAGAGAGAGAGACTAGGGGGGTTAAGAGAGAGAGAGAGAGAGAGAGAGAGAGAGAGAGAGAGAGAGAGAGAGAGAGAGAGAGAGAGAGAAATTTATGTTTAATTTTTGCTTTGTTTGTTTGATTGTTGTACATGTACCTCAACCAGCTCCTTCACTCCTGTCATGTTCTTTGTGAAGCCCTGGGGGATTTTTAAGAATCTGCACTTTAAAAATTATCATTATTATTACTTGCACTTGCTCACATCTAATTACATACTTGCTCTTCCTCACATCTAATTAAACACTTGCACTTCCTCACATCTAATTATACACTTCCACTTCCTTGAATCTAATTATACACTTGCTCTTCTTCATATCTAACGTCATGCACACCTACTTCCTCACATTTTGCCCCGATAGAACTGCGATGGTTGACTGGGCATAAAACACCAAGTTACTTACTTACTTACTTCCTCACATCTAATTACAAAACACACAAGGACTTCCTCACATCTAATTACAAAACACACAAGGACTTCCTCACATCTAATTACACACTTCCATTTCCTCACATCTAATTACACACTTGCACTTCCTCAACATCTAATTCTCTCAGAACTAGGCTCAGACAAATCTGCCACCCTGCCACCACCCCGTCCAATGAAACGTTTGATGAGTTGGACTTTAACATCAGAGTTTTGATAAGCAGGCCATTTTCATACGACTAAACATCACTAACATGCACAGCTGGCTTTGCGAGCAATTTTGAAGTACAGGGGGAGCAACTGCTGCAATTTGACCTGGCTCTGCATAACAGTACTGCCTGCCCTTTTTTGTCAACACCACCACTCAACCAATATGGTGCGTTCCACAAAGTCAGCAGCCTCCGCGCACACTGAAAATATTTTTCAGGCCCTGCATCCACACACACTTCACAATGTACCAAATCTGATCTGCAGTCCATAGGGACTCTTTCAGTTTTTTTGACACAACGTCTTCTTCCCCATCCTGTCCAAACGGCCAGTTTGGAAGTCAAGGGAAAGAACTGGCAGGCAGTACTGCGGGAGTCAGGGCCCCTGTGGAGTCTCTGGAGCCCAAGTTCCTGGCCAGACAACTGTATTCCCCACAGTGTGTGGTGCGCAGAGCAACCTAGACAAACTCTGGTCCATTTTCACACGGGCTGTCAGCTTTTCCAGGAATTTCACACACCCATGTACACAGATTTCTCAAACCGCTCATGTAAACAACCCACTCTTAATGTTCACATGCTAATGATGTCAAATCCTATGTTTTGATACCACCATGCACACTTTTTTTTTTTTTTTTAGAAATGTCCACACCAATTAAACTCTGACCATCATCGCACAAAGCTCACATCTTTTTTCACACAACATTTTGACAACTTCAAACAACCACAGACTCTTGGAGAGAACTTTCTCGCAGCATTCACGAGCTGATGTTTTCTAGCTTCGTCATTCTCACTGCACGTCATGACAAAAGAAAAAAAGCATGAAGTTGTGACGATGAACCTCTGGACGATCCCATCTCAAGCGTTACGTGTCACACAGCACGAACGTGGACATCAACACTTCTCTGCAAAGGAAAGGGGGGAAACGTTTTTGAGAATTGACAATAAACCAATACCCATCACAGTACCTTTAATTTAAAAAAATGAACACGGTTTGTTGCCTTGCAAAATATAGGTCTGACAAACAGTCAACGTTATTTTCAACCATCACTATGACTTTGACCACAGCCGTTCAATATTTTCAGGGACATGTAAGTTTATGATGTATGATGCTGTACCATCAAGCTAAGCTCGCTTGCAAAATGATCAGCAATTCTGGTAACAGAACCAGTTACATTTTGATTATGTGGGCCCCGTGACCATGACCTTTGCAATAGCAAAACAATTCCATTGCATGACACTCCGGCTCATGACAATGTATCACCATACCAAGTTTCCTTACAAAAGGATCAGTGATTAAGAAAATATATGTACAAACAAAAGGATCAGTGATTAAGGAAATATATGTACAAACAAAAGGATCAGTGATTCAGAATATATATGTACAGACATCAACTATAGTGCTGAACGTTTGCTGGGACCTTGATCTTAAAAAAACGACGACAGTACTGAAACCACAACCCTCATCACCACCGGAAGCATCCTCCCTCAAAAGTTTTTTTGTAAAAGGAACGATTTAATAGCAAAAGATTTAATCGACAATGCCTACATGGGGTTCAAAACTCTACCAGTCACAGACAAACATTACTTTTTGAAGTGTCCCAGGGAAAGTTAAACATGAAAGGTGACAGAAATGTAAGTGAGAGGTGATGGCTATGTGTAAAAATATCTGCTTGTAAGTCACGACAGAACATCGTGCATGACACATGGCTGAAATGGTGGGTGACAAAGGGGTACCTGAGAAGCAAGGGCGGGTGCTGTCACGTACACCTGTGTGGCATCTCCATGAGTTGTGACACGTCAGCGAACCACGCAGCTGTGTCCACCTGTTCCGCTTCTGAACGCTTGATGAAGGGGTGCTCCTGCACAACCCACAATCACAATGCAATCTACATCACCACTGATCTACCACCACTGTCTTCATCTGTGTGTGTGTGTGTGTGTGTGTGTGTGTGTGTGTGTGTGTGTGTGTGTGTGTGTGTGTGTGTGTGTGTGTGTGTGTTTGTGTGTGCGCGAGTGCACACATGGATGTTTGTATGTCCACATGCATGCATCGTGCATGCATGTGTGCCTCTGTGTGTGTGTGTGTGTGTGTGTGTGTGTGTGTGTGTGTGTGTGTGTGTGTGTGTGTGTGTGTGTGCGGGCGTGTGTGCATATGTGTGTGTGTGTGTGTGTGTGTGAGAGAGAGAGAGAGAGAGAGAGAGAGAGAGAGAGAGAGAGAGAGAGAGAGAGAGAGAGAGAGAGAGAGTAGACAGACAGACAGAGACAAGGACAGAGAGAGACTGACAAATAGACAGACAGACAGACAGACAGAGACATAGCGAGACACACAGAGAGAGAGAGAGAGAGAGAATGTGACGTGTGCATGTGTGTGAGAGAGATGATGAAAACCCATTACGTACCAAAAGCCGTTTGTACTTTGGTCTGTGTTTATAATCTTTTGTTAAGCTGAAACAAGAATTGTGTTCATATTATTATTGATGATGCTCTGCATGATGATCAGAATGGTTGTGGTACTGATGACAACGATGATGATGATGATGGTGATAAATATGAAGATGACTTGATAATGGTGGTGGTACTGATGACAACGATGATGATGATGATGGTGATAAATATGAAGATGACTTGACAATGGTGACAGTGGTTACGCTCACAAATCAAACAAAAACAGTCATGATCACAATGAAGAAAGAATTCTCACAATTTTCCGGAACAAACCCCACCGTATTTGAAAACAACCAGTTCAATAACCTTTGACTTTTAAACTGTTACGCCTCAAAGCAACACCAAGAAATGCATGGAGAATATGTAATTGAAGAAGAGTAATGAGGAGCCTCCAGCTAACCAACAACCCTGAGTACAACCACTCACCAATCTTTCACAAAGGAGCGCAGATCACTGGAGAAATCTTCTGA
>OY757551.1:2770705-2850816 GCA_963584105.1 Alviniconcha strummeri | reverse complement strand
ACCATAGATACAGTTTTGTTGAGTCATTCCCTCAAGAAAGCCAGATGAAGAAAGGAATAAGCTTCTCTTCGTACAGAGCTTGAATGAGACTGCTGTAAAGTGACTCAGTCAAACCTTCCCCCCAGGCAGTAATGAAGGCTGTCTGAGGAGAGTCGAAAACCAAGCAACCATATTATCTTTCTATTACAAAACCTTATGTCTGAAACTACCCAAATCGGTCACATTTTCAAGCACTTCAAACTAAGAGTTGCAGTGAGTTTGTTTTTAATTCCAGCTGTACAAGACCCATGGTGCTTCATTACTTCGGTCCTCTTTCAAAGTTGAGAGGTAGGACCTTCCCTGCAGCAAGTATTCAAACCTCTCTGGGGAATAGTTCCCATGTGGAACACACACACACACACACACACACACACACACACACACACACACACACACACACACAGAAACACACACACACACACAGAAACACACACACACACACAAGCAACAGACAACTCACAGCCATGTAGGCAGCACAGCCAGCACTGCGGGTCTTGGCCTTGGAGTCCACCAAACGCCCACTGATGCCAAAGTCACACAGCTTGACTGTGCCGTCAACGTCCAACAGCATGTTGGAGGGCTTGACATCTGCAAGCAACCACACCATGGTCAGCACTGGCCTGCCATGACAGCAAGGAAGTGGAAGGGGGGGGGGGGGGCAGCAAGTGTAAGGATAGTCAGGTTTGTAGCTGATTCACTTCATTCAATTATCATTATGCTTAATTATATGTAGAAGTGTACAAAAAAAAAAAACCAAAACAAGCAAGTACTTAAGTTTTGTGGCGTTATATTTAGATCTGGAAGACCTTAAACAGAGTTAAAAAAAAGAAAAAGGAGTGAGTCCTACTCCCTTCATAAAGAGCCTATTGGGTGCATCGGTCTTAATGATCATGCCCCAACAGCGTCATCACATTCAAAATCTCCGCACCATGACTCTTCACATATTGTGTGAGAGTGCCGTACTTCAAATCCTAAGCCATGACCTACCTCTGTGGATAACCCCGTGCCGTTCCTTGAGGTAGTGTAACGCCTTGACAATCTGTATAAAGAGAGCAAAGTGACAAGACAACGGTTAGCAACAAAACAATGTGGTCAAAATGCAGTGAATCGACACTAACAAGCAACTGCCTTGGGCTCAGGGCTGCCGATCGATCACCTCACCATGTCAGAATGTCACAACACGGCTGCCAATCAACCACCTCACCATGTCAGAATGTCACAACATGGCTGCCAATCAACCACCTCACCATGTCAGAATGTCACAACATGGCTGCCAATCAACCACCTCAGCCAGTCAGAATGTCACAGCACGGCTGCCAATCAACCACCTCAGCCAGTCAGAATGTCACAACACGGCTGCCAATCAACCACCTCAGCCAGTCAGAATGTCACAACACGGCTGCCAATCAACCACCTCACCATGTCACAACAGTCTTCTAGAAAGACCAGGAAAGTGGCCATCATGTTTTCCTCACAAGTTCAGCATAAAGCACACAGTTGGTGGTCAGTGTTCTTTCTCTTAGCAGGTGCTTTTAAATCTTCCTCGAAAAACTTTCTCTTTTTAAAAATGTTTTCTTCAGTCCCATTGCCCTGATATACAACTCCACGTGTGTGTGTGTGTGTGTGTGTGTGTGTGTGTGTGTGTGTGTGCATGTGTGTGCGTGCGTGCGTGCGTGTGTGTGCATGCTTAGGGCATGTGCAGGTCTGGCGCTTTAAGTACCATTATTATTATAGCTGTGGAGCGAAAGACTGGTTGACCGTGAACAAAATCTTCAAAATAAATAATTGCACATGTTCACTGATGATGAGAGGTATCAGACGCTATCAAATTAGGCATACTAGTCAGCTGAATATTGAATTATATGGAATCACCACATATTCCACAGTACCACATAGTGGTCATGTGGAAATCTTGTAAGCATGGAGGTGTGGCTTAGAGATCAGAGCGGAACTCTATCATCACTGCATATAGGTAGGACCAGCCTCTCTTTAGCGCTGGGTAACATGGTCGTCGCGAGGCAAATATTGCTCATTTTTAACTTGTCATATCTGCCTTGTTCTGTGCAGTTTGTCAATAAAAACTACTGTCATGCAAAAAACTATCTCTTTACGACCTGTTGATGCCATTATTTTGTGCGTGAATGATGTATTGTGAGTTTGGAAGAAGTTTTAATGAACACACCAAGCGGATGGAAACCGAGCGTGGTTCTGACGTCGAAAGTCAGATGAGCAAGGTCGGAAAACGGTTGCGTTCGGAAAACCGTTGGGAACTTTTACAAGAAAAACATACAGACATGAAGTTATACTTTTTTGAAACAGGAATTCCTGTAGATTTATCCATTATAAAATTCGTTAAAATTCTTCGTTTTCGACTGCAGCAAAAATTGAGTCCAAAAAAACGTTCATTTTTACCTTAAACTTACACCAAGAAAGTTTGAATGCACCATACTGAATTTGGTATCACTGCAAAGACGAATTTTCGCTCTTTAAAACGGTGTATCGTTTGATACGGAAGCGAGTTCTTGTAAAAGTTCCCGTGCAACGGAAATTGGAGACCCCATAGATTTTGTTGCCTGCTCGAGTTGCGCGATTGCTAAAGTCTGCGACTACGCGAGAAAGATGCTCACCCTGGAGGAACTGGAAAGAAACCGTGGTAAGTTTTTTATTTTAGCGATAACTAAGTAAGTTTCCAACACAACCATAACTGTATTTTTGTGCTGTTTACATCTCTTTGGATGCAATTGAAGCAGATTCGTTGTGGTCTGGTCGTAGTTTGAACAACATTACAGAGTTATCTTCTCATTAGTTCCTCCGAAATGCAAACCGCTGTAAAAGTAGTAATTTCTTTCCCTGTAAATCCGAATTGACAAAAACGTGATGTATGATCTCAACAGTGAATTTTTTTAAAGGAAATTTAGCAAGTTAATGATTTAAAAAAAATATATTTGTTGTTCTTGTCAAGGACAATAACTCTGATTTAGCTAGCAGACGATGCAGTAACGACCCATATTTTTTTTATATTTTTTTTTATATAGTAGATCTGCTCATCTAGACAAAACAAAATAAAAGCGAGCCATCAGCCAAAATTAATGTTATATTGAGAGTTTGGAATTGTATTTGCTTCTGAAGAATTTATTTCTTGTTTTTTCCCCTTCTTTCTCTTCTACCTTTTGTGCTCATGGCACACTGGCAAAAAAATTACATGTTTCTTTCAGTCTTTGCATATAATAATAATTACAAGGGGGTGGGGGGGGGTAAAAAAAAGAAGAGAGTAATAATGACAAGTTTTTTGGTTTTTGTTTAACATTTTGCAAGCATGATTGACAAGACAAGACTATGGTATTGGTAACAAGACAGAAGTAACTATAAAGTCAATAAGAAAGACTGAACAAAATGAAAGAAATAATCACACACACACACACACACACACACACACACACACACACACACACACACACACACACACTTCAAGAGCCACATCAAATGTGGGGGTGGTAGGGGGTGGGGAAAATAAAATACTCACAGAGCAATGTTAAATACAGTTTTGAGCATGTAAATTTTTTAATATCATTGATGAGGGACTCCAATTTTTGTTAGTTTACTTTTCCTTAATAATCCAGGTCTTTTATCTAAAGTAGGGAAGTTTTTTGTTTTTAAGTATTGTTAAATAATGGCAAGAGTGACTACAGTTGGGTTTTTGCTTCTGGGATTGTTTCAATAGCTGAGACTGGTAGTAGTAGTCAGATACCTGAAAATTGGTTCTTGTCCGATTCCTTCTGTTTGTACCTTTCTGATTTATTTATTTCTCAAGTGATTACTGCATGATTCACACAAAGTCAAGTAAGTGTTATTTACAACTAAACTTCAGAATTGATGATTTAATCGGTGAGTATTAAGTGTATTTAATTGGTGAGTATTAAGTGTTAGTGTGTTATGTTGAAATAAATCTTTTTTACCTGTTTGTTTATATATTTCTTTGTTAATGATTTCAGAGGATGATCAGTTTCATCATCTTGAGGAGAGAATTGGTCCTAGAAAGTGAGGCAGGCCTCAACATCTACCACGAGGCCACACTTGGACTGCAGTTTTTAACTTCTTTTCCTCATTCAAACAAGTCTACATATATCTATAATTTGCCTAAATTTCCATATGCTGTGCATTTCCCTTCTCTGATTAATGCTGAATCTGCAGATACCAGAACCATGGCTGTATCTCTTTCCATTGCAGAGTTTGATTTGCTTTAATGCTATTGCCATCAAAGATTCACGGTATATTTGCACCCTTTTTTATCATGGAAACTTGCCTTTGTAGGTAAAATTTAGCTTGCACTTCTTTAGACTTGTGAATTTGTATTGTCTAATTAATGCTGAATCAGCTGATACCAGAATTACGGTTGTACCTCTTTCCATTCCCATGTTATGTTTGATCTTGTCATGGTACCATCAAAGATTGGCGATTGGACAATGTCAGAATTAGTGATTTTTCCATTTTTGGCACTCTGCATCTCCAAAATTTGAGTAAGGATGACTACTGAAAAAATTGTGTTTAGTCTATGTTGTGCAGACACTGTGTAAAACAAGCTGGGTGGATGTGTGACCAATACTTTTTATGCTAGAGCCATACAAACATGGCATTTTGTAAAATGCGCATAAAATGCCTAAAATGATGACTATTTGAAGGGTGATATCTCAAAAAATATTATAAATTAATGAAATTTGGTTTGTGTACTTGCCTTGTGACCCTCTTTAATATCACATATTAATGGAATGCATTGCTTGCTTTTCAAAATTTGGCTGGACCTACCTACTGCATAACACACAGCAGATCCCAAGGGAGCTACTCAATGTCTAAGCAGTCCTTTTCAGTTGTCAAAGCAATGAAAACATTCATTCTTGATGCAGTTCAAGTGTTATGATATGGACAATGAGAAGAGCAATTGAAACACAGTAGTATCATTTTAAGTCCCACCAACTCATTGCATCAGCAGCTCAAATTTTTGGGCAGGGAAACAGTTAACGCATGAACACTTGCTATTAACTACTCAAGCTATACTAATCGGAACAATAATGTCTCAGCATTTATGTCCAGTCTGTGGTCAACTGTACTTACAGCCACAGCCATTTTGCCAAGAATTTTCTCTGGAATCGGCATGCCGGTTTTCTTGAGTAGCTTGTCCAAACATGTGGACATGAGTTCCATACAGATCCATACTTCACTCTGGTGACAGGAAAAACAACAATAACAAATAATCAATTTTATACAAGAACTTAACACACATACTAACAAAACTTCCAGAAGAGTGTTTTCCCCACAATAAACTTCATGCATGAACAGCACAGATCTAAGAAAACTTCCAAAACAAAGGAAATTCCCTTGAGACTCATCCTTGACCAAACACTATTATGATCATGATGCCCGAGTCTATGACAATTCCAGTTCCTGCCTCTACCCCAAGAGAAAGAAAAGGGAAAATGTCACCAGGGACAGTCTATCAGTCTGCCAGTGATTGGTGACTGTACTCACCTTTGTGATAAATGTCAAGTGAAAAAACTGTAATCATCCTTCACAGGGCAGTTCAACTTAACTAATATAAGGCTCATTAATTTAAGAACATGTAAAGGAATGCCAAAACATTTGCGTTTACAACAACATAGACAAGTTATGCTGCACACACACACACAAAAATACAAATATAAAATCACATAAATTAAAAATGTGCTGATACACTGCACGATGTAGGGACAGTGATCAATCTGCCAGTGAGTCGAGTGACTGGTGACTGTGTTCACCTTTGTGATAAATGTGCCGATACACTGGACGACATAGGGACAGTCAATCAACCTGCCAGTGACTGTGCTCATCTTTGTGATAAATGTGCCGATACACTGGATGATGTAGGGACAGTTATCAATCTGGCAGTGACTGGTGTCTGTGCTCACCTTTGTAATAAATGTGCCAATACACTGGACGATGTAGGGACAGTCGTGACTTTTGATGACAACGTCAAGGTCCATGATGATCCGTTTGGTTTCCTCCCTGTTTCCCGAGCGACGCATTTGCTGAAAATGCGCAGACAGATTAGCATTTTGCTGTGATGATGCATAGGTTTTCTTCACTCTGTCATACACTGGCTACCTGTTAAAAGGCACATCAGTTCCAGACTCTGGTCTCTTGTGTGGATCTGCATGAATGACACACAGCCTCAGAACCATCAGGCACTGATACTCCAATACATTCTGCATGTCATCTTTGGTCCACCATCAAATTCTGTCTCACATCCCCATGCTAACTAAAGAAACAAAAACAAAAAACACTGACAGTTTGCCCATTCCACTGAGCTTTTAACTGTAACAGTGTAAGAAAACCTGAAGACGTTCGAAAAATTAGTTTTGCTCAAACTGTACAACAATGACATTTAGTCTCTTTTGTTTCTTCTTCTGTGGGGTGGTTGAGGGGGGGGGGGGGGGGGGGGATGCTTTACAAACTGTCAACCTTATCTCAAAAAAGCATTCATTAAAACTTTACTCCAATGCAGGACTGAGGTTTCACAAGGTGTGCAGGCATTTGACTTCATTCAACTTCAAGTGTTAGCTAAAGAACCCATGGTGACAGTGAAAAGATGTTACCCTGGGAATATCTGAAACATATTTCATTGAAAATTTAAAACTGGCTGGGTGGCACACACATGCATGCATACTCAAACACACACACAAACACACATGTGCACACACACACACAAACATGCATATAAGCACACATGTGCATACATGCACAGATACACACACACACACACACACACACGCATGCATGCACATACACAGGCACACACCCAGAGCAGTACCTTGACAGCCATCATCATGTTGGTAGGTTTATGCAGCATCCGGACAACCTGACCACAGGTTCCGTGACCCAGTTCACCTTTTGACTCCAGCTCTGCCACATCAGTGCGAATTTTCTGAAACACACCACAATAATACAATGCAATCAACAATACTTTACTGATCCTGCAAACAGAATTTGGTTGGCTGTCTTTGACAAATACTTCATAAAAAAAAAAAAAAAAAAAAAAGTAAGTAAATACGTACAGAGTTTTACTCACAATCTCAATAAGACACAACTATTTAACAGTCCTGAAGCCATGTTTATGTCCTTTTTAAGCAAAATGTGCAAAGTCAAACGTTTATGATTTAAAACAAATGACTGAGATGAAATCGTACACATAACAATTAACATACTAGGTGATTTTCACTAACCAGTCACAGTACTTTTAAATCCATATTCCAGGCAGTGGTACAAAAGATTTTAAGAAACAATCAGGGCCAGAAATTCACATGTGATTTCAACACTACTTGATCCCTTAACCTTGTGATTTGGAGAACCAGTACAACAACAACCATTAAAATGCACAGGTTCTCAGAGCTAAACAAATGCACAAACAATTTAAATGACAATAGTGTTGATGTGAAATATTTTGCAAAAACAGACAAATATGTGCACATGAACAGATCCTCTCTCTCTCTCTTTCTCACACACTACACACACACACACATACACACCATATAAATGATATAGAACATATTCATAATAATATGCACATATCCACACACACACACACATCCACAGAACACACACATACAGCAACACACACATACAGTGACACATCAAAGTAAAAACATGGTCACATGAGCACAACCACAGCAACAAGCACACAGCAAGTAGGTAGGTCCAGCCAAATTTTGAAAAGCAAGCAATGCAATCCATTAATATGTAATATTAAAGAGGGTCACAAGGCAAGTACACAACACAAATTTCATTAATTTATCTAGAATATTTTTTGAGATATCACCCTTCAAATAGTCATCATTTCAGGCATTTTACGCACATTTTACAAAATGCCATTTTTGTATGGCTCTAGCATAAAAATTATTGGTCACACATCCACCTAACTTGTTTTACACAGTGTCTGCACTACATAGACTAAACACATTTTTTCAGTAGTCATCCTTACTCAAATATTGGAGATGCAGAGCGCCACTAATTTTGACATTGTTCGATCGCCAGTCTTTGACGGTACTGTGACAAGATCAAACATAACATGGGAATGGAAAGAGGTACAACCATAATTCTAGTATCAACTGATTCAGCATTAATTAGACAATACAAATTCACAAGTCTAAAGAAGTGCAAACTAAACTTTACCTACAGAGGCAAGTTTCCATGAGAAGAAAGGGTGCAAATATCCCGTGAATCTTTTGATGGTAATAGCATTAAAGCAAATCAAACTCTGGAATGGAAAGAGATACAGCCATGGTTCTGGTATCTGCAGATTCAGCATTAATCAGAGAAGGGAAATGCACAGCATATGGAAATTCAGGTAAATTATATATATGTATATATATGACTTAGTGCCAAAAGGTGCGCAAATGGGGGTCAGATATTTGACTGTCAATAAAATCTGTTTGAAATACTTTGTCTTGTTGTTGCTTTGTGTGTGCGTTCATAACTGGTCAGTATCACAGTGGAAACAATACGAGTTCCAAATCTGAAGCAGCTGGAGAAATATTATTTTTTGAAAGTGAAAAGCGCCACGAAATTCGACCCCTGAAAACGGACACGCTCACGGTGAGTACTTTCGATGCTTTCGTTCACATACATGATGAATCAAAACATTACCTCAGTCACCGATTTGCACAGAGGAGATATCGCTTTACACAGTTTATATAAAATCAATTATCTCTAAGTTTTGTTTTTGGAGTTAGAGGCTCCGAAATATTCTTCAATCGAATGTTATGTGTGTTGAAATGTTTCATGACTAGCATCGGCAGACAATGTAGTGAAGAACGGACTTTCTCTTTCGTCGAAACTTGACTCCAGTCACTGTGGTACGTCACTGCATCAGGTGCCAATGTTTTATTTTACTGCCAAATATCTGGATAGTTTAAAAAAATATTTTGTCATTCTTTATAAAATTGTTGCAATAAATAACGTTCAACAATGTATTAAACAAGCAAAAAGAAAAAAAGAAAGTTTTTGCACTTTTGCACTACTTCCGGTCAGCATGATACACATCCTGGTCATTTGCTTTTCGCACATGACAGCATGGAAGAGACGTTCTGATAATATTTGGCGGTAATATTTTCGAAGACCGTAACGTTCAACTTTATTTAAACATTCATCGCAGATTTGGCGGAGATTTAGTCAAATCTTCCGGTTATACGATGATACTTATATTGGTATATGCCGAATCTTTTAAAAGTATCGGAATGTTAGCATTGGGAGCGAGTTTTTGTTGCTGTCAATCTAAAGTTTGTTCAGATGCTTTCGTAAAAAAAAATCACCGAGTTTCTTACAACATGGGTGCGTGTTGAAATCATAATGTGCGACAGCAGAATGGTTATAAACAGTATATTCTGATCGTACTCTTTACATTTTTTGCTTGCACTTAACGCAGTTCGTTTTGTTTACAAACTACGTCTTCAAACAAATCATCATATATGGTAGACAATTCGAATTTACACAGGTTAAAGTCGTAAAGTTAGGTGTTGAACATTACAATTACAACATGAGCTGTGGAAATAATAACATTCGACATAATTATAGTGACCATGCCTGTCTGCCTTCCAGAGTTCTAAAAATGTTATGTGCCGATCTTAATAGCATTATTCTTTGGCTGTGATATTTTTATTAATATTTATTATGATCTTTTATATTTTATTATTATTAATTCTTTCACTTTTAAGTTAACTGTTCAACTATTTTTGTCCTAGGCACCCGAGTCAACATCACCAAGAAACAAATGCATTACAGGTTGCGTGTGCGTTTTCATAAATGTTTCGATGCAGCAAAAACTGTTCACATGGAAATAGTTATGTGTCTTTATACTTTACAGTAATAAAAAAGTTACTGATTTATCATTTTCATCAAGAAACAAACAGCATTGTACATCGTGTTGAAATAGTAATGTATGACATTTCTTACATCATTTGCTGTTTATGTCAAGAAAGCTTAAATATGAGGGAAAAAATCATAAAATCTTTCTTGTCACATATTGTTCTATTTTAAAGAATAACTGTTTATGTTTCAAAATGTGTTGCTTTTTATTCATTTAAAAATGTTCAAGATTGGCTTGAACGTTATCTATTACAACAAACTATGAGTAGCATGCTGTTCTGTGTGACCCAGAACAACAATTCACTTGGTAATACTCATTTTTAACGTTTAATGTTATACGTCACATTACAACAACAGTTGTATGGCAAACATGATGTCTGACATAACTTTCAGGACGGACATTACTTCCAGAAAAAAATATATAACTTCGTCACTCTTGCCCAGTTAACAAAATATTCTCACACCACTAAACAATCTACAAAAAGCATGCACTTATAACTGCAAGATATTGCCTTGTCGTAATGAAATCCTTCACGCTGTACTCAACTAAGTATAAAAAAACGTATTTCAAATCTTCGGCGTGGGAAGATGCCACTTTTCACAGTACTTTCATTTCACACACCCAAATTGGCGGAAAACTTGAAAATAATCTCAACAAACTCCTGAAAAAGCGCACAGTGCATATTCTACATCAGACCACTGTACCGATGTTTAGTGATGCGACGTCGGTACAGTGGTCTACAACACACCTTTCGGTGTTTCCGGACAAAGACACGCCATGCGGCTGGGAAAATGAAGGCACTCGGGAAAGGTCACGTGACGTTCCGGATGTTGTCGATAAAAAAGAGACTGCTTTCTCATTTGTTTTGTACAAAATATTAGATATCTTGTAGGGACATCAGATATTACAACAATATCGAACGATCGGGGAAATATTCGTCAGATTTTGTGCAAAACTTCGCTGAAAAAAAGAAGAGAGTATTGCTGGGTAGTGCAAATGCATGGATTGGAACACACGCGATGTTTCCGGTGATTCCAAAGCGATGCTGTCAATTTTCAGTTGTTCAAAGTTTTCAGTTCGAGTTTGCAACACATCCGACGTACATACAGGGCAAACATTCGTGATCAATTGATCAAAAATACAACTATTGTGAGTGTTGATGTTATATTATTTGTATAAAACAATGTTTTCCACGTACAAATCAGTGATTGTTTCTCCATGTGCTTGCGATTTGTTTGTAAGCAAAGTGATGAATATCACTCGGTACATGGATATCTGTTTTTGGCGGTCATTTTTCTGCGCTTTTTCAGTGTGCAATGACTGTATCTTGAAATCAACCACAGCCTGGTTGCTGAAATTATCTGTACTATATAGTCATTCATTCATGCAAGTACACAACATTTCAAATAAAAACAGTTTTCAACAATGTTTTATTTTCAACTGAAGTGCAAACCCCTTGCATGCGCACCTTTTGGCACTAAGTCATGCACTTGTTTGAATGAGGAAAAGAAATTAAAAACTGCAGTCCAAGTGTGGCCTCGTGGTAGATGTTGAGGCCTGCCTCACTTTCTAGGACCAATTCTCTCCTCAAGATGATGAAACTGATCATCCTCTGAAATCATTAACAAAGAAATATATAAACAAACAGGTAAAAAAGATTTATTTCAACATAAATAGCACACTAACACTTAATACTCACCAATTAAATACACTTAATACTCACCGATTAAATCATCAAATTCTGAAGTTTAGTTGTAAATTAACACTTACTTGACTTTGTGTGAATCATGCAGTAATAACTTGAGAAATAAATAAATCAGAAAGGTACAAACAGAAGGAAGCAGACAAGAACTAATTTTCAGGTATCTGACTACTACTACCAGTCTCAGCTATTGAAACAATCCCAGAAGCAAAAACCCAACTGGAGTCGCTCTTGCCATTATTTGACAATACTTAAAAACAAAAAACGTCCCTACCTTAGATAAAAGACCTGGATTATTAAAGAAAAGTCAGCTAACAAAAATTGGAGTCCCACATCATTAAAAAAAACAGACATGCTCAAAACTGTATTTAACACTGCTCTGTGAGTATTTTATTTTCCCCACCCCCTACCACCCCCACATTTGATGTGGCTCTTGAAGTGTGTGTGTGTGTGTGTGTGTGTGTGTGTGTGTGTGTGTGTGTGTGTGTGTGTGTGTGTGTGTGTGTGATTCTTTCTTTCATTTTGTTTCCTGTTCAGTCTTTCTTATTGACTTAGTTACTTCTGTCTTGTTACCATAGTCTGTCTTGTTGATCATGCTTGTAAAATGTTAAAACAAAAAAAAAAACGTGTCATTATTACTTCTTCTTTATTTAACCCCACCCCCCACCCCCATTGTAATTATTATATGCAAAGATTGAAAGAATCGTGTAATTTTTAGCCAGTGTGCCAGGTCTTCCATGTGCACAAAAGGTGTAAGAGAAAGAAGGAAAAACAAGAAATTAATTCTTCAGAAGCAAATACAATTCCAAACTCTCAATATAACATTAATTTTGGCTGGTGGCTCACTTTTATTTAGTTTTTTTCTACACGAGATCTACTGTAAAAAAACACATTGGGTCGTGACTGCATCGTCTGCTAGCTAAATCAGAGTTATTGTCCTTGACAAGAAAAAAAAAAATCAAAAAAAAAATCATTCACTTGCTAAATTTCCTTTTAAAATATTCACTGTTGAGAACATACACCATACATCACGTTTTTGTCAATTCGAATTTACAGGGAAAGAAATTACTACTTTTACAGCGGTTTGCATTTCGGAGGAAATAATGAGAAGATAACTCTGTAATGCTGTTCAAACTACAACCAGACCACAACGAATCTGCTTCAGTTGCATTCAAAGAGATGTAAACAGCACAAAAATACAGTTATGGTCATGTTGGAAACTTAGTTATCGCTAAAATAAAAAATAAAAACTTACCAGTTTCTTTCCAGTTCCTCCAGGGTGAGCATCTTTTGCGCCACTTGCGTAGTCACAGACTTTAGCGAGCAGACAACAAAATCTGTGGGGTCTCCAATTTTCGTTGCATGGGAACTCTTACAAGAACTTGCTTCAGGATCAAACGATACACCATTTTAAAGGGCGAAAATTCATCATTCCAGTGATACCAAATTCAGTATGGTGCGTTCAAACTTTCTTGGTGTAAATTTAAGGTAAAAATGAATGTATTTTTCAACTCAATTTTTGCTGCAGTCGAAAACAAAGAATTTTAAAGAATTTTATAATGGATAAATCTACGGCAATTCTTCTTTCTAAGAATATTAACTTCATGTGTGTACGTTTTTCTTGTAAAAGTTCCCAACTGTTTTCCGAGCGCAACTGTTTCCGAACTCGCTCATCCGACTTTCAACATCAGAACCACGCTTGGTTTCCGACCGCCTGGTGTGTTCATTAAAACTTCTTCCAAACTCACAATACATCATTCAGGCACAAAATAATGGCATCAACAGGTCGTAAAAAGATCGTTTTTTTGCATGACAGTAGTTTTTATTGATAAACTGCACAGAACAAGGCAGATATGACAAGTTGAAAATGAGCAATATTTGGCTTGTGACAACCATGTTACCCAGAGCTAAAGAGGTGCCGGTCCTACCTACAGCAAGATAACGCCTTTGTCCCCATGGACACAGAAACTTGGGAAAGCGAGGCAAACAACAACAGCAACAACACAAACATTCACCTGTCCATTCACAGTAACACTCACACAGCCAGACTGCCCTTTGTCCCCATGGACACAGAAACTTGGGAAAGCGAGGCAAACAACAACAGCAACAACACAAACATTCACCTGTCCATTCACAGTAACACTCACACAGCCAGACTGCCCTTTGTCCCCATGGACACAGAAACTTGGGAAAGCGAGGCAAACAACAACAGCAACAACACAAACATTCACCTGTCCATTCACAGTAACACTCACACAGCCAGACTGCCCTTTGTCCCCATGGACACAGAAACTTGGGAAAGTGAGGCAAACAACAGCAACAACACAAACATTCACCTGTCCATTCAGGGTGAGAATCCCAGACTGCTTCATGATTTCCTCAATCTTTTGGTCAATTTCAGCACTGTTGAGGAAAAAACAGAAGATATTGAGGCATCAACAGCAGTCATCAGCCAAGATATTTCTTTATACACTTAAGCTGTCAGTCTTAACAAAAATAGGCCAGACCAAGATGGACACAAAGCACTGTGAATTCTTCTTCCTTCAATAGTAATGATAATATTAATAATCTACCCAAATGTCTAAATTAGCCTTTCGCACAAGTGCTCAGAGCACTTTAAAAACATCTGATAAAACTTACTACACAAAATACACAGACACAGCAAGTCAAGCATAACCTGCTCATCACACACACACACACACACACACACACACACACACACACACACACACACACACACAGAGTAACAAGATTAGTGAGAAAATCGGACACCTTTTGGAAGATTTTACAGTGTTTAACATTTGGAGCAATGCAACTGTAAGAAAACTCTAGAGTGTCTGCCATACAACTTAAGGTTGGGATCCATTTTCGTTCAAGGTCATATTAGGTACTCCAAAGTGATTTTTTTTAATTGGACAGAAAGATAAAAGGGTGGTATTTCCCAACAGATCTTCTTGTTCTGATTCCAATGATACCAATAATATTGTTTTGAGTTAATTTGGAACAAAGTTATGAATTTTCAAATATTTATTTTTTCACACGGTTTTTGCACTAGGTGCGAATTCTGTGATTGTGCCATCTTCAGAGGCACACAGTATGAAAGCCAAAACACTGTTCTGCAAAGTCTTACCTGTACAGTATGAAGGAACATGCACAGTAAAGAGCCAATTTTTTTGGAGTGCCTCTTTCCCTAGCAAATAACTGAAATTTAATTTCAAAAACAGAAAAAACACCATTTTCAGAGGTGCGGAAAGTATTCAAAGCATAACATAAAGTCAGGGAGTATTTGTTTTTCTTAACTTTGCTTCTAATTAACCTACAGAAATGGTTTTAGTATTAATGGAATCAGCAAAAAAGCTGTATCTCATTCTCCTGTTGCAAACACTGAATAAAACAGGCAAAATGAATTGTAACTTTAGTTTAAAAAATTATATTTATTAATTAGAAAATTACATCCCATTCATATTGTTTTCCACATCTGCATCAGAATAACATCAAGCACTGAAGGAGTTCATAACAGTTATCCAGTGTTACTGCTTACTCTCACAGGTGAACAAAATGTCCAATGTTTCCAATGTGTACACTCCTCTTTGTCCTTTAGTCTACTGATGAACACCACAGCGATGTTATAAGTTTCTGTATTTACAGTGTTCAGTTCCTGTCATTGCTTGCACCATTTAAGACTAGTCATGGCAATATACTTGTCTTGATGCATGAATAAATCTGGTTGACACATATCAGATCTGTACTGTTAACCAGAAATCATTACTTCTTTACCACTAAGTGGATAAAAGTCCAGTTCACAAAGGTTGTAACATAACTAGCCTAAGTGTACAAACACATTATGTGGATCCCTTCAGTTGACAGTAGGCGTCACAAATGTCACTGATGTCCGACACCTTCCACACTCTTGAGCCATTGCTGACAAGGTTCACTTGAAGGTTCCAGCGGAAGACATACTGAGCTTCTGTTCTGGCAACATCCTCAGTTTTGGGGTATCTGAAGTAGTCTTTACGACTTTTAGTTTGTTCCAGATACTGAACTGTAGCTTCTGAAGGCTGTGCACATCGATAACCTCTTCCACATAAAACTGGTTGTCAAAGTAGACAGCAACCCATTCCCCTTGTACTGTGAAAGCATTACTGTCAATGGCATCTTGATCTTCACAGTGAGAGTCCAGACGTGGATGTTTGGGTTGAGAAACGGCTGCATCTTCATCTTCACTGGGCTGGGCTGGCCGATCAGCAGGCATGTGGGCAGTATCCTGAGGATCTGTGGAGAAGTAACTTTTAAGGGCATTTTCAAGTTCAGCAAGAGAACCTGCTAACCGCAGATCTCTGCCACTCTTCAGAACTACCTTCTGGTATCTGACCTCATCTTGCAGGACGATTTTCATCTGAACCTTGCTCTTCTTCTCTTGATGTAACCTTGTAACAAGCCTGTTGACATCAGCTGTACGGTTGCAAGGACCACTGTTTGTGAGAACTCTCTGAACAATACCAGCCTTCTTCTGCGCTGCATCCGCTTCCTTCATCCGCTTCCTTCATCCGCTTCTTCTGCTCATTCTCCTGAAGCCTTTCTTTGATTTTCAGAAGGATGACTTTTTCACTGTGCCTGTGTTGATCCCTCAGTTGTTTGGCCCTTCTGAATGCGGTGGACAGAAGTCGAGACATTTCATCAGCACCTTTGCGGCTTAGCCATCTTGATGTTTTGTTGTGTTTCATCATGGTGATTGACGACAGATGGTGAAAGGAACAGTTTCGCTTTTGGGACATGTCAAAGTCCAGTTCTCCAAATGAGTTTTCACCTACCAGATTTGTCAGCGGACAGTGTCCAAGCTCCTCCTGAATGTGAGCTGGCAGCACAGATCCATATTTTCCTTCAGGAAGGAAGTCAGCTAACTGCTGCCTTGTAACCAGAAGGGTTTCACGCATCACAAACTCCAGGGCCGACTTCACAGCCACTGAATGAGTTTCTGCATACATGAGGACAGCAGTTTTCATGGTTGAGGTCAGTTCTAGTTCTGCCCCAAAAACTCCAGTGTAGCCCGGATCAAGGAGGTCACTGGCATCTTCACGACATCGGCTGAAAACTGCTTCCATCTTCTGGATGTAGATGTGAAAGTCAGTATATTTGACACTGCTTTGCACCAGCTGGAAGAATGGCCCTGTAACACACAGGAAAAGGACAGCAACAGCACAGACAAGGGCCAACAGCCTTTCATCACCAAGGTCGGCAGCCGCACTTTCGATTTTCATGTTGAGTGTCCAAGATAACCGTTGGTGAGAAACTTTTGGAGGTTGTCAAGGTGGTGGATGATGGCTGCAGCAGTTTCAAAATAGCAGTTGAACCTGTTTGACCTATAACTGGTCAGGCAGCTTGTCACTCCAGCTTGGTCACAGAATGCCAGCCACTCTGCTCTGCAGCCATTCTTTTCATCACCCCGGGGACCTGTGATGGCACTTGTGAGCCGGATGACCCTAGCTGTCGCTGTTTCTTGTTTGCGGAAGCGCTGAAATTTGGGAAACTTGTCCCTTCCAAGGTTTGTCCCAGTCTCGGTGAGTTCTTTCTCCTTCATTCCAAGAGCGATGTCACAGGAGCGACTCATTCCAAAAAGGAAATGGGCATTGCAATGCAGAAAGTGGAGTGTCATGTTCTGACCAAGTTCAGACTGAAGAAAGCTGAGCAACTTGTCATCAAAACTCTTCGTCACAGCTGCCCGGTCTGTCATCACGCTTGTCAGCTTTGACAGCAGTGTCCGAAACATGTGGTCTTTATCTTCCTCCTTCTCTTCGCAGTACAGATCTGTTGTCTCTCCGAGGAGATCAACTGTCACATCCAAGACAGTGGCTGCATCTTCAGCTGCAACAGTGGAAAACCCTAAGCTCAGTGTAGTTCTGTTATCCAAGGTGATTTGATAGCCCATGATCTTCTTTCTCCTCTTGATGTTCCATCTGTATGCAGGGTCAAGTTGTCCGCTTCGAGCATCTGTTCTGCTGCTTGAACCTTCGAGAGAACATGGCCCTCATCCGCTATGTTGACAGGTGTCTGGAGACATGGCAGATCTTCATCCTCATACTGTACTCCAAAGAGACTGTCTGCCACAACTTTAATAACAGAGGAACATTTGCCTGCTGGCACATTGCACTCGTTCTGCAACTGCATTACAGTTCTTCGAAGGTTGTCATTATAGCAGAAGTTTTGTCTGCATCTGAGTTGAGGTTGTTGTTGATCTTCTGGTTCAGTCTGGACATGATCTTGGAGGGCACTGTGTTCCGCCTGAAGTTTGTGAAGCTTAGTTTTTACCCTCCTAAGAGATCTCTGACTTGTCTGTTTCTCAATGCAGGTTCTCTGCTTCAGCTTCTCATGTTCTTCCTTCAGTTTGCCGTGTCTGCCTTGAAGAGCCTTTGCTGAATGTAGCTGTTGTTGCAAGTGGATGCTTTTGTTTTTCAAATATTGCATTTTCTCAGGTTTCAGCTCAGACAGCAGCTGCCTTTGCTTCTTCACCAAAATCTGCAATCTTTCTACATCTGTACTGAGCTTTTTGTTTTGTTCAATTTGCTTACTTTGTTCTTTTTTGTCTTGGCTAAAGTCCCTCACAGTCTGTGTCAAAACATCAGCATAGCTTTGCAGGGAAGAAATCTGCTCCTGGAGGCAGGAGTTACCTTTTGAAGCGCTGAGAAGCTGTTTAGTAGACTCTTTTGATGTTGCTGATGTGGAAGGTTTCTGGCTGGAGGTCCTTTGAGTGTGTTGGAGGACTCTGAAAGGTGTTGCCAAAAATGTTGATAATATACCCTTGCCATCACTGCTTTGATTTGTCACCAGAGATGTGTAGCAGGCCATCAGTTGCTTGATGCTTGTTTTCAGGACTTTATCCGAGTCTGCAGTGGGAGTCAGTGTCCTTATCCATCCAGCTGTAAACTTGTCTGCCAGCCTTTCCTTTGAACGGAACTTTTCCAAGTCCACAATCACTTCATGTGTGACACAGTCAGATGAACTTGCTTCACACCGGTTACCGTCCTTTTTCAACAGCTGACCCCTCTTTAATCTTAAATTAGAGAGAGAGGCAGAAACAAAGTCAAAGTTGACTTCAGTCTTTAGGAAGGCTGCAATGTCATGGTCCTCTCCTCCTTCATGCATCTTGGTCACCTTCTTCTGTAGCCGATCAAGAACCCCACTGAGACGGCTGGCTGGGTAGCTGACATGTGGATAGTTTCTGGAACCAAGTTGCTACCTGTAACATAATTATGTATAATGAAAAACACAAGTGAAAAACTGACATGTTTTGTATCATATGTGTATATGGCTCGTGAGCTGATAAGGGAGTGCGTCTGACACAACCACAGAGAGAGAGAGAGAGAGTGTATGAAGGGCAATGAATTGTATATTTATATTGATCTATGTTTATAATTATTCAACTACATGTGTCATTTTCAACTTTAACTTAATCTATGTCATGTGCACTTATGTCCTTTCACTTTCAGAGTTCACATTCACTGTGTTTTGGAATTGGAGTCACAGATTAACTTGCACTTTCTGAAAACTTACCTTGTTTTCACAACTGTAAAGCAACAAAACTAACTCTAGTAGCAAGTTAAAAAGTAATAAAACACCACTGATATTAATGACAGTCAATCATTTACTTTCATCACTACATCAGTAACTTACATCTTTTCCAGTTCTGTTTCCCTCAGTTTGCAAAAGAATCATTTGCAAGTGCAGGTGGTTTGTGATCGGCACCTGTGGTAGGCCTGGGGGTCTCCCTTTTCCATTTGGAAGAAATGCCCTTTTGAGCTCCTGGTAAATCTCATCATCTGCAATAAATATGTCATTGTCAATGTACTGAGAGTCTAAACAAGCATGAAGGATTGATCTTTTCATGGTATTGGTAATCAAAGATTAGCCATCTTCTTTTTAAAACTATTACTTGGTCACCAAGTCAGACCTAAACCAGAAGCTGTTGTTTACTTTGTAATAATTCATGATAAAGAAGACAATGATGATGGTCTATGAAAAAACAAAACACATAAATGCATAATTAGTTCTGATGAACACTCTTTAGTCACAGACTTACATGCGACGGGGAGGGGAGGGGTTAAGATCCCAGTGGGGGTTGGGTGGGGGCTGTGAATGTGGCACAACTGACAGCCACAAAGTTTAAAACTCGTCTCAAAAATGAAGAGCAAAAAAAAAAGAAAAGAAAAACAAGTCACGTGACTTCATTGTTGCTGGTTTTCTCAGGACTGCAATCAATAATTCACAAGTTGAGCACTGTAGCTGAAATATTCAGTCCATTTCCTACAAAAAGAACATTTTTAGGGAATCTGAAAGCGAAAGATAATAAATAACATGACCCGTTTTTAACTCGCCCCCAACAGCAACATGGCGTTTGTTTACGTTTTCACCCAAACCTGCTCGAACGCCAATTCATCATCAGATGATTTATTTTTTTACCTCAAATAGTAATATATTTGCATTGAAAACACAATTTAACTTACCAACAAGTGTCTTCAGGCTGAATGGTGGCAAAACGGATTGTGAGGGATCGTTTTCTGCTTGCGCGTTTTCTGCTGCAGCAGAGTCGTCGAGGGCCACCATGTTTGTCGCACCAGTGCAGAGACTGGAACATGCAGTTACTTCTCGGGCCCGCCTTGACGCGTGTAATTTAAATCACAGCTAAACACCATTCTGGTTTGATAGAGGAAGAATTCAGCTTTCCGATGATATAATTTTCGGCATGATCCCAGTCAGCTTTCAAGAAAAACGTCCGAATGTTTTTACTCCTCGTTTTCAGTCAAAGTTTCCGCGCAAAGACAGCCATAGTTGATATGTAAATGAGGCCTGATGTCTTCTCTTTCTTTCATTGGTAGTTATTTTTAGCTCTGATACCCACACGCTGTAAGGTTTCAGGTTTAGCGAAGGTAGTGGTTGCGAATGAATGCAAACGGGCTGTGGCAAACACGCGCAGCGCTGCCGACAGTACACCCAAACAAATTTCCATCGACTTTACTGCTAACACAATTTTGATTAAAAATCACACACACTAAAAGAGAAAAGAACAAACATTCATTTCATATGTTTTTATTTCACACAAGTCATCACTGGCAGAAATTAGAGAGATTTTAAAAGTGGTCTTATTGGGTCAAATTTCACGCTGCGGACAGCGTATCCGGCCCACTTTGGAGTACCTAGTCATATGACTATGAGTCTATGACTGTGTAGTGTATGATCAGTCATTTCAGTGGCTATGGGAAACCACAGACCATGATGTTACCATCCAGCGAATAGGTTTTGAAACTTCTGCAGAAGATGGATGGTGCAGTAAGGTAAAAGAGTTTGCCATGTATATTATAATTTAACCAACAATAAATAAAAATAATGTAATCATCATGGTCACCATCATGATTATTATTTTCATATCATATCAATGCATAAATTCAGAGTATGCATTAACATCAATCTGTTTTCCTCACATCATATTGAATCTGGCACTATTTAACTGAAACCATCAGGCTTATTTGGAACAGAAACTTTTTGCCATTAAACTTTAACGGTGTTTTACAGTAATTATACCAATACCAGACCAACCTCTTTCAGTACCTGATTTCATCTGTTTCTACGTTCAGTTTCATTGTGACCAGTGTGTAAGACAAACTAGGTGTGATGAACTGTCATAGCACCACACACCTGTCGGGTTGAAGCCGGCACTGGTTGCGGTGTGGGCTGTCGAAGTGAAACTGCATCTTGCTGCGTCGCCCTGATGATGGGGCTGAACTGGAGCGTGATGAAGATACGATCGGCAAACTATCACTGTTCCCACTTGCCACTGCAAAACAAACAGGTGAAAACATAAACAGCTGCCATGGTTCTCATTTACCACTGGAAAATAAGCAGCTAAAATCATATCACCAATAGAAAATAAACAGGTGAACATATTGGCAAATGGCTGCCACTTGCCACTGGAAAATAAACAGGGGCGGACACCACACCCACTTGCCAAGTGCTGGAAAATAAACAAGTGCAGACATATTTAAACAGCTGCTGAAGCCCTAATTTATTATGACTGGAAAACAAACAGATGAAGACATCTATTGATCTAAACTGCTGCACTGCTTTAATTTCGCCTACCATCTTGGCACATGCATGTCCATGATCTTGTACAGTTCTGGCCAGCACAGATTATAAAATGAACACTGCCTGTGTCTGGGTCACACTGCCAGAAAATGAGATCAGTAAATATGATACCTGCTAAATTTATACAATTTGTTTTTATTTTTATTCTTTTTTCCACACTTGCTTGATTGCTGATGCACTTTGCTGACTGATTCTGTAGGCAGGCAGTGGGCAGGAAAAAGGCCCAATGTGCTTCAGAAATGAATGGGGAATAATCAGTCAGTTGCTCTCAGAACTAACCCCTCTCCTGCAAAACCTCCCACTCTTCCTTATTAATTTATTAGGACTCTAGCTTTCCATGTCAACTGATGTAACACTCCAGAGTCTAGTGCATTATTGCCAGCAAAGAGCAGCAAATGTGAAATGATGTGGTGATAATAAGATGTAAAATTGGAGTTCTGGTCAGCTGGATGAAAATGCTGTGATTACACAATTCCCATGGATATTTTTTTCTTCTTCTGTGCTTTCAGTGAGTTGATACTAAAATACTAAACTTGTACTAATTAATATCATGTCTAATCACATCAAAACGTACCAACAGACCAAGGTTAAAATAATAAAAAGAGCACCTTTTTAATAACAGAAGGATACAAATTAAAACAGAACAAAACAATCTGCACATTTTTGGCAGTATGCCTTTCTAAACTCAAGCAACTGACAAGTAATTGTATCATAATTATAATGAGAGAAGTTACTTTTCCTTGTACTGTCATTGTGTCAATGTTACCAAGACACTGCTGTTATTTTATTACTATTAGTATTATTAGGTGACCTTTTAGTTTTCCCAGGGACCCCATGGATACAAGTTGTGACATGGTGTGCCACTGATCCTCTTAAAACATTCACTAACGGGATCCCTGAATGTTTTGTACACGTACCAGTAAGGCATAATTATCTGTTATTGTTAGCTCAGATTATGACTGACTTGGGTACAATTCCCATTCCGATATGAAACAAAAAGAGTGGATCAGGAGACGGCGAAATTAACATTCAAATTTCAATGTTAACACTAATACTAGTAACAGAAACAAAGCTGATAAGAAAACTGCAAAATGAGCTACATGCTATAAGTTTAATTGTGAAATCGTCGGCAAACATTCTCTTCTGTTCGAAATGAAGCACGGTGCATAAAAACAGGATGTGGTGAAATCAAAATAAAAACAAAATGACAGACGAAAACAGTCAAAAGTATGACCGGTAAAAAGACAAACGACACATCAAAATCTTACACATCCTCGGTCGCCGTGGACTAGGGGATCCTGTCTCCGCATTTCGATCTCTTCTGTCATCTTCCAGCGACCTGTTTTCGGCCATTAGGCGTTGCTGGAGATCATCCAGCCTATTTAGAAATGAAGAGGTCGACATTTTGGATTGTGGTCACATGATACAGTGTCGACTGCAAAAATAATGTTACTGATAGTTTCGAACGATTTGACATAACAGTCCGGACTGACGTAGTTTCACGAATTAATTCAAGAGCGCCCATCCAGTAATAAATGTTATGTGTTGTAGATCATTAAAGTTTGACATTGAGCGTGAAGAAGAAACAGAAGAAAACAAAAGGGGTACAGCTCTGTCAGTATCGCCAGTGAGTTTGTGTCGTCTGCTACGTATACATCGGATGCAAAGACTACATGTTGTGCGTGTGCGAAGTGGGAGGGGTGGTGGTAGGAAAAGATGTGCCGCAAACAGGCGGAAACAGGAACGCTATATGTTCTCAACATTCAATCAAGTATGTAATTGTAATCTTATTTATTCTTTATTCCAAGTGCGCATTGCCGCTCTGACGTATGCATGTCAGTGGTGAAAGAGGCAGGGTGCGTGGTCGAGTCTGCGCACATGTAAAGTGTGTGTTGGTTAAACTTTTATTAGTTTTGACTGTCATGTTTTAAATGTAGGACTATTTTTATATTGTGTGATTTTAGCATTATTAACAAGTGTGTGTGTGTGTGTGTGTTGTGTGTGTGTGTGTGTGCGCGCGCGCGTGTGCGTGGGGTGTGCAACTGAGCAGGTGCACGAGTGTGTTACTCTGTGTGTGTGTGTGTGTGTGTGTGTGTGTGTGTGTGTTTGTGCTCAGTGTGTGTGTGTGTGCTCAGTGTGTGTGTGTGTGTGTGTGTGTGTGTGTGTGTGTGTGTGTGTGTTTGAGTGTGTGTGTGTGTGAGTGTGTGTGTGTGTGTGTGTGTGTGTGTGTGTGTGTGTGTGTGTGTGTGTGTGCTGTTGCTGTTGTTGTTAATTTTTCCTGTCTTAAAAGTAGGACTATATCATGTTATGAAATGGAACGTTTTAAGTGTGTGTGTGTGTGTGTGTGTGTGTGTGTGTGTGTGTGTGTGTGTGTGTGTACGCGTGTGCCTGCACGCGTGTGCGCATGTGTGTTTGTACCATGCGTATTGAGCTTTAACTTCACTCCGTCTTAGACGTAGGACTATACTGATTTTACATTGGAACATTACTTACAAGTGTGTGTGTGTGTGTGTGTGTGTGTGTGTGTGTGTGTGTGTGTGTGTGTGTGAGTGTGTGTACCGACAGGTATATGTGTGTGCACACAGGTGTATGTATGTGTGTTGTTGTTGTTGGTGCGGATGGTTGTATGTCAGTGTTGTTCTTTGCTTGTGTTTGTATGCTTACCACTTTTCGAGATACTTTCCTTGTTGTTAAACTTGGTAAATAAAGAATCTAAAGCTGAAAAGGTGAACACCATATCATGCGTACAACAATACTGTAGTGTTGTCGAACACAAGGGCCGGACTCAACTTTATAAGAGATGTTTGTTGATGTTTCTCCTTAGGCAGCCGTTTTCCAAGTCCCATCTCATTCAGTTCAGCAGTGATTCAGATCGAGGCTTGTGCATATTAAAAGTCTCACGAACTTATTAATACATTACACTACATCCCCCTTACTGAGATATGACAAGAGTTAAAACTAGAAACAATAAATAGTTTGAAACCGAAATAATAGCGTGTTCAAAACGAAACCGAACGCGACCACCGCGTTGAAACGAAGTGTTGTTTGTAATAAGGTCAAGACATTTGCCTTTTCGCGATAATAGTCCAGGTGCTTATATAGGTTTTAAAGATTAAGTCTTTCGGGTATCTTGACGCTGCGCCTAGAACGGGTGTAGACCGTTGCTCGTTGAGCACATCCATCATTTGCCGCCTGGGGCTGGACATCTGGCTGAACATCAGACTGGTCGTCACACTGATCTGTTTGCTGTGACGACTGACTCGGTATGGTGGTGGATGTTCGCTTGGGTACCCCATCGTAGCCTGATGAAGATTGTTGATCTCTGCGACGGCGATGATGTCGGTCCCTTCTTTGGATGCCTCTCTCCGTCCGGACGTTGTACGATCGTGTGGAGGCGGTTGACGATGGTCCCACCACTGCAGCTTCGGCGTCTCCGGGAGTCTTGACCCAGACTGGTTGTGCATCAGTCAGTCGGGGAAGAGGTCGGACTTTATGACGCCGATCTTTTGCCGCAGTCTCAGGTGAGCATCAGTTTCCTGGAACTTGCTCATGTCCCTTCCGTCAGGAACATGTTGAGTTGGTAGTGTCGGTACCCTGGTCCTGAGTTTTCTTCCCATCAACAGCCCGTGTTGAAGTGGCGTGGCACGGTAGTTCAGAAGAGCGACGTAGGGATCGTCGGCTTTCTTCAGCAGCTTCTTCACCGTCTGCACGGCACGCTCAGCTTCACCGTTTCCCTGGGGATGCAGCGGACTGCTGGTAAGATGGGTGAAACCGTAGTTTTCTGAGAAATTTACGAAGACTCTGGAGCTGCACTGCGGGCCATTGTCTGAAACAACGACCTCTGGTATTCCCTGATGGGCGAAGATAGCCTTCACATGTTCGACCACAGCTGATGAAGTAGTCTGCATCAGGTGTGCTATCTCTATCCATCGGGAAAAGTAATCTACAACCAGTAGGTACTGGTGACCTTTCCACTCAAAAAGATCCATTCCGACGCGCTGCCAAGGGTAGTTCGGTGTTTTTGTAGGCTGCAGAGGCTCCGGATGCAGTACCCTCTCCTTCTCACACTCACAGGCAGAGCAGTTTGAAATTTTCGCTTCTATCTGTTTTGAGAGTCCCGGCCACCAGACACTGCTCTTGGCGAGTGCCCTGCACTTAACAATCCCTTGGTGACCTTGGTGCAGTCGTTGCAAAATATCTTCTTGCAGTTCTGTCGGAATGACCAGTCGACTCTGAAACAGCAGGAGTCCCTGTTGCACTGTCAGTTCGTCTCGGACTGTCCAGAACGGTTTCAGTGCTGGATCCCGCTTTGCTTTTTCAGGTCAGTGTGACTTTGTGAAATTCATCACTTGGTTGCAGATGTTGTCTTTTGCCTGTTTGACTCTGATTTCCTCCAGGCGCTGGTCAGTCACGGGAAATCCCTCCATGACAGAGCGAACGACCATGTCAGTATCGACTTCCATCTGGCGATCCTGTTCAACAGGAACACCCCCAAGAGCCCGTGACAGAGCGTCCGCCGTCATGAGATTTTTCCCCGCGGTGTGTTTCATCTGATAGGAAGATCGAATCATTCTCATTCGGAAGCGTTGAATTCTTGGGGTCAGCTCGTCTAATTGCTTGGTCTTCAGTAAGGCCAACAACGGCTTGTGATCCGTTTCAATCGCGAACATTTTCAGTCCAATCAGAAATTCGGAGAATTTCTCACAGCACCAGGTGACTGCGAGCGCTTCCTTCTCCACCTGGGCGTACCTTTGCTCCGTGTCTGTCAGCGATCTGGACGCATAAAAGACTGGCCTCCAATCTTGTCCGTCTTTCTGGAGTAGGACTCCTCCTAGTCCATATGGTGATGCATCGGCAGATACCGTTGTTTCCTTTTCAGGACTGTAGTGTGCCAACACTGGCGCGGTACTCAGCTGTTTCTTGAGTGTTTGAAATGCTGTCTCTTGTTGAGTGTCCCAGGTCCACGAGTTCTCTTTCTTGAGGAGATCACGGAGAGGCTTAGTGGTGTCAGCCAGATTTGGTGCGAATTTGCCAATGTGGTTCACCATTCCTAACAGTCGTCGCAACTCCTGAATGTTGGTCGGTCTTGGAAGGTTGGTGATGGCTTCAACCTTGGCCGGATCCACTTTGATTCCCTCCTGTGAAATGATGTGGCCTAGGAACCTGATGGTATCAACTGAAAGACGCACTTCTCATTGAGTGTGACGCCTGCTTCTTGCATTCTTTCCAGTACTGATCGCAGTCGCTCGTCGTGTTCTTGCTGACTTCTTCCACTGATGAGGACGTCATCAATGTCGACAATAATTCCTGGCACTCCGGACAGGATATGAGTCATTTCCCTGTGGAAGACTTCAGGCCCGAAACTGATTCCAAAAGGAAGTCGTTTGAAACAGTATCGCCCGAATGGTTTGATGAATGTAGTCAGTTCCTGAGACTCCTCATGCAGTGGGATTTGATAAAATCCGCTGTTGCAGTCAAGTTTGCTGAACACTTTGGCACCCGAGAGTTGTGCAAGAAGTTGATCAGTAGAGGGAAGGGGGAAGTTCTCACGTCGAACGCTCTCGTTGAATTTTGTGAGATCTACGCAGATTCTCACTTTGCCATTTGACTTGGGCACCACCACAATGGGTGCGCACCACTCAGTCGGATTTTTGACGGGGCGTATGACGTCTTCCTCCTCCATACGTTTCAGTTCTTCCTCCACTTTCTGTCTCACTGGCAGCGGCAATCGACGAGGAGTTGCAATAGAAAATGGCTTTGCATGGTTCTCCATCGTGATTTTGTATATTGATTTCAGCTTTCCAAGACCTTTGAACAACTTTGGAAACTCATTTTTGATATTGTTTTGGTCAGAGCCTCCTTGAGACTATAGCCAGTGTGATCACTCTTTCGAACAGATGGAGAGCCTCTATCGCTGGTCTGCCCAGAAGTGGCTCTTGAAGATTTCCTACAACGAACAAAATCTGCTTCGTTTCGGTATGTTCTGTTGTCAGTGTCGCTTGGAACTGACCGACGACGTCGATTTTTGTCTTCCCTGGACCGAAAACTTCTTGTTTGTTTTCTGGATCAGTGGAGAGTTCTTAGTGAAATATCGTCTTGGGACGACTGTGACATCGGCTCCGGTGTCCACTCTAAAGTTAACCTTTTTGCCGTTGACCAGGATTTTTGCGTGCCACGGGTCTTGGGTTTCCAGACTGAGGCTGTTCCCCTCGATTTCGCTCTTTTTCTGGAATCGACCGCTGTGATGACACCCAATATGACATCCTCTTCTTCTTCCAGTCTTCGGAAAGTTTTCTTGGAACGGCACATAGCTGCGTAGTGTCCCTTCACAAAACACTTTCGGCATTCCGCTTCTTTGGCTGGACAGTCCTTTCTTCCATGCATAGGGCTTTTACCGCAGCGTGTACATTTCATGCTAGCTCTGTTTTCAGAACGTTCAAATCCCTCAGAGTGGTTCACTTTCCATGGGTTTTGTTTCCCCTATTTTGCTGGTATTCTATTGACCTGTGTACTTATGGTATCGGACTTAGACATTGACTGAGACTGCTGTCTTGAAGTTTTGTAGGCTCTGCCTAACTCCAGACATTTTGCCAGGTCGAGTTTTTTTATATATCCTCCAGCAACTTTTCTCGAACCGCATCTTCCCTGACTCCCATCACGACTTGATCTCGTATCATTCTGTCCTCGAGAACTCCAAAGTTACAATTCTTTGCCAGTTGACGCAGAGAGGAGGTGTACGCTTCGATTGTTTCTGACGATTCTTGACGTCGGAGATTAAACTTGTACGATTCATACGCTTCGTGTGTTTCACCGACACAAAAATCTTCAAACGTTTCCACGATTTTCCCCAGGTCTTGCATGTCAGCTTCTTGCTCGAACTTGAATCCATCAAATATGTCCATCGCGTCTTCTCCAACAGTTGCCAGAAATACAGCGCTTTGAAACTCATTAGGTTCCTTATCAAGCCTGCTCGCAACTCGATAATTCTGGGACTGGCGTTTGAACATTTTCCAGTTATGGCTAAGACATCCATCGGACACATTAAGTTTTGATGGCAGCGCAACATTTGTTGTGTATTGCTTGCTTTGCATGGTGGATTACGTCAAGAGGAAAAACAAAATTATTTTCTCATTGAATGACGTAATTTCGATGTTTTTCTGGTATCTGCTCGCTTCCTTGGTCCTTTCTAAATTAAATGAACACTTCTGACACCATGTAGTGTTGTCGAACACAAGGTAAACCGGACTCAAATTTATAAGCGATGTTTGTTGATGTTTCTAGTTAGGCAGCCGTTTTCCAAGTCTCCTCTCATTGGTCAGTTCACCAATGACTCAGATCGAGGCTTGTGCATATTAAATGTCTCACGAACATATTAATACATTGCACTACATATACAACAATATAACTTTATTGCCAAGTGCCAATACACTGATTGCACGAGGAATGTTTTGTGATGCCAAGTACACTCCTCACACATTCTCTCCAATCATAAAACATTTAATTACAACAACAGCAATAACAACAACAACAACAAAAATCCAGTAAAAAGTCATTCATAGATAACATGAGAAAATCCCACTGGCATCAAGCTGTTCATATCACATAAAATAAAATGCCACTTCCCGAGGACCTCCTCTTAAAAGTTACTGTCCTAAGAAAAGCAATTATAAAAATTATCTACACCAAATTAATTAATTAACCCCGCCGATTTACTCCCCTGGCCACTACCACCCTGACCCATCCAAGATCCTACGCACTGAAAACTAAAAACATCCCCGCCTGGACTCAATTGACACGGGAATGGGCCTAGTATAAGCTCGCCAATAGCCTGTTACACCCAACGCCTACCCATCCCCTCCCTCCGCTACCCACACCCTCACCTCGAGCAACAACACAACACGTGCGTGCAGTTAAGGGAAGCTACTCTGGACGAAGCCGGAGAAGAAGCAGATGGCATTCGCTGGCGAAATTTAAAAAAGCGAAAAAAAAGGGGAAAAAAAGGAGCTAATGTTTGGACACCCTGAATACCATGGATACAGTGCATGTTCTTCATCCGTAAGTAAAGGATTTTAGTGAGCCACTGCAAATAATAACAAAACACTAGAACTCAAACTTTAGGGTAAGACTACGTACAAGTGCAGTTGACCCAGAGGTCATGTCAGAGACAGGGGAACTATCGTTGTGTCGGGGTATCTAGGTCACATCATTGCAAATCAAAAACTATAAAACGCAATTAAATAAAATTGAAATAAATAAAACTCACTTCCCAACACAATCAGCAGTATATGCTACCCCCAAGCCTTTCGGCACCCACGTAAGAGTAAAACTGGCTGAACAATGAATAAATATAAAATGTTTATGTAAGATCAACAACCGTCAGGCAAAGCATCAAAATATAAACATATAAAACTAATTTGATGCAGTAAAAAAACAGATGCTCAAAATGGTGACAGTAACAGATCTTAGATGAATTATAATAGGGAACCATGTAGGCCCATTTACACTCAACAGCAAGCCACATCATCACTCAAGGCATATAACAGACCACTCCACAACGCACCGCTTCCAACCGTAAGCTCCGCCCCTCTGGCAAGCGACCCGAAAAGATGGCTGCAGCCGAATCCAGAAGTACTCTCGATCTCTTGCCAGAAGACCTGTCGCTGTTGTGTTTGGTCAAAGCCCGTCTATTTTAAAATAGACGGGCTTTGGTTTTGGTGAGAGAAAACTGACCCAAAGGTCAAAGCGGTCTTCTGAGACACAGGACCATGTGTTAATAATATAACTGGTCTGCAGTTAGTCTTATCATGCCCTCCTTGGTCAGATGGGAAAGGGAAGGGACAGTTTACATCCCAGGGAGGGAGTGCCGTCGAGTTGGATCTAAAAATCCAGGTCCGCCGTCACTGTCATCGTCTCCGCTCACCTCCTCTTCCTCCCAGACTCCTCATCTGAACTATCATATGGCATTTCGCTGTCTGAAGACTCATCAGAACTCATTTTCGCCAAATATACGCTCGCATTGTGTACGCTGAACTCTAACAAAATCGAAAATGGCGGCAAAATGGAAAATGCTGCATGACGCGTTTGCGATGCGTAACTGTAAGCGAAAAACAATCTAAGTGACGTCGTTTTGCACACAAACTGCCCAGACAGAGTTTCCTTGATGTATTTCTCGCAGAAAAATACTAGGTTCGTTGTTGTTTTTTAACTGCTAAAATGGCATGTGTGTCCATCGATCACCGGTGATCGAAATTCAAGGGAAAGAACTGCAAAGAGTTAAAGTTACCGTTACTCATTTCCTCACTGGGGTATTAGTTTGCTCTGGGCTGGTAACAAAGAGTGCCAGGCGGGCGCTACCGTGCGCAGGCACGCACGCACCCACACACACCCACACACACTATTATTAAACCGATAATGCAATGATCCAAGTGAATGAACAATATTTCGGCCGTTATACGGCACGTATTTTGTGTTCAGCCATGTAGTCCTACACTAATAATTATACTTCCACCACATGCACACACTTTGACAGCTTACGAAAGAGAAAACCGAACGCATGCATAAATTAACTGGATGATACGTTTTGTACTAAGGCTGACATATCTTGGAACACACGTAGTAGTTCTTTGTTATCACGCTTGGGTTTAGTTGATCATGGGGTCGACCACAGCCTTGATCCAAGCTTTACAATCTTTCAGCCTTGTTTTGCGCTTCGGAAGCGGCTAGAATGTGACACCTGCACATTTGACAGGGTATCGTTCCGTCTGACTTACACTGGCCATAGCAACAATTCCGTTTTCCTGGGGGGGGGTTTCTGCCATGTCGAACACTGCCAACTGACCACTTGCAATGTCTGGCACGAAGGCTTGCCAGACCATTTCAGGCCTTGTCAAAACACGTGGGCACCTCATTAAGCTGCGGCACACGATTGGCTGAAAACTAAGGGTGTGTCTGCTTTGACTGACAGGAGTGGAGTCGTCTGTTTAGCATTTTAAGAATAAGAGAACTGCACAGTACAACAAGAACAACAAAAATGCAGTATGACCTTGAACTTTAAGAACAGACTGCTTTAGTATGCACATTCTGCCAGGTAACCTCCCAGACTACTTAACATTTAGGCATGGTCTCAGAAAGATTGTAGAAGTATAAACTCTGCTTGAAGATAGTAAGACTGTGATAAAACACCTAAGCAAGGTTAAACATCATTCAGGTTTGTATACATGTATATTCAGGAGTCGCGCAGCCTTTCAGAGATTTGCGTCAACCGACACGAAACATTACGTATTTTGCGTCAGTGATACGAAAAATGCGTAGTCTACAGCATACACCTAATAATTAGTGCACAAAGCGAAATTGATGGAGTTCACGATATATAAAGTGAGCAGACAAAAATAGTAAAACGAAAGTCTATCCGTGCACAAAAAGAGTGGAAACGTTCAGTAAATATGCCGTTCGTAAAGAGTTTGAATAGATCGGAACATAGTACGCGGCATGATGAGAAAACTATGTCGGCAAACCCACTTCTTGTCTACCGCGGGATTTGGTAACGAGATGAAGTTGAAATCGAGCCTGCCACCATTTTCTCTCAATCCTATTTGATGTCAACGCGCGTTTTCTTTACGGCTTCGTAGTCGCCTACATTTAAGTAAATTCTGATACACGCGGACAGTTAGACTAGGGGGTGAGGGTATCGCCATACAGACCAAAATAACGGCAGCATGCGCGTTTATTTCGTCGTCCAGATTCCGCCCTTCATTGAATGGACTTGTGATGGCGGGGAGGAGTGCGGAGCCACGGCTGAGATCACACGGAGTTTGCAAACCGATCTAATGTTGAGTGACGCGGCAGCCACCAGTGACTCGCTGAGTGAGCCGTAACTTGCTGAATCGATGTTCAGTCATTTTGCATATGGTGACGCGGCGATGTGGCCAAAATGCGTTTGGCACCCGAAAATGCTATATTTACACAAAATTTCCCAATGCGCGCGACCCCTGACATTTATATATACGCACACAGTATGCTTCCAGTACCTATATGTATTTATGTCCTCTCACTCTCAGCATGCAGGCACCTGTATATCATTATGTACACTCCCTCACTCTCCCCTCACCCTATCCAACACTCCCAAGTCATATGCATATAATGTTAATAATGATAATAATGATGCATGTGCACACACGCATGCACAAAACTGCACTCACACACATGCACACATACAATTCCTATGACTAGTACAACTTTTACAGGGTTAGTGACTACCACAGTACCAGTGCCAAAATTGAGTAGCTGTGGTGGTGGGTAGTTAATGGTACATGTGTACACAACCTTTACTAGTGATTCTGCTTTATCCCCCCCTCCCCCCCCCCCCCCCTTTTTTCTTTTTTTTTTCTTTCTTTTTCTTTCTTCCTTTCTTTCTTTTCTATCTTCTTCCCTTCCTATTCTTTTGATTTGGTGTTGGGTGTTTTGGTTTGAACTGCTTTTGGGTAGAAACTGTTACTAAAGCGTGTAGTTCTAGTTTTGATGGATCTGAACCGCTTCCCAGATGGAAGAGATTTAAAGAGGTGGTTTGCAGAGTGAGTGGAGTCAGAGATTATGGTTGTGGCTTTGCGATGAGTGCGGGTTACGTAGATTGATCCAATCGAGGGAAGTTTGCTGCCAGTGATCTTTGAGGCTGTCTTAACAATCCCTTCAAGCATGTTCTGGTTGTGAATACTAGCACTTCCAAACCACACAGTGATGGAGAATGTTAGCACACTTTCAATGACTGCCCGATAAAATTGGGTCAGGATAGTCTTGTTGACTATAAACTTCTTCAGCTGGCGGAGAAAGAACATGCGCTGTTGGGCTGTCTTTGCGATGGTTTCAGCATTGATGTCCCATTTTAAAGTGTTGGCGATGGTAGTGCCCAGGATTTTTTTTATTTTTTTTTATTTTAAATTCAGTATAACAAATATTACACAATAATACAACATATCAGTACACCCGTTCCAACAGTGGATAACCTACGTATACAACTATACATGCTCATGTTATACATACATAATAGACAAAAAAGATACATCCATACAGACAAAGAGTTGGACAAAGTACTTCATAGACAGATATTTGCCTTGCACAAAGAGTGATTGACTGCTTGTCACATATTTGCATATATTCTAAATCTAAAATAACTACATATGCCCTGAGGTTATCAGTTTTCTGTTTTCTAAATAGGCTTTTAACAGAGCCAGTTCACGATAAAGGTGGGCAGTTCACCGCTGATCTTTGCATTGTATTCATCTATTTTGTATTTCAGCATCAGTTGTTGAAGGAAGCAGGAGAGAGTTGGCAAGCACTTGTCGAGTTTGCATTTGTGTATAAATTGCTTAGCTTGAAGTATCACTAAGTCAAAAACAGTGTCAGTGTTGATGTCTATTTCTATTCCAAACAATAGAAGATTTTGTGTAAATTTTACATTTAACGCTGTCTCACATTTTTCTTTCAATATTGTTTCCAGTGAAGTCCAAAAACGTCTGATACAAGCACATTTCCAAAACATATGTTGAATGCTATCTTTTTCGTCATTGCAGAAGCCACAGTGAGTGTTATCAGTGACTCCCATTTTGTTTAATACTATATTAGTAGCTATTATTCTATGTATAATGCGCATTTGTAACCATTTAAGTTTTACATCTTTAATTTTTTGTACTTTTATGAAAACTGTATTCCAAGAAATATTTGACTTCAGTTTTTCACTCCATTTCAGGCAACAATTTGGCATACAGTTGTCGTTTACAAGAATGTTGTAATAGAGCCTTGCACCCTTTGGTGCAGAGTAGATTGTACTCAGCGAGATATTTACCTCATCTGCCATATTATTACTAATAAGTATCGTAGACTTCTTGATATACTGTTTTATTGAACTGGTGCAACTATTAAAAGTCAAGAAATCAACCGTCATGCCAAACTTTGTATTAAATTCTGCAAGAGTGCAAAACCGCCCATTTTCTTTTATAAAATACGCGATACAGTACACTCCATTGTCAACCCACTGTGTGTATTTGATCATCTTGTTTCCGATCATCATATTCTTGTTACAGAAAACAGGTTCAGAAAGAAGTTGATGTCGAGTTTGGTTTCACTTTAACACAGAAAATTCCATAAGCTTTGAAGACGTCTGATCAGGAGGAATTATTTTTGCCAGTTTGGTTGAAAAAGCAGGGGCCGTAGCACTCTAATTGATGAAGAAATGGATACAACTCCATCGGAATATTTCTCCATTGATGGTTTGACATCTTTAACTTTTTTATCCATGTGAGTTTTAGAGCTAGAATATACGTTTTAATATCTGAAATATTTAGACCTCCACTTTTTACATCTTTTATTGTCGTCTTTCTGGCAATTCTGTCTTGTTTTCCATTCCAAACAAATTGAAAACATATTTTTTGAAGATCTTTCACAAAGTTATCAGGGGGGTCAGGCAGCAAAATCCACAAATGGATCAGTTTTGACAGAATCAGTGACTTCAGTATAGCAATTCTTCCTAGCGGAGTAATAGTCCTAAGTGACCAAATTGTAAAAATTTTTTTTAACTTCATCGAATTTTTTTTGGTAATTTATTGCTGCACACTCTTTTCAATCCTGGGTAAGCCATATGCCAAGGATCTTAAGCGTAGTTGGATTCCATACCATTTTCAAATGCGGCATATATTTGACTCTTGAATATTTTTTGCTACCTAACCATATGGCCTGCGTTTTGTCCGCATTCAAGAACAGGCCAGATACTTTTCCAAATTTATTAATTGCATCTACTGATTTTTCAAATTTTTTTTTCTTCTCCCCATTGTTCATTAGTTGTGTGTCATCTGCGAATTGAGATATTCTGTGTTCTACTTTGTTTATCCAGATTCCCTTGATATCATTATCTTCTCGAATCATGATTGCTAAAATTTCAACACAAAATAAATATGTATGGTGATATCGGGTCGCCCTGTCGGCACCCACGCTCTACTGTAAACCATTGTGTGTGTGTCCATTCACTATTACCGTTGATTTTATGTTTTTATAAAAAGTATCTATCCATCTACGAAAGTCTTTTCCAAAACCGAATGCTCGAAGAGCCCTAAACATGAACCGCCAGTCAAGAGAGTCAAACGCTTTCTCAAAGTCGAGGCATAGCAACAATCCAGGCTTATTTTTTGTATTCAAATAGTTTATCAAATCATAAATCAACCGAACGTTATCACCCATGTATCTGTTGGAAATGAAACCTGTCTGATCATCATCAGTTAATGATGGTAGTACTCTTTTAATTCTGTTAACGATACAGGAAGATCCAATTTTGTATATGACATTAAGGAGAGAGATTGGTCTCCAGTTTTTAATGTTATCTCTAGGTTTATCGCCCTTGGGAATACAAGTAATAATGCCTTCCCTTTGAGTGGTGGATAGTTCGCCATCTTCAAATGCCTTATTTAAAGCTCTAACAACAAATGGTCCAAGCTGCTTCCAAAAGCACTTGAAAAATTCTGCCCCAAAACCATCCGTACCAGGGCTTTTTTCATGTTTCATATTTTTCAACGCTGTTCCTTTCTCCTCTATTGTTATTTTCCCTTCTGATGATCTTGATTCTTCCTCAGATAGTTTGGGAATTTCCGTTACCAATTGTTCAATCTCACACTCTTCTAGGTCCTTGGCTTTATACAAATTACTATAATTTTTTTAAACTACTTTGTTTATGTCAAGTTGTTCTTTAATTTCCTCACCTTTTGCGTCAATTAGTTTTATCATTTGTTTACTAACATAGTGCCTTTTCTCCAGGTTACAGAAGTATTTTGATATCTTTTCTCCTTCTGCCACCCACCTACCTCGCTTTTGATCGCAGTAGTACACCCTCCATTGTTTTATTCCTTAGTGAAACTAGTTCTTTATTTTTCTCTGCAATACGCTTAATATCCGTCTCTGATTTACTTTCTTTCTCTTCAAATAATTTAATGTCTCTTAACAAACTTCCTTCTTTCTCTCGTGTTTTTTTTTTTTTTTTTTTTTCCTTTTTCATTGTCGCATAAGAAATTGTTCGTGCTCTTATTTTCATGAGCAAAAAATCTTGAAAAACCTTGTCAGAAACTATAAGTTCAAAGTCATATTTGGCAATGCCCGAGATACTTGCTTTATCATAGTGGGGGGCTGCATACTGTTCTATAACATTATTTATTTCATCATTTATTTCATCAATGTACTTTTTATCTTTCAGTAGTGAGCAATTAAATTTCCAGAAGGTGTTTCGTTTCATTTCTTTTCCAAAGTGAAGTTTAAGGGTAACCACTGAATGGTCAGACCGATATCCAGGAAGAATGTCTGTATCTTCAAAAATGGAGACTAAGTAGTCAGAGAGCAGAAAATAATCAAGCCTACTTTGCATAAGTGGTTTCGTTTTTCTCCACGTATAACGTTTGCAATCAGGATTAGCTTCTCTCCAAATGTCAGTTAAACCTAGTTCTAACATCATATTTTCAACGGACTCTTTGGCTTTTGGGTTGTTTATATGTTTAGAATTATAACTGTCTAACTGGGGGTCTAACACTAAATTCCAATCGGCTACTATAATTATATTATGGTTTTGGTATTCTTTAACCATTTCCGTTAGCTCTTCATAAAAAGCAGGTGTATCCCGGTTCGTTCCGTAAACATTGACAAGCAAAATATCTGTATCCTTCACTGAGAAGGAAATAAAAATGAAATTTCCGTTCCTATCTCGCTTTACATCGTTGATTTTGAATTCAAAATTGTTCATACACATTACTGCTACTCCCCTTGAATTAGAGCTGTAAGATGCAAAAAAGCAATTATATCCCCATTCAGCTTTGACGTATGTTTCTAATTTGGTACTGAAATGCGTGTCTTGCAAACAGTATATCGAGCAAGATTTTTGCTTCAGATAATGGAAAACGTCTCTTCTCTTTCTAGTATTGCCAAGGCCTTGGCAATTTACAGACAATATTGTAATGCTATCCATAATTGACAGTATATAAACACAAAGTTATCAACACATCAGAATTTTGGTAGCTGCTTCGCCAGGTACAACAGTAGTACAACAGACAATAGGTAAACAGTTCCATCTCCCATTCAATACAACACACCCGAACCACATCTAGAGCACACTGAATCATCACGTGAAAAAACCGGGAATGATACAAAGGCCGAATATGCTGGTTAGGCAGTAGTTCACACGAAATCCCATTCACGCACGTGCATTTACACATAACCCCAGTGCCAAGCCGAACTATGACTGTCACAAAGTGCGTGAAAACATGGTCACAGGCACATGAAAACACTGTAATACGCACATACGTTTCCAGGCAAAAATGTCCAAAGAAGCAAGAGAGCAGACAAAGAAGGGGTAGATCAGAAAAATATAAAAACATTACCAGTGCACAAAAAGAACAAAATACTTGGTGTTCAAAAAAAAAAAAAAAAAAGTAAGACAAAGATCACTGCAAGAGATATAGCGCAGAAAGAAAAACAACTGGATCTGCTAGTATACATAAAGACCGACAGTGGGGTAATAGACAATGGCAGGTCAAGTCAATAAATGGTGGTATTTCGTGAGATCAGTCCCTATGTGTGTGTGTGTGTGTGTGTGTGTGTGTGTGTGTGTGTGTGTGTGTGTGCGTGCGCGCGTGGGTGCGTGCGTGCGCGCGTGCACGCACGAGCGTTTTCTCAAATAAGCACAATCGCACTGTACAATCATATGTATATATATACACACATACATATTTGTGTTGTTGTCTTTTGTCCTGATTCAAACCAAGAACATGTTGACCATACCGGGGGAGTAAAAAATAAAATCGGGAGCGTGTATTTGCGTGCCCACGTGCGTTTTTGTGTGTGTGCTTATGTGTGAATGTGCGTATTTACGTGCGCGTATGGATGCGTATATACCACCGCACAGTCACATCGCATGAACACATAAAAAAACATTTAAAAAAAAGGATACCACACATCTGTGACAAATCTGCATATGTACAAGCACTTCTATGTTATTTATATTGATTGCATAATATATAATGATCTACAGTGTGTGTGTGTGTGTGCGCGCGCGCGCGCGTGCGTGTACTGGAGGTGCACATAATAGCCAAGAAATGAGCACATCTTATGTACTGTGGATCGCACATAGTTATCAACACTTGAACACATCGTATAACTGCGTCAGAAACATGCGCATAAAATACAGTCATGCATATGCAACCGAACACACTCGTACAACTGGCATCACAAACGTGAGCATATAACACATGATTCTGCATATGCAGCTAGTTATTTATAATGCTGGTACACAGTAGAATAATTACAACGTATATATGTGCACACATATAGTGTGTGTGTGTGTGTGTGTGTGTGTACTGGGTGTATGTATTGGGTGTGCGTTTGTGAGTGTGAGCGTGCGTGCGTCCGTGCCTATATATATGTGTGTGTGTGTGCATAAATGAACATAACAGCAGTATACAACGTTCAAAATACATGCATACATATATAATACACAAACTAGGCACTTGTGCTGATTCTGATATTTGGCACAAGCTGTGTGAGTTGTGTGTGCGTGCGTGCGTGCGTGGCGTGTGAGTCTGCATGCATCACTAATGCAAACTTACTTAACAAAGCGAGCACGCCATACAACATCAAAAAGAAAAAAACATACAAACAGGGCCATGTACGTGTACGCCCATATGTACTTACTCTATGAACTGAACTACAGATACATCAACCCACATTACGAATGTGCCTGCGTGCATGTATGTATGTACGTGTGTATGTTTGTGTGTGTGGTGTGTGCGTGCGTGCGCGAGTGTATGTGTATGTACGTGTGTGTGCGCATGCGTTTATGTGTAGAAATAATCATAACAGCAGTACACAACGTTCAAGAATACATGCATACACATACACACAAGGCCACGCACGTGCATATTGATTCTGCTACTTACAGAGGTTATCAGGAACAACGCCCACTGTGTGTGTGTGTGTATGTGTCTGCGTGCGTGCGTGTGTGTAGTGTGAGTTGCGTGTGTCTGTGTTTACGTACGTGGGTTCGTGAGCCGGTGCGCGCGCGTATATGCAGCTCTAATGCATACGTAACTGACAAAAATGAGCACGTTCATACAGCATCCAAAAGGAAGATAAACATACAGAACTATCTATGTACAAGTACGCCTTGTGTGCGCGTGCGTGGGCGCGCGCACATGCAATAACTGATCTGTAATGCGACAGTACTCTTAGCACGATGTCGCAGTAATGCAGTGTCCACGGACAACGTATAATGTTTAGATTGATCCTCATCATTGTATAACTGGGGCACTGAGAGAAGAAGAAAAAAAGGGGTGGGGTGGGGGGGAACACGTCCTATTAGTTGGTCTGACAATTGTCAGGTCCCAAACAAGGTGAAAGGACATACCGTTTGAAGTTTCCATTGTCACTTTCCGGTAACAGAATCATCTTCACTTCCTTTGTGACTGAGTCCTTTCTTAAACACCGCGTTGATGTCCATGTCTATGTCGACACGAATGATTCGGCCGTTTTTGAGTTTTGACAGTATTTTACCATTGGACGACCACACTGCCAAGGTGGCAGAGTGTTTTTCGGCGGCCAGCAGCAGATTTTAGTTGACTTTGGTCAGATCCTCCCCAACTGCCACTCCCTTGTTCTTGAGGTTTTTGCGGTTTGACACCACCAGGTCCCTGGCCTGCCTGGAAAGGAACCGCACGATGATGGGCCTGCTTCGTCCCTTGGGTGGCTGTGGTCCAATCCGATGAGCCACGTCAATGTCGGCTTCCATGACCTTGACCCCGATATCCTTGGTAAACACCTTGGCACACTTCTTAATACAGCTGTTTGTGGTCTCCCCCTCATCCTCTGGCACTTTGTATACCCGACAGTTCCATCGTCTCAGATACTGTTCATGGTCATTTTGGTTACGCCTCAACTGCCTGTTTTCTTTGTCGTACTGGTCTATTCTGTTCTTGAGATCTTTGTTGTTTTCCTGGATCTTTCTTATTTCAGTTTTCAATTTGTCATTTTCTGCTTCCACGTCAAAGACTCGGCTTTCCATCTTGTCAACTTTATTATGCAGGCTGTCAATCACACGCTGTATCTCTGCTCTAAACTGGTTGATATCATCTTTTGTCGCCAGTGAGTCCAATTTCTTACTCAAAACGTCCAGAGTAGTGACAGTAGACTCCGTATTTTGTTCGTTTTCCTCCTCCCCGTCCGCGAACTCTTCAGATACAAAGCGTTGTTTCTTTTTATCCTGCTTATTTGGCTTTGGCTTTCCTACTACAGGGCTATCTTCACTGTTTGTAGAACTCACTGACGACGGTTTTCTTTTCAAAGTTGAGGTAATATCAGAGGAGCTGTTCGTCATATCTTTTGTACATGTGTATCAAATGTCAGCGTGCTGCAAGTTACAACGCTCGAAATCTTGATCAGAATATCACTGTCTCACCGTCGATCCTATTCGTTTACATAGCTTGTCGTAAACACATTGAATCAGTTCATGATAAAATCACAGTCCCAGTTGTTCTCCCTGCGCTTCCCTCACCACGCAACCCCAGCTGACTTTAACATATTGCTGCCGCACGTAACGCACAGTGTAAACATGTCACCATGGACAGTTCAGCTACTACTGGCCGTGCAATGTCCGATGAAAATGTAAAATGTCAGTCGATGTTTTCGATATTTGTGAAAACAAATTTCACTTTCTACGATAAAAACAAAAACATACCACTGGAATCGCCGTTTCTTCGCCTAACGGAGTCCTCCAGCCAAAAGGCTCTGTCTGTCGCAACTCTAACAGAACAAGGACATTCCTCCCGGAGCCGATGCGATGGGCGACCTGTTGGTTGCGTGGTGAGCGGTCACTCGACCTGTGCTGAATTGTTCGACTTGTTCTCCAATAGCTAATGGTGGCATAGCTGTCTTGTTCTTCCTGAAGTCTATGATCATCTCCTTTGTCTTTGCCACATTCAGCTCTAGGTCATTGTTGGTGCACCAGTCAACCACCCGCTCAACTTCTTCTCTGTAGGCTGACTCATCAGCGTTGGTCTTTCAATGGTGGTATCATCAGAGTACTTGAATATCAGAGTGGAGCTGCTACTGGACCTGCAGTCATTGGTGAAGAGTGTGAACAGTAGGGGAGAAATCACACACCCTCGAGGCGCACCAGTACTTAGCGTCAGGGGTTCTGATAGCTGAGAGTTGAATTTGACTACCCGAGTCCGGTTGAGAAGGAAATCTAAGATCCACTTGCACATTTGAGTGTTAACATTCAGCAGTCTGAGCTTGTTGAGGAGTTTATGTGGTACGATTGTGTTGAACGCCGAGCTGTAGTCTATGAAGAGTATTCGTGCATAGATGTTGGGGCAGTCGAAGTTTTTGAGAACATGTTGTAGACTAGGCATACTGCATCTTCCTCTGACCTGTTTGCTCTGTAGGCGAACTGATGTGGGTCTAGCAGAGAGTCTGTAGCTGTCTTCAGGTAGCGCAGCACCAAGTGCTTAAACACCTTCATGGCAATGGATGTAAGGGCAACAGGTCGATAGTTGTTCAGGGATGAGACTTTGGGTTTTGGGGAACTGGAATGATGGTGGATGACTTGAAGCAAGTAGGGACTTTGCATTGGCTGAGAGAGTGCTTTTAGATTTCACAGAAAATTGGGGCAAGTTGTTCTGCACAGAACTTCAGTGTTGATGGTGAGATATTGTCTGGGCCAGCTGCCTTCCTGATATTTAGCTTTGTAAAGAGATTTTTCACCTCCTATGGCTGGACAGTGAAGGGAGGTGGTGGGAGACCTGAATCTGAGTCTGGCGGCACAGAGTGGCTTGAAGCTTTGGTGGTGTTATTCCTGTCGAATCTGCTGTAGAAGTGATTCAGTTGATCTGGGAGGGTGGGGTCATTGTTTGCAGGTGTTGGTTTCTGTTTATACTGGGTGATTTGCTGGAGGCCCTGCCACACAGCATGGCTGTTGGATGTTGAGAACTGTTGTTGTTTTTCCAGCTTATTTCTGTACTGTGCTTTTGCTCATCTGATAGCCTTCTCAGCTTCATATTTAGCTGCTTTGTACTCTCTCTCTCTTTTTTTTTTTTTTTTTTAATCACTGTTCTTGAAAGCATAATTTTTTGCAATGAGTTTGTGTTTGGTGTCCTTTGAGAACCAGGATTTGTCATTTGCATAGATTGTGACAGTCTTTGAGGGGATGCAGGAGTCTATACAGAAACTGACATAGGCGGTAACTGTGTCTGCATACTCATCTTGGTTGGCACAGGACTCACTGAACATGGCCCAGTCAGTACAATCAAAACATCCTTGAAGTGATAAAATAAGCTTCTTGGGTCCATTTCTTGACAGTCGTTTTGAGAGGTTTATCAGACTTGAGCTTTTGCATGTATGTGGGAATGAGGTAGACCATGGCTTGGTCAGAACGACCAAGTGGAGCTCGTGGAATTGCATGAAAGACATTTGGAATGGTACAGTAACAATGATCAAGTGTCTTGTCATCTCTTGTAAGACATTTCACATGTTGTTTGTACTTAGGGAGGGCTTTTCTCAGATTTGTGTGGCTGAAGTCACCGAGGGCTAGTACTATGCTATCTTGGTTAGTGTTTTCAGTCGCGGTGATGTTGGCAGCGAGGTTGTTGATTGCTGTTTTAGCGTTGGCCTCGGGAGGTATGTAGACACCAACAAGAAGCAGCTAACTTCACATTCACATGCTCAGTTACGTGTTCACAAAACCACACCAAAGACACACATTATTACTACATGGACTTCCATGTCAACTGGCTGGGTGGGGGGTGGGGGGGGGGATGCTATTTGAATGCATACTCACACTGCAACTCTGTACTTCATGATCACGGTTCATCCCCATTCTCTAAAGCCGCTTCAGACTGACCTTTCACAATCACTGAAAGGGCTGTGGACCAACCAGCCATACCATTTAATAACCGGCAGCAGTATGTACATGTGTGTGTGTGTGTGTGTGTGTGTGTGTGTGTGTGTGTGTGTGTGTGTGTGTGTGTGTGTGTGTGTGCATGAGACTGGTGTGCATGTGTGTGTGGGCAGAGAGAGAGAGAGAGAGAGAGAGAGAGAGAGAGAGAGAGAGAGAGAGAGAGAGATTTTATTTCAGTGGTGCTTTACGCCCACATAAACCATCAGGTTTATCATTAGGGATGGGGAGCCCAGGACAGCCATCTCCACTTTCATACAGCTCCTCACAGAGAGAGAAAGAGTATATAATAAATATACAGTCAAATACGTTTAAGTGGATTTTTTCTTCTTCAGGTTATCCATTTATTTACTTATTGGTCGATGATGGATAAGAGAGACCTTGTGGAAAGTACTTCAACTGAAGCGTATTTTGTTATTTTTGTTTGTTTGTTATTGTCCATCTCTGCTTTGAAAATTGATGGCTCCTGATATTGATGATACTTTTTGTTTATCATTTGCTCATGTTGCTATCGTTGGTACAGTCAAGGTTGATTTTTGTATGGCTTCAAAAGTTTTGCTTATGTGTTCCTTTGCAAAAGCTACATTGCTGATAGTGCAGTAATGGCATCTGTGATGCAGGTTTGCAGAAGTCTTGATGTTTGGCTGTGGTAGAGCATTTTTGGCACTTGCGTGAGGTATAAGAGAGCCTTTCCCATGCTTTCTGATAGCGTATATATTGCATGAGGCACATGTTGTATGAAGCTCACACCTGTGTGTTCTCTGGAGCCACATGTGATTTGTTTTAAAGCGGCAAGAAAGTGTCAACAATCATGTTTTCTTGTTTCATTTGTGATCTGGTTTTTAGCAAGCAAACGTGGCTGAATTTTTGCATGCAGCAATTCGTTTTTCCCCAATCACACTAGTCTTCGGATATTTGATGTTAAAGGGAGGTAGAGAATCCAGGTCAAAGTTTTTGATGCAGAAAATGATCAAGTGCCATGTCCTCTCACCTACAATAAATATTCCCTGTTAATCCTACAATTAATAATAGCCAGTCCCAATAGGGACATATTTCTGCCAGTTCTGGTTAGAAATTTCCACTGAATTCAAAGGTTTTCAATAAATTACTTTAAAAAAAATACAACTGTGAGCAAGTTAGTAGGAACATACCTACAGATCAAAAACAAAGAGGCAAAACACCATGTAAGAGGAAGCCTCCTCCCAATAGATACACTAAAACAGCTCCAGAAGTTAAGAAATTGTGTAGAAAGTGCTGCAGTTGACAGTTTTACGAGTCAGTGAGTTCATTTGATGAGCAGTGCTGAAAATGAGGTTTCACACAAACTTTGGTGAGTACCATGCCCCTTGCTTCTGAAGGAAAACTTGAAAACCTGCACAAGATGGTCTATGATGAGTTAGATATTGAATCTCATTCTAAGCGAGAATGTTATATATATATATAGAGAGAGAGAGAGAGAGAGAGAGAGAGAGAGAGAGAGAGAGAGAGAGAGAGAGAGTGTCAGTGATGTAGAGACTGAAATCAGTGGAAATACTAGTGCTTCGTTGTCATTGTAAATTGTAGTGTAATGTCAGGTAAAACAAAATTTTGATTTACCGTACTCAGTCAGTTCTCACAGTTGGAAAGTTAGCCAAAAATGACAGATTTTCATGTTTTTCAGATGTTTTCAAAACTATGAAAGATATACCAAGTTGACATTTTGCAGACTGTTTTTATATAGTTTAAATCATACTTACACGGACTTTGTAATAGCAATTATACTTGCATGGATTTTGTCATAGCATTAAGTAGTTTACTTGAATAAATGTAAACTTAGAATGTTTTTAATAATGTCAAAACACATTTGTGCTTATTGTTTGGTACCTGTCTGCTGCACTGTGTCCTAGGCGTTGCTGCTCTTGTTGACGGTTGTCCCCACGGCTGATGCAGGCGACGTGGCCTGATGGTGACAGCTAGCCTGCGTGACCGCTGCTGCCACAGGTGTTCCACACGTGTTCGTACTGGCAACGAGCGTCGTAGTGATAGGTCCCACGGTTGAACTGGAGGCACAGTTCCTTCCCCGACGGCCCGATGGGACGGCTACGGTTGGCGTTGCTCCCTGTTGTCGCCTTCTTTTGCTGTGGTGCCAGCTGTGGCCCGCGGTCCCGCAGCATGACAGTGCCCAGGTGTGGGGCGTCGGTCCCCCAAGAGAAGCCTTGCTTGCCTGCCGTTGTCTGTACTCCTCGTCAAAGAGGAGCACGGACTGCCACGTAGCGCGCCGCCAGCTCTCTCACCATTTCGGTGTACGGCAGGTACGCCCTCACATCAGAATTCTTGCCGCTTTCGTCGAGCATCTGCCCCATAATTCTTCTATTGGCAGTAATCCACATGGCTGGGGACACCTTGTCCAGTTTTGGTTTGGGGTTGAGCATCAGCGTCACCCCGCCCCCCAGTGCAACCTCTTCCTCAGCAAACAGGGAAGACGACACGAAGTCGACGATCTGGTGGCACCCACCTGCAGTGCGTTGTTGTACCCGTGCCCTTTCCGCCGCGACGGTGAGAGACCCCAGGAGTCTTGCAAGGTCGGGGCCGCCATGTCCCCACGACCGACCAGTCGATACAGGGGTACGGAGAGGGCCTTCACCATGTTGAAACTGCAGTGTTTTTATCGCCTCTCGGACGACGGCAACGTGGCCCTTCTTCAACTTCAGGCCATCAGTGTCATGCCGATCTGCACTTAAGAGGGCAGGCAGATTGTCAAAGCCATCCTCCTCTAGCGCTTCAACAATACCACTTGGGAAGTCTTCGGAAAACAAGAAATCCATTTGAACAGGCCACAAGCTTCAGAACACAAGATTTAGAATTTAGTATTAGCCTTGATATTTGCTGTCGCGAACGATGAGTGCTGCAATGCAATTGGCCTCTGCTTTCTCACGGATTCCGCTTTCAGCCTTCATTCATTCCTGCCCCCTCCCTCCTTATCCGTCTTACTCCTCTCCCTCCCCCGCCCCCCCCCCCCCCCTTGCATTCCTCCCGTCACTCGATCCTCCTCTCGATGTCCACCATGCTTACGCACGCACCCCCCCCCCCCCCCCACCCGCTCGCCACTGCTGGTCATTCTCACTGCAGTTTAAATTAACCTTATCCTCTTTCCCCTCGTCTAAGCTACACTTTAATAATGTCAAAACACATTTTTGTTTATTTTTATGGTACATTTTCATATGGACAGAAATTGTCATTTTTGCAAATAGTTGTACACAGTATCCAATTCTACACAGTTATAAATTAATTCTAGTCATCAAATTAATGTCATGACAAAACACGTCTTTTGTCGCGACAAAAGTATGCTTGTTGCGACAAATGTTTTGTCGCGACAAATATATTTTGTGTTTTGTTGCGGCAGGCATACTTTTGTCAGGACAAAAGACATGTTTTGTCACGACAAACACATGTTTGTCGCGACAAAACTTTTGTCACGACAAAAATTATACTTGTAGCAGCTCCCGCCAGTGATATTCCTGCATCCTTTATGGATCCGTAGGTCAAGGGCAGAATATTTGTACTTGCAAGGTTACTTTTCTAAATTCATCATGTAAAAAATAAAAAATAAAAATAATTAAAAAATAATTCTTTGTGAACATTAAAAGGTTACTGCTAATTAATGACCTTTTTTTTTTTTTTTTTTTTTTTTTTTTCATTTCTTCTGAATGCACGTCTCCCTTCATTTAGAGTTTCTTAGGTGTGTCAGCCGAGAGTGTTCTCCTGTGCTAGTGGTCTGCTACCCAGCATTGGTCTCAGCTTGTCCCTAATATGTCAACCAACATCCGAGGACATTAAGCAACACCGGAAAGAGGAAGAAAGAACCATTATCATTGAAGCTCAGGAGCTGTGTGAAAGTTGAGGTGGACGTCCTGGGGTCCCATCCCTAATAAGCCTCTGGCTTCTGTAGATGTACAGCAACACTGAACGAACCATTATCATGCTTATGTGCTGGTGGTCACTGATGAGCAACTCTGGTAGCGAAACCTGTCTGACCTAGGCAACCAACATAACAATGGTCCCCACCATGATTAGCTTTTTGATAACCCCGCTGCTCTCTTCCAGATCTAAGTATAATGCCTGAAGAATTAATTACTTGCTTGTGTGTTGTTGTTTTTTGTTGTTGTTGTTGTTTTTCTTTTTCTTTTTTTCTTCTACGCTTTGACCTAATAAAAAAAATAATATATATATGTAACAAGCAAAAACAATTAGCATAATATTGGTGAAGTTCAGATATAATGCACACGTAGACACACGTGCACGTGAACGACAACAAGAAAATATTTTGAAATGAGCTCATAACAATAAACAGTTGGCATAGTTAAGAAGTTAAATGGATCTAAGATGCCAGTGTAGGTGTCTTTGAAAGCACCTGATGGTTTTCGGGTTTTTGATGGAGGGTGGAAGGGAGTTCCAGATAAATGATCCTGAGAATGCGAAACTGTTCTTACGCAAAGGTCAATGCAGGGATGTGGTGGAATAAAGTTTTTTGAACTGTAGTACCTACTCATGGACCTTGTGAAGAATGAGCAAATGTACTCAGGGGTCTCCCCAATGGATACTTTAAATATCATTACCGCCTTGTTGTATTTTAGTTGCTTCATTAATGAGAACAAGGTAAGAGTTTTCAGTTCGTCATCTGTGGGGATAGATAGGTCAGAAAGAATGAGTTTTACTGCCCAATGATGAAGAGAATGTGTGTGTGTGTGTGTGTGTGTGTGTGTATGTGTGTGTGTGTGTGTGTGTGTGTGTGTGTGTGTGTGTGTGTGTGTGTGTGTGTGTTTAGATGCACTTCACTGCAACGATCCCATGATGTGGAGGCATAGTTTATGTGAGATTTAATGTGGGCTCTATAAAACATCTTATGTGCTGTAACATGTATACGGTATCTTAGTTGCGAAAGCAGGAACAGGTTTTTGAATACACTTTTACACAGATGATTAAGATGAGGTTGCCATTCATGTAGTTGGTCAATGTCTGTCTTCTCAATAGTGAGTTGAGCTGAAGGGGACTTAGTTGATGCTTGTGGTGTGTAGCAGTCACCATTTATTTTTTTGTTTTCCATCACACCAGTCCGCTATTTTATTAACTTTCAGGCTTCTTTTGAGGGATATTTCTAGAAGAGAAAGAGTACAAAACCTTGTGACAAGGATTAAGATTTTACTTTTTAGGCAGTTGCCTGTTCTTACAATCTGTCCCTGCTAATCTACATGCCAAAAGGCTACACATAAAACAACAGTAACAACATTGACTACCATAGTAATGATAACGAAGATACTGATTTTAAAATCAGAGCCAAAACTCGACGACAGGGAAAGTATTGATGGTGATGATGATGATGAGAAGCATGGTTCAGATACACGATGAACAATGAAGTATTCAAATCACAATATCGCATGGAAACTAACCCCAAAGCACTGCTTAGACAATCATTATGATTATACATAATGAAAGTAACAGCATTAAGTGTAGGCCTAAATCAGATACACAATAAATGAGGAGTAAGTAAGTAAGTAAGTTGGTGTTTTATGCCCATTCATCCGGTACGGTTATATCAGGGCGATACACATCTGACATTATATATTAATTTTTAATAATGTGTACGTGTTAAAATTGGTATATATACAGCTTTAAAACCATACACAAAAGGTGAATAAAACACAAACATAACTAAAAAGTGATCTCAAATTTAGATTTTTACAAAAATATTTCTTTCTTTCAAAAAGTTAAAAATCTTCTCAGGCGAAATATCCCGAGACAACATACACAGTGATTGAGCTGTAAAGTCGTTCTCTCTCATTTCAGCAAAATCCGAACAAGTAAAATATGTTCTATGGTTAAATCAAATGTTTATCACATCCAATGCACATTGGCGGTTCTCACCCTTCAATAAAAAGGAAAGAGTAATCAAAGAATGGCCAGTATGCAGTCGGGCCATCCCAGTTTGCTCTTTTCTGTTTGTCCGAGGACAAAAAATACACTCTTTTAACACTGGAAATATCTGATGTATTTTCCAGGAACTCATCCCACTCAGACTGCCACATGACGAGTGGTCTTTACCGGGTTTGGGAATGGGGATAACTATCGCCTCACGCCATGATGTCGGAAAACAGCCAGATTCCCAGACAGATGTCGGAAAACAGCCAGATTCCCAGACGTGGTTATATACTTTTAAAAGGATAGAGCAGAATTTGGGAGGTGTGTCAAAAGTTGGTAGTGGACTTTGTCCAAACCGGTGGATGAATCGTTGGCTCTCTGTAACGATTGCTTCAATTCAATCACTGAAAAAGATAGGTTGTACTCCTTTTCATTTTTGGAAGAGAAGTCCAGGTGTCGTTTTTCTTTTAATATTTTAATCCTCTGAAATTCATAAGAATAATTATCCATCGAAGATTTTTTGACAGAATTTTGGCTAATACTTCTGACACTTCCTTTTTTATTGGTAATGAAATTACCGTTAACTTTTAAATGATTAATAGAATTACAACCACCCTTACCCTTTATTTTCCTAATAGCTTTCCAGACCTTTTTTGTTTGCGTTTTAGAATTTAATTTATTACAGAAATGCCTCCACAAATTCCTTTTTTGTTGTTGTTTTTGACAAGCCTTGGCTCTTAAAAGTTTAAATTTTGAACATTACTCAGCGTTGGGTTAGGGGGGAAAAAAATCGCTAAGCTTTCTTCCTTTCTTTAATTTCTTTTTTGCAACTGTCATTAAACCATGGAACCTTGGGATGTTTTTTTTCGAAAAGCGTGTTTTCGGTATAGCTTTGCCTGCTGCTTGAATAAGAAGGTCCGTAAACTGACCGGCGGGATCCGCGGCAGACATGACCGCTTCCTCCGTCAGTTCAGAGGAACACTGAGCGTGGAAGTACAGCCAGTCCGCCTTTTTGGGTTAGGATCACAGGAAAGTGGTCACTTCCGCACAGATCCTCATGTATATTCCACTCATGGTCTAGGACCAGAGATGGACCACAAATGGAGAGATCCAGTGCGGAAGTGGAACCGGTGGCCGGATGAATATAAGTCGATGAACCATCATTTAGAATACATAAATCCATTTCTGAGAAGAGGTCCTCCAACATTTGTCCTCTGCTGTTACAGGACTCGCTACCCCAAACCGGGGAGTGACCGTTGAAATCGCTCAAAAGAACGAACGGAGATGGCAGTTGTTCGATTAGGTTAATCAGATCAGTCTTGGCAACGTGATCTGATGGAAGAAGATAAATACTACAGAAGGTGACGACCTTGTTCAACGTTACCCTCGCAGCCACCGCCTGCAAAGGGGTGTTGAACCTCACTAAACAGGTAGGATTTATTTATGAGCAGAGTTACTCCCCCATTAGCTCTATCATTTAGGGAATTTTTGGTTAAGATATTAAAACCAGAGAATGGTGGTGTCTTGGAATTGGATTTAAAAAAATCTTGCAATCCAAACACAGCCGACTTATACCTTCTCGAAAGGAGAGCGAGCTCCTCGAAGTTGGCTTGGAAGCCTCGCAAGTTCCACTGGATAACGGAGTGCTCTGTTGCTTCAGTCAGGCGAGATGGATGACGAGTCCATCTCGTCATCGGACAGGGCCAAAACTGGTTGGAAAGAACCAGATTCTGCTCTGCCTTCTTCGGTCTGTTCGAAGCTACAGGTTTGGGTGATACCTGGGGCCTGCTGGAAGGAGCAGAGCGCCTGGGGTGCAAAAACCCCTCAACGCCCATCATCACTGGTGGAAGCGGAAGCGGCCTAGGTCTTTCCTCCAGAGACCACAGTCGGCATCTTGGTTTCAACCAACTGTCTGGCTTCCGGAAAGGATATGCGTTTCTCAGCGCGGACACGTTGAAACTCCTTTTCCTTCTGCCAGACCGGGCAATCTTTAGCCGATGAAGCGTGGGGACCATTGCAATTAGAGCACAGCTTGGGTCCCTCACACCATGCTTATCGTTTCCGAAACCCGGACACTTCGCAGCAACCTTGCAACGTTGGCTCGTGTGGCCAAACTTGTTGCAGTTGAAGCAACACATCGGGCTGGGAACAAACAAGGCCACCTCCACCTTTAGATAGCCAACCGTGATCTCTTTCGGGAGTTCTGGAGTGTTAAAGGTCAGAAACAGGGTGTTGGTGGGGACCTTTCCAGTATCCCTCTTCACCGTCACCCTGTGGACCTTAACTACACCCTGTTCCTGCAGTTCCGTCTTGATTTCCGTCTCCGTCATGCCGGACAGCTCACGGCAGCGGATGACGCCATGTGATGAGTTCAACGCTTTGTTGATGGAAAAACGTATTGTCTATCAACGAATCGAGTGGTCTTGAGGAGATCCATCGCCTGCGGTTTCCTAGCGCATTCCACCAGGAAAGACCCATCCCTCAACCTTTTAATGCGTTTAATGCTTCCACCGCCTGGAAGCCCTTCTGGACAGCAAAGGATGACTGTTTACTCAGTGGGAGGTCGTCACTCGACGACTCCACAACCAGAAACCTTGGCCAATTATTACTTGTGTTGGAGAAGCGTTCGTTATCAGAGTCCGTGACCGAATCTTGGTTGTTGTCCCGTAAATCTTTTGTTTTTGTTTGAGGGTGTCATGTTATGTTTATTAATGATTCGCTACGCTTTGTTCCCACCCGCCACCGAGTCCAACAAGTGGATGCACACAAGCGGAAACTCCAGTAAGCACGCACCAGGGCTCAAAACGTAATATACTCAGGTAATAAAGGAAGTAAGAGTTACTTCTATCCCCTGATTGACCCTAAGCCGCTGCCTGATTGTAATCGAAATTAGGGCAAAGCATGACCAGCCGATTGATTGGGTCGGGCCAACCCAACCACCCGTCTAGGAGAAGTCCGGGCTGAAGAAGCGTGTTGGACCCCACGAGGGACCTCAGTCACCAGGATCCCATCCTCCCCCGACAGGGGATGCAGCGCACGGCAAACACGCTGGGTCTGAAGGTGACTTCAGAGAGCAAGATTGTTTTTTTTTTTTTTTTTTTTTTTTAAGAGCTGTGTTGAAGTTAGATACAGGAGAATGTCCGGTTAGGTAGAAATAAGCTGTAAGAAGGGAGCTGAAAACAGGGGTATCGTGGAGAGAATTTTTGGAATGAAATATAGTTGAAAGGGCCGGTAGACAGAAACTAGACGTAAGAAAAGAATGAAAGGGATGGAGCAGTTTGGTTTAAACATCCCCGGCGCGAGAAGCCGGCTCCATGGGGGCAGTAAATGAGGAAAGGCATCAACAATGCAAAATGTTCAAATAACAATAGTATTACAGAACAAAAATATTATTTTAATACATAAAATGATAATATATAAAATAAAATAAAAAGAACACGAGAAGTAGACCTATTCTGGTTAATAGATTACGGGTACAGGCCAGTGTCTGTACAGAACAGTGTCAGTCAGAGTCAGAGTCGATAAGCAAAATGACCAAACGAAAAAGGTCGAGACTTCTAGGGACCACTGTCCATATAAGGTATGAGCAGAGTGCCGCGTGAAGACCCCCTCACGTGTCCAGCGGACAAATAGTAATAAGAAAGAGGTAGTTAAGGGACTATGATGGAGTACACCCCGCGTAGAAATATTAGTAGGAATAGTATAGGGAAGTCTGTAGTTATGTTTTGGTGAATACGCGGAAATAGTGGAAGAATGAAGGTTGATAGGAAAGCAACGTCCTATTGGGCGATTCAGGCGGGGTTGTTAACTCCCTTGACTTTTGCCCTGCATCGCTTAAGTCCCTGGGCTGCTTTTACTTCCGGTGCGTACTTTCTTCACAATGGAAGGCGGTGACAGTGAATTTGCGAATTTTACACTGCCAACTTTAAAGGCATTTTTGGAGGTCCGTAGTCATAATGTGTCTGGCAATAAACAATAACTTGTTGCTCGTGCTATAGGATGCCCCAAAACGCATTTTTTCTACGAACTCGCGATCTTTTGGTCAGCCAAAACACGACGCAAAGACACTTTTTTTCCACCCTCCATCCCCTTTCCACAGTAATTTTCGCAACTGCAACAGTGTTGGCATTTGTACTGCTTCGCGATTCTAGGTTCAACTGCCACTGTTATACACAGCGTGAAGCAACGCCTACTCAGAAATCGGCCCGGAAGTGCGCTGCGACCTCTCGCGACTTCTTTCGCGAAAGATTACAAAGCGCATTCACTCTAGCAAACCAGCTTCGCTGAATCGCCCAATAGACGTCACTTAACAACTAAAACACTACAAAAGACAGAATCTTTCCTAACTACGGCACTTTTTGCTTGGAGATTACTTGGTGACTTTTCAGAGGACTAAGCATGTGACGACTGGACTTCACTTGACTACTTCAATTTTAAACTTCACTTCGAGATTTCACTTGACTTGATTTTGAGATTTCCCCGAGGACCTGCCTTGAACTCCAACCTGCTAACTCCAAACCTAGATTAGAAATATTGGTTCTCCTGTGGATTATATAGTTCTCCTTTGGACTCGTCCCATTCTCGTTGCTTCGTGGTTTATATTGCTCTTTCTAGGATTTAAAAGTTTTGTTTGTCCCTTGGATTTCCCTTGGATCATCGTCTGGTCGTGTTCCCGGAATAGTTATTTCTCTTACCAAAAGGAAAAGAAAGAGGTATGAGCAATCACTTTTATTATTATTGAGCGTGATATATTTCGATAACCTTTAGAATATGTACTTCAAGGTGTATGGAGTAAACCATGTAAACGGTATAATTACTTCTCAGTGAGTCATGGTGTGGAAGTGATGTCCGTCCATGTGCGTGTTTGAAACTGTATGTCAGTGTTTTTTTCCCCGTACTAGTAGTCTATCGTTTGGCGTCGCTCTCTGTGTCCTTGTGAAAGATCCTTGTTGGAAATGGGGAAGACCTATCAAAGTACAAGATTAAATATTTTAGTAACGACTAGAGAACTTACAGAAGGAAATGATTTCCAAGATATAATTAGAATACAGGACAAAGCAGGAAAGAGCAATTCTTGTAAAGATTTGGCAGAACCAACCCTGTGAAAATAGTGCGAACAAACAACAACAAAAACAAAAACACACAAGCAAACAAAAAAGCAAAGAGAGAGAGGTTGGACATACAAGTATTAATACCGCTGATAATGGAAAGCAGAACTTCCGATGTTAATCAGACACATACATGACGAACAGTGAACCATTCAAATAACAATAAAAAAGAAAAGAAAGTATTTAATTTTTTCCCCTTTTAATGAAAACAAGAACAGTAAATATACACATTAACACAGGCACAGACTTTTAACAAACATAGTTATTCTGAAAGGTTCCCCACAACATGATTTCATTTGTTAATCAGTATCTTACGCAGGCTTACCTTGAAGCCACACGCAGTCTCATGTTTTCATTTTCAGAGGAAGAGAGTTCCAAACAGATGACCCAGAGAACGCAAAACTCATACAGATCAAAGCAAGTGCACAGTAAGACGTAGTTTTTGTACTCGTATCGAGCAGGCATTCTGTTAAGAAGATTGCATACTTAATGAGGCACCCAGCCCATGTGCACTTTATAAACATAAGCACTTCTGAGTTGTACACAAATTGTTCCTGCAATGGAAGAATTTCTAGTTTCTTAAGTTTTGCCGTCATTGACAGGGAGTGATCAGGTAAGATAAGTTTTGCTGCTCATCTGCGGAGCAAGTTGATTTTTTTTTTTTATGTGAGCCACACAGTAGATGCATAATTTACGTGTGCCAGTAAGTGAGCATTAAAGAATAGCTTGTGATAATCAACATACGTCCTAAGCTGGTCAAGTAAAAATAAAAACTGAGCTGTTGTTTCCCTGTCCCATACTTACAGCTCAACCAAAAACAGATAGGTAGTTTAGCTTTCCGTCTCTTCTTTTCATTTTTAATCGTTTAACTCTTGTTTAAGTGTTGTTTTGTAGCTTTTTGACAAAGGGAATTACCCCGAAAAAATGGCAGGTTCTGTTTTGTCCAAATACATAGCGTTCTTTTGAAATTTTATGTGTTAGGATCAATATTTCCAGCATTTTTGTTTTTCTTCTTTTGTAAACACTAGATGAAGATTATTAAAAGAGTGATTACTCCTGTATCCATACAGGATGTTTGGTATTGCGTGCCTTTTACATTAGCAATAAGACTCTCCAACACAAAGAAAAACAATCTAATCTGACTTGCTGTGTTGGATTCGATCTCCTCCAAGTATAGCGCAAGATTTTTGGGTTGATTTCCCTGAAAATATCCACATGTTCAAGCTCTGAAGTTATTTCTATTACTCCTCTTGAGCCTTTGGATTATGTACATGTTTGTAATGATAATAGTAAAGTTCAGGATCTAGTACTAAATTCCAGTCTCCTGCAGTTAAATATTTGTGCCTTTCAGGCCTAGTAGGTTTTCTTGCAAGGTTTTTGAAAAAAAATGTAGATCATCCTTGTTAGGTCCATATACATTGGCCAAAACTAATTTCTTTATCCATTGTTTTCAAAGCCACGGTGATAAAGTATCTTTAATAATCTTTTTTACTTTAAAATAAATGTATTATTCCTTAGAATTACAACTCCTCTGGACTGTGAATTATTTGAACCAAAATAACCCCATTGTGATCTAATCTGACGTTCTAGTTTAGGTTTAAAATGTGTATCTTACAAAAAGTAAATTGCATAGTTCTTTTTGTCAAAAATACTGACATATACCAGTCTTTTCTGAAAATTATCCAGGCCCTGGCAGTTCAGCGATGCTATGGCAATATTATGCATTGTTCCAAGCAATAGGTTGTCTTGTTGCCTTTATCAACTGCACAGCGTTTCTCACCTGATCTTTCAACAAACATTATAAACAAACAAACCGAAAACATGTCTAACTGACACTTAAAATGAACAAAACTAAAAATAAAGCTACATCCACACTCAACAACAACAACAAAAATCACACATATCAATGATTTTAGTCCAGAGCAATAGCCTGTCAACATTGTCTTCGGTGCACACTTGCCACAAAACCTTAAACACTGTTCAACCCTGTCATCTTTTAAAGCCAAACTGAAAACCTTCCTCTTTTCAAAGTATTTTCGCCCCAACTAATTTCAATACCCAGTTTCTGCTACAGTCATAGCTAGTTAGCTAGTTAGTTAGTTAGTGTGTGTGTATGTGTGTGTGTGTGTGTGTGTGTGTGTGTGTGTGTGTGTGTGTGTGCGAGCGCGCGTGCGCGCATATGTGATGTATGATACTGATCAGTGTCATACACATATATTCAAATTCATTGCGGTGTGTGTGTGTGTGTGTGTGTGTGTGTGTGTGTGTGTGTGTGTGTGTGTGTGTGTGTTTCCGTATAATACTTTATATAAATTGTTTTTGATAGGACTGTTCTTGATATGTGTAGAATATCATATTTTGGATAATATGCATCATGTGAGCACTCAGGACTTTGATGAGCGCGTGATAAATGTACATTATCATCATCATCATTATTATTATTATACCGTATATACGTCTTTCTGACTATTGCCACATAAATTCTATCAGATATATCCAACTAATAATAAACTAATACTTAAACACATGAAAATGTAACACTAACAGTTTGGACCAAGACGGCATAATTTTCAAACAACCAAAGAATGTAAAGCAAATTCAGCTATTGGTGTTTATCTTGCACATACTTTATGCAACACATACAGTCTAAAAAAAAAAAAAAAAATGAAATAATAAAAGCAGTGGGGAATCAGTATTCTCTACGACCAACTAAAACAATTATGCTCCGTATTACCAGTGACAAATAAACATTAGGAGCTCTCGATCTAGAGCTGTACAAAAACAAAAACAGAAAATGCTGGCAAGGGGAAGCAGCTATTCTTCAAACAACACTCTTCCACATCAGTTTTATTTTCGACAACCAAACATTTTCAGAGTGAGACTGTGATTCACTCAATTTCAAGTCTTTCTGTTTTCCGATCTCGCTTTACTGTTCAATCAAAATTCGGTTTCCCCTTTCTGCAATGCGCGCAATCTTGCCGTCTTTTCTCAGGTCCCAATTGGGCGATTCAGCGAAACTGGTTTGCTAGAGTGAATGCGCTTTGTAATCTTTCGCGAAAGAAGTCGCGAGAGGTCGCAGCGCACTTCCGGGCCGATTTCTGAGTAGGCGTTGCTTCACGCTGTGTATAACAGTGGCAGTTGAACCTAGAATCGCGAAGCAGTACAAATGCCAACACTGTTGCAGTTGCAAAAAATACAGTGGAAAGGGGATGGAGGGTGGGAAAAAAGTGTCTTTGCGTCGTTTTTTGGCTGACCAGAAGATCGCGAGTTCGTAGAAAAAATGCGTTTGGGGCATCATAAAGCACGAGCAACAAGTTATTGCTTATTGCCAGAAACAGTATGACTACGAGTCTTCAAAAATGCCTTTAAAGTTGGCAGTGAAAAATTCGCAATTTCACTGTCACCGCCTTCCATTGTGAAGAAAGTACGCACCGGAAGTAAAAGCAGCCAAGGGACTTAAGCGATGCCGGGCAAAGGTCAAGGGAGTTAACAACCCCGCCTGAATCGCCCAATAGGCTCTTGCTTGCATCTCCTTTCTGTGTTCTCTCAGTTCCTCTGGAAGGTCCACCGTGATTACAGCTATCTTTCTGTCTTTGTTTTTCAGTTTCTGTATAACACTGATGATTTTAGCAGTAAGTAAACATGGTGCTTAACGTCCACAGAAACGATAAAGCTTATTAGGGACGGGGAGAAGGGGTGTGGGTGGAGGGGTGTGTGTGTGGAGGTGTGTGTGGGGGGGTTAGGTGGGGGGGATTATATACCTATCGCTACACTTTCACCACCAGAATGACCTCTGCATTAAGATTGGCAGCTACGAGAGCCATTTTAATGTTTTATTAATTGTGAGGGACGACAAAGTCACAAGGCTGTGTCCACAGACCTAAATTTTTGGAGAGAAAGGAGAGCCGAAGCAGATTCAAACCGAGGTCCTGCACGCTTACCAGTCTAACGCCTTACCGCTAGACCAAACCGGCTCACACGAGTTTGACATCCTTTCCTTGTCTTTTATTATCACAAATCGAACAATGCAAGTGAGAGCAGATGACAATTTGCGAACAGCATGCGATCAGCATCGTCTGTTTCCATCTATGCGGAAAAAATCTCTCATCCCTTTCTGACAATCTGCCTCCATTTTCAGCCCGAAAATCAGTAGGTAGTATCTTAATTACATCAGCCTCATTCGGCTATCTCATAAAACCACAAAATAATGATTTCTATTACAATCCCGATATGTACAAAAAGGTACAATACAATATAACGAACAAAATATATAAAATCAACCATATTTCTACGCTACACAAAAACGGTCATTAAACTTACTGGTAAAACAAATCTTCCCAAACAAAGTCCTACCAACTCCCCCAAAACAAGCAAACATTGCAGTCTGTCAGCCCTGGTTTTTATTATTATTGATCGCTTTTATTTAGCGCTATTCTCTGCTTTCTGTTCACTGCGCTCACTTTTTATAACATTGTCCTTTGGCTGGTTGGGCATGACACAATACACATAATCAACAGCACAAGATGCACACCAAAAAAGTGATTGCGCTCACAAAAACAGGCGGGAAGAAATACAATCTAAGCAATGGATTTTCATTACGTAACGTGACACCCGTCGCCTGTCAAATAGGCATTTATTGGCCAGTCAGTCTAGATTTTTGATAGAGAAAAAAGCACGTAGCAACGCTAAATTTGGTGGCTTAACCGGGAAACAAGCAAAAAATCAGCATCAGTAAAATTAAAATTAAAATAATAATGTGAAACGGGAATGACCGCTAGCGTTCTAAAATACAATCCAAACACGTAAAAGGTTCAAAAGAACGCTATTAATATCTGTTTTATCCTAATAGCGTTCTTTTAAACCTTTTATCCGTTAAAAAAAAAAAAAAAAAAATCTTTGACAAATATATATTTAGTATAAAAGTCCGCAATTCCCATTAAGACCAATCCAGACTGAAACAGTACTCCTTCAAAGTTTACCAAAAAGGCCTATCATACTGAACCAGGAATCGTTGTAATCCATTTAAATGTACACAAGTCCGAAATAATCGTCAATCAATATACCAGAAGGGTTGCATTTAAACAAACTTCCTGTAAACACCAATGTTTTTCCACACATCTACACCTGTATTCAGACACCCGCTTAACTTACACAATCTCAAGCTGCAAACAGATGATTTAGTTTTCCCTGTCACAAATACATGGTGCGTTGTTGGTCACTGTCACATGTTATTATTTGTTATTCACTGATACATGTGAACCATATGTACTGGTTGCTGTTGCAAACAGATCATTCATGTCGCCAATAGACGATGATTTTTTGTTCACTATTACCCCATTATTTGTTGTCCACTGTCAATATTTAAATATCTTATTTTCCTCTTATTGCAAACAGATAGTAATGTATGGTCACTATCACAAACGTGATTGTTTTTGTTTGTTTCTTTCCAGGCACATCATTGTGGGTTTATTAAAAAAGCCTGCAACCATTTACTGCCACATACAGTTCATTTAGCAGCTCATATATCTTTGCGTAAAGCTGCTTTTGGTAGTTTCGTATAACACATCTTTGGCAAATGCATCATATTTCAAACAAGACTGGCAAATTGAAAACAATAAACCTTTACACAATATACAAAAAAATTAACTTTTGCTAAGTCAGTGACCTACAAAGCGGATCGATCCTGACCACCGGAGCAAATAAGCTCGATAGATTCCTTACCAGTTGTTTTCAAAAGTCGTCAACATAGACATTTTATTTAACAAAAGTTACTTAATCATTTTTACACCAGACCATGCACACACAAGAGACAATCATAAACAATTTGAATTCAGTCGGATAAGGTGTGTGTGTGTGTGTGTGTGTGTGTGTGTGTGTGTGTGTGTGTGTGTGTGTGTGTGTGTGTGTGTGTGTGTGTGTGTGTGTGTGTGAAAAACGATGATGAATTGCCAAAGGTCCCAAAATGGGCGATGATCTACATGGCTACATAGCTACAACATAAACATAATGCACCGTGAAGGATATATCAGAGCGAAGCACAATATGAATAGTAAAGTCTACAGCGAGCTTCAAATTTACGTCCTCCACGATTTAGATCGGTAGACTTGCTCTCTTATCATTAGCCTAACATTACACTGATCACTATACAATGCGAAGGACAGCTTAAGCAAACACTCGGAAATGCCAGGCTGGTTCTTTCAGTAAGAGTCAAGCCACGACCTAAAGCAGCCGAGACTGGATGCCGCTAAGACTGCTCGCAGGAGGCTGATCCAGTCAGTCGCAGTTCTCTGCTTGGAGAACTGGCTTCAGATCTTCGGTTTGGCAAAAGCGTTGAATGAAGGTTTTCTTGTAGTTGCCGCGTGTTGTGCACATAATTCATCATTCAATTCCGATGATACACATGGACAGGACCCATGAGGCCTGTTTTGCTTGGGAACACCTTTTAGTCAGAATCCATACTGACATTATGCACAAAGTTGTCCTACTAGAATTAGTCTTCGGGAGAAAGGTTTCCCTTCAACCATAAAATAATGATATAATGATTTCTTTGATGATAAAGTAATCTTGAATCTTGAAGTATCTATATGTATGATTTCTTTGATGATAAAGTAATCTTGAAGTATCTATATGTAATGAAAATAGTTGCCAGGGTGAAACTTTGATTTCTGAAATGGCTTGTTATAGGGCATGGGTGTACATTATTTGTTGGCGGGCAAATGAGGTCTCTTTTCTCGTCATGATGCTCCACAGGTAGGAGCGTTAGATGCCGCAACCTGTCCTGGTACGACTTTTTTTCTTTCCTTGAGTCGTCTCATCTTTGCATCACGTCGCTGATTTTTTTCTGATTTTTTTAAATTTCCTCGCACAATACGTAGAGGGGGAAAAATCTGAATCAGAACGAGGCCCAGAGCGCTCGTGCAGAATCAACGCACAAAGGAGCTAATTAGCGCTCGAAATACACAAGTACACCAACAAAGACCCAAGTCGCCTACATCTGGTGAGTTGATTCTCGTAGAGGGACTGCCAGACAGAGTAGCAACATTTCAGCAGCGCTCGAGCAAAGCTAGTTCTTGTGCGTGTGGTGAAAGTGTGTTCCTCAAGATAGCCGAAGGTACACCGAACATTTAACCCAAGTAGGCGGTTTTCTTTGGATTTAATATTGGTTCCGTGGTCCATGAGGGCAATAGTTTCGATGACGAATTGCAATTCTTTTTTTCACTTGCTCTCTGCCAACAGATGCATGGGTCCATGCAATGATGCTGTCATTGCTGTTTTGGCCCAGTTTCAGCACTGAGGATGGAAGGAAAGCTGCCACTCCTAAGACCATGACAAAGGATGTGTAAGTCATTTTGTACTGATGTGGTGTTATTGTAGCCTTTTATTGTGCGGTTGAATAGCGACCGAAGTGTTTTACTTACAGCGCTGTTTCGTAGTTACGTGGCTTGTGCCACGTGAAACTGCTGCCGTCTCGGCGCACATTCTGTATACACCATACAACTATGCACCACTTGACAATGTCACCACCACCCTCCCCGAAGCCACAAGCGTAGGGTGCATGTGTGTTTAGCTGTAGCCTGCCACCTGCACTTTTGGCAGAATGACCAGTATCTTTTACGTGCTACTGCGGTAACAAGCGGTTGGCTCGGATACCGAAGTAAGAGTCGGCATAGAAAGTTGACCCTAGAGAAAAGCGTTCTTCCACCCATCCTGCGAGGACTCGAACTCACAAACTTTCGATTACGCGTCCGCTTTCCGAGTGGAAATAGTTCAATGGTAAATCACTCCACTCAGCAGGTAGCCTATTATTGCTTGCAAACAGCAGTATCATCGGAAAACATCAATAATAATATATGATATATACATATGACAGTAAACTAATCAAATTGAGCTAGTCAACAATGCATGACCAAAAATGAGTGTGCACAGTCAAAATCAGATAAAACCAGTTAGTAACGGAGGTATATTTCACCAATTTTCAACTTACAACTAACAAAACATTCAGAATTTTATCGTGCCGGTATGCATAAAAACAAATCACCAACAAGCCAACAATAGAAAACCACTGTGAAATATAGTTCAAGAAATCTCAATTAAAACTCCAACACATTGTTATAACACATGTTCTGATTGAAGAGAATTTGGTGGTAGAAGAACTTCAAAAACTTAAATAGCTGAAATTACAACCAACAAACAAAATGCGTTGAATCAGCACTCGAAAGACGTCACAGGAACACGAGAACGAAGTCATGAATCATACTACTACTACTAATAATAATAATTATAATCGTCTTTGCAGAATTGGGACAGGCGCATTAATTTTTTTATTTATAATGCGCCTGTCCCAGTTCTGCAAAAACAAGCTCCAAGCACAGTACAGCTTCATATATCAGACTCAATACATAGCTAAGAAATACATGCATTAAAAAATAAAATATATGGGGGGAGGGGGGAGGAGGATCTAGGTAATACAGTTGCAAAGACAAAAGATTATGAACAACTGACTTTAAAATGTTGTTTTAAATAACAATCATATTACTGTAATTAATTTTTTGAAGAAGAAGAAGAAAAGGGAAAAGAAAAGAAAAGAAAAAAAAAGCGCATTTTACAAACCAATAAACCAGTAGGGAATACAATAGTAAACGAACAACTAACAATCCATAAAACAGCATACACGGGCTAAATTAATTTTGATTCAATTAAATTACACAAGTAATTCAATAGCAAGACATATCGCAATGAAAAAGTCATGTTTTTAAAATGTGTATGTCAAACCAAATGACATGGTAATAAACTGGCTAAGATTAGTAAGATCATCAACTAAAATAGTAAAAAGAAAAAGCAACCCCACTAACTAATAACATCCAAGACACTGCAAGTTTTTCAGATACCTAAGTAAGACAATAAAAATAAAACAGCAAGTTAAAACAATCACTTGTGCACACGCGCTACATAGAATATACAGATATACTGGAAAGTGTCAGCTTTGCTCAACACCCTGGTGGGTCCGACTGTGAAAGTCGTCAGTACAGATGCTTTTTGAAGAGGAACGATTTCAGATTGGATTTGAAGGTGGGAATAATAATAATAATAATGGACATTTCTATGGCGCATGATCCCTAGCAAGCTCTAGGGCACAATGCGCCGTACAAAAAGCTACTAAAAAATGTATAAAACACATACAATGGGGGGGAAAAAGAAAAGAAAAGGGTTGAGGCCATACGACCGCCACCCGCGCAAGAATTTACATACAGCAATTTCAGTAAACAAACCAAAGTTGTCAGTAACCAAGCATGACCAAACTCTGATTTTAGCACACATGTACATATGATACAAGTAGATATACTGCAAACACAAAAATGTACAGCTGGATATTACACACACACACACACACACACACACACACACACACACACACACACACACACACACACACACACACAGATAGGGCGGGGGGGGGGGGGGGTTATTAATTATATGCAGATTTGAAGAGATGAGTTTTAAGGCTTGCTTGAAAGAAGTGTTGCTACTGAGTGACAAACATCATACGGTAACGAGTTCCACTGTGTTGGGCCCGTGAAAGAAAAAGCTCGTTGTCCAAAGGTCTTTATTTTGTGAAAGGTATGCGGAAGGTTCTGGTGTCAGAAATGGAGCGAAGTTGTCTGGATGGATGGTAGACAGTCAGGAATTCAGAAAGATAGACTGGATAACTTTCAGTGAAACATTGTAGCACAGAGTTGCGACTTTATACTGGATTCTTGAGACTACTGGTAGCCAGTGACGTTTCTGAAGCAGGGGTTTGATGTGTTTGTGCTTGCGAGCTTTGAAGACAAGACTGACTGCAGAATTTTGGACCTTTTGGAGTTTGTCAAGAAGATGTTTGGAGAACCTGACAGAAGAGAATTACAATACTCAAGTTTTGACAAAACAAAGGCACAGAGGAGGGGTTTTGTAGCATCAATAGTGAGATTGTGACGGATGTTACTAATTCTCCAAATTTCTATGTAAGCAGATCTGCAGATGTTGGTGACATGCTTCTCCATGGACAGATTGTTAGTGAATGTTACGCCCAGATTTTTTTGTCTGCAAGGAAACAGAATATCAGTGTCTCCTATGTGAATGGAGGTTGGGTGAGGGTTTGGGAGAGAGGTTCTGTTCGAGACAATGAGCAGACACTCTGTTTTATCATCATTCAGTTTGAGTTTGATGTCATCCATGTCTTTACATCTGAAATGCAATCCTGCATGCTTTGGACTGAGGAGTCTATTTGATCTGGACGGCAGGAATCATGCAGCTGGGTGCCATCTGCGAAAGACTGGTTAGAAATTGAATGTCGTCGAATGAGTGTAGTCAGAGGTTGTGGGTACAAAATGAATAGAATAGGTCCCAGGACAGAGCCTTGTGGAACGCCAAAGTTGAGCAAGGCTGGCTATGAAAGTTTGTTGTTGATGGTAACAGTCTGAGTTGTATTGGAAAGGTAGGATCTGAACCAGTTGAGAGGTGTACCAGAAATTCCATTGAGGTACTCAAGACTTTGACAGAGAATGTGGTGATCTATGGTGTCGAATGCAGCCGACAGATCAAGAAGTTTTACGACAATTACATCGCCATTGTCCAGAGCATGCAGAATGTCATTCATCATATTGAGCAGGGCAGTTTCAATACTGTGCCCTGGCCTATAGGCTGACTGGGAAGTAAGGAAGAGGTTGTTAGCGTTGAGGTATGCTGAGAGTTGTGAGAGGACGATTTTTTCAGTGACTTTTGACAAAAAGAAAGATTGGAGATGGGCCAGTAGTTTTTCAAACTGTTCGGGTCAAAAGATGGCTTTTTCAGAAGTGGTTTTACAATGGCCTCTTTAAAACAGAGGGAAAGACACCAGTCTGCAGAAACTGATTGATGGCGGCTGTCACTGCAGGAAGCAGTTGCTCCAAGCATTCAACAAAGAGGGACGTGGGAAGCGGGTCTAGTGAACATGTTTTCTGGGAGGATTGCAAAATCGTGTTTTTGACACATTGCATTGACACAGGTTCAAAAAAGTGTAAGGAAGATTGGGTGTACGGGCCATCTGTTGGTAGTACTGGCACAGGCATTTGACTGTCTAGTTCATCGCGGATTTTTTTCACTTTCCGGATGAAATAGTCACCAAATGCGTCAGGAATGTCACAAACAGGAAGGGCAGTTGGTAGAGACAAGCCAGAGTTACAACCCCGAAGTTCGTTACAAATACCGAACAGCTCTTTGCAATAATTACTCTGTGTTATCTGAGAAGAGAGGAAGACTTGGAGCATCACGCAGGTGTTTGGGGAGGGAATTCCAGGTCACAGGTCCTATGTATGAGAAAGCACGCTTTCCATACTTGTTGAGTTTGATGCGTGGATCAGTCATAAGACCAGCGTCTGCAGAACGCTGAGAGCGGGAAGGTTGATAGAAAGAAGCTCCGATAAGTAAGCAGGAGCAGATGAATCTCTGCTATGATAGCACAGGTTGGAAATCTTGTACTCAATCTGAGCTCGGACTGGCAACCAGTGCAGAGATCTGAGCAAAGGCTTTGCATGGTCTCGCCCTCGTCTGCCAAGGACAAGACGAGCTGCATTCGTGTGTACTCTGCAGGCAATCCAGCTAGTTTTTCGGGAGACCTCCATTAAAGAGTCGCTGATGTCCAGCCTTGACAGAACGAAATATGAAACTAGCTTCTTCGTCGCATCAACAGATAGGTGGTGCCGAAGATGTCCTATTCTGCGTAATTTTAGAAAGACTGATCTGCAGAGAAGGTTGACTTGCTGGTCCATGGAAAGATTGTTGTCGAGATAGACCTCTAGGTTTCTAATTTTGTAAGAGAATGGTATAGTAGAACCAGACAGAGTCGGAGAAGAGGTTTGTGGGACAGATTTCAGCTTCGCTTTAGTTCCACCAGGTATGATCTCCGTCGTGTCGTCATTCATTCTCAGCCTGTTGCGAGCCATCGATTCTCTCACAGATTCTGCTCAAGACTTGATGTCCAGCAGCAGTTTAGCAAAGTGCTCAGGGCTGGAAGATTTGTACAGCTCCGAGTCATCTGCAAGTAAGTAGTACAATGTGTTGTAGTGCCTAATGACATGGCCCAATGGCGTGATGTACATGGTGAACAGTACCGGGCCCAACACAGATCCTTGAGGTACACCATACTTCAACACTGTAGGCTGGGATGCACCGCCTTCTGCCAACACTCTCTGGTTACGTTCAGTCAAATATGACTCAAGCCATCGCAGTACTACACCAGTCTCTTTAGCAGTGTATTATGATCAAGCGTATTAAATGCTGCTGGCAGGTCCAACAGCGACAGAATGGAAACAGATCCTTGATCACAGGCCATGAGCAGGTCATTTGTGACTCTCAACAGCAAAGTTTCGGAGCTGTGGTCTGCTCTGTATGCTGACTAAAACGGCTCAAGTGTATCTGTGGCATTCGGATGGTCAGACACCTGTTGAAGGACGACTTTTTCAAGAATCTTTGAAAGGAAATTTAGGTTGCAAACAGAGCCATAGTTCTTAAGCACATTTCTAAGTTAGGCTTTTTTTAGAAGGGGAAGCACAATAGCTTGCTTCAAGGGGGGGGGGGGGGGGGAGGGGGTAACAATACCAGACACAAGGGGATCATTGATGATGGCAGTGATGATGGGGATTAAATCATCAACACACTCGTGTACTAGGTATATCGGGACGAGGTCAAACATGCATGACTTCTTTGGGGCTTTAATGATGATGTTCTTCATTTGCTGCTCTGTCACAAGGGAGAAGGTTTCAAGAGTGGGATCACAGAAGACCGAGAAGTCAGGCTGTCCAGACGTAGCATCAATCTCATCCCTCAGCCTCTGGATCTTAGTCGAGAAGAAATCGCCAAACGTATCTGGGAGATCAACAGTGGGGATGGAGCTTGGGAGGGTGCTGTCCTTCTTCTTGCCCGACAATTGATCTGTGATGTGGAAGAGATCTTTGCAAATAGAACTGCTCTCGATCTTGTTGCACACGTAGTTCTTTGCTTGCAGGAAGAGTTTCTTCACCTTCTCGTGCTGGTGGATGAAGATTTGTCTGTGCACAGTAAGTCCTTTCTCTAGCGCCGTTCAGCACGTCTTCGTTGCTGCTTCGCCTGCTGCTTGATCTGTACTGTAAGCGAGGGTGCGGAGGGACGGTCAGTGATGCGACGATGTTTAAAAGGAGCATGTTTGTCAAGGACCTCTCCTAGACCAGAGTTGTAGCTGTGAAGGAGGTCAGAGCGGTCCAGTTAAAGGGCTCCAACATCTGTCTTGAAAGCATCTAAATTGATCCTTCTGTCACGCGAGGAAACATCGCGGGTCGCATGGGCTGGTTTCCTAAGGTTGAAACTAAATGACATGACAAAATGGTCTGAGAGTAGCTTATCAACCACTTCTATGTCCTGGATGCTGATGTCCTCACTTGCAGTCAACCAGTCCAGTGTGTGTCCTCTGCTGTGGGTTGGAACGCTGATGTGCTGGATGAGGTGAAGGGTTGAAAAGAGTGACTTCAGAGGATTTCACGTTGGGGTCAGAGTTGGATTGAAAATGAAGGTTGATGTTGCCAAACACGACCAGTTTGACACCTGGTGGCAAGATCTTTCATCAGTTAAGGAAATTTCGATATGGGTGGTTTTCAGCTGATTCATTTTGCTGGGTGGGGGTCGATAGAGGCACACGATAGTAAGAGACTGATCAGTGCAGCACTGTGCTCCTTGCTTGAAATGGTGGCACGGTTGTGAAGAGTGTCACGATACAAGACAGCTATTCCACCTGCAGGACGGCCTTTGCGTGGACAGGAGTGAATTACGAACCCAGGGGGAATCAACTCCCGCAGTTGGACTTCGTCACCCACAGCCAAGTCTTAGTGAGGAAGATGAGATCAGCGTTGCTCTCATCAGTGAGGTCCGACAGTTCAGTGGTCTTTTTTTCTGCAGGACTGAGCGTTCAGGTAGTGAACCTTGAAGCGCTGAGACAGCTCCTGGAGGTGAGGCTGGCAGCTGATCTTAGGCTGGAGGTGTTCATGCCTCCTGTGCTGCCCCATTTCTCTCCACCAAGTGATGCAATGGCAGCTGTCCCTCCTGACCCAGCCAGGCTGGAATCAGCAGGCCCGGATAGCCTGGTGATGAGGACAGGAATGCTGGTGCCAGCAGTTTTGGGATCATGGTGGGACATGGTCTTTGGCTGGGAAGGTGGAGGGGGTGATGGTAGAGAGAAGGGAAAGGGTAGTACTAGTAGTAGAATTAGGAGAGGAGGTGGGGATGGTGGATAGAGTGGTGGGGAGGGGGGCTGGAGGTGGTAGGGATGGGGGGAGAGTGGTGGTGGGAAGGGTGTGCAGGTGTCTGGTCTCTGATGGAACAGAGACACTGGTAGTGCCACTCTGGAGAGCGTGGGGGAGGCAGTAGCAGTGGTGGAACTCAGGGCAGACTGAGGCCCTGTGTGGAGAGGGTCGGAGTACCAGAGGCGATGCATTTGTCCTGCACGGGCACCTCTCCACGTGGACCGCCCGCTAAGGATGCCAAGGGAGACAATCCTGTGGTGCAATGCTAGAGCCAGACTGGGACTGCTTGCCTAAGCAGACAACCTGCTCCATACCGACTGTAATCTAAGTGTATTCATTTTAATCACAGTCTCATACGCCTGAATTTCCACAGAGAATTGGTTTGATGTCAGTGAATAAGGGGGCAGTGGGGAAGGTAGGAAACATCTCACAAAAGCAGATGAGGTGGAGGTCACAGAGTCAAGTTCGTGAGTAGATCTCATGGATGCAGAATTCTAGTTGTACAGTACAAACTGAAAAAAGGTTGAAGACTTTGAGCCTAAACAAAAACCTGGTGGAAGTTCCACTGGAAATCACAGAACTTAGACAAACAATCTGGAATAATCTTGACAATGCACACGATGCAGAAAACACTCAAAAACTGTGAAAGGTCTCAAACGTGCAGCCTACAGGCGCAGGGAACGCTACTCCAGAGTGACACTACTCACTCGGCATGCGAATAAATTCATACAAGGTACATAAAACTGTACCATAGGTACATCTTTAAAATTACAACACAAAGAATTTAAATGTACAGAAAGGCAGGCTTCTTGGTATTAGGCAAAGCGTCCAAAGCTAAAATCTGACGCATAATCCAGGCTTAAAAGAAAACATTTCGTAGTTCTGGATCTTCAGTTAAGCGGACCTTGATTTTTGTGCCTACGGTACCCAACTTCGCGAACAAAGGCGCAAAAGCGGTGCTCGACGACTTTTATGTGAATTACGATACACGATAAAACAAGGTTACAGCTTGTTTGAAGAATTCACATCAAAAGAAACAACAGCAACAACAGATTCTAAATATCTTCTACACGGAATTCTTCAAACGCGACGTACCATTCTAGCAAATAAATGCACTAACATGCAAACGAAAAGCATGAACAGGTGGAACTGTACCGCCAATAGGTGTTGATGCTGTGTGCTGTCAACTCTTTGCCGCGGGCTATCACCCACGATGCCTATATATGTGCTTTGCGGCGGAAGATCACTCGGAGTGTGTATGTATGTGGGTGGTGTGCTGAAACATATGTTTTGCTGCTGATAGACCTGCCCGCTGCATGTAGAACTGTATAGCGGCAGCAAGGCACCGACTATGCGTTTGTAATGAAGTAGTGCACTGTTACGCCGCTGACTACTAATGCCAGTGCCACCAGGAAAAGTTGTATTGCTGCCACCAGGAAAAGTTGTATCAGGAGCTGTGTTATCGAATGCATTCTTCGCGTGGATGTCAGCACCCAGTTGGACGAGGAGGGAGGCAACCCCTAACTGACCGGCACAACATGCTGAGTGAAGAGGGGTTTCATTGTTATCTCCCTTGTCGCACAGAGCAACTTTGACTCTTGCCTTGTGAAGATCCTTACACGAGTTGTCATAAGAACTTTTGACATGTGTCCTTCTTTCCCTTCTTCTCTGTGCCAGTTGGTTGGGAGTCAGCCCCTTGTTATTGTTGAAGGTGACGGACGCTCCGCTCCTGACCGCGATGTCGACGATCTGCCGTTCCCCAGTCTCGGCAGCCAGGTGTAGCAAAGTGTTGCCATTGCTGTCTGTCTCGTCCACCTCTCTGTCAGCAAGCAATCTCAACACCAGCTTCCAGTGCTGACTGGACAGCTCCACGCTGACTTCGTCCTCTCCAATGGCTGTTGACAGCAGCTTGTCTGGGATGGGTAGTGAGGGATTGTCAAGGTAACACACACCGTGTGGTTGCAATAAGTGCGTCTTCTTCAACCCAGACTCCTGATGCCTTGCTTCATTCGACCGGGGCGGTCCGCGGAGTGGTAATGCCACTTTCACTTTTGTCTTCAATGGCTGACACCGGAGTTTTTTGAGTTCATCCAGAAAAGACTTTGTTCTCAGTCCTGCATGGTCTTCAGACTTGGGTAATAAAAGCAATGCAAAAAATCTTTTCAAGACGCCATCCGACATGTACGGTTGCTGCTGCCACCATCTTAAGAGCGATGTCGGCATCGATCCCCTCGGATCAGTCAGCCTCTGTTGTAGAAGCCGAAATTCGCTGTCTCCGTGTCGGACGTAAACAAAGAATTCCAGGCGCTCAGTGCAGACATAGTCAACAAGGAACTGGTTGTCACAGACTTTCAGCAGGACGGGCAGAGAGAAGGACCGACCCAGAGCCAACCCCGCAGCGTCATAGAGAACACGACTGACGACGCCGTGGCCTCCTTCAGCCAGAATGGAGCCCTTCAGCTTGTCAGCATGCTCCTCTAGGCGGTACTCCGAGTAGTCATGGAAACACAGCTCCCTCAGATGAGGCTGCACGCGACGTGAGTCACGAAGGGAGCCACCCAAGCCTTTCATGGCCAGTGCCAACACTGCCGCGAACGTCTCGCTGTGATCCGGGTCATTGAGCATGCGAGTCAACAACGGGACGTAGGCTTTGGCCGGCACGGTAAAGACGGCGGTGGGATCGTCTGAGGACTGCCTGCTGTGAACCAGATGGTCACAGCACCAGGGAAACACGGGACCGCTGTCATCCTTCTGCAGAATTTTCTCCACGAGGTGGCGCTGTGCGTCATGTTCAAGCCGCAGCTCTTCCAGGTGAAAGTTCAGCAGTTTTTCTTTGCCATCCCTGTCCAGCGTGTCCGGCATGTTCACGACGACGGAGGGGTCCAACAACGGACTGCGGCTACCTCGCTCCAGCTGTTGCAGCTCGCGCAGCACGTCAGGATAGAACGTGAGCACGAGCCTGCCGTCTCTCCGGGCAGTCAGCTCCCGCACGATGTCGAGGATGGACTCCCAGTAGTCATGCTGCTGTCTGTTGACGCCGACCTGACCCAGAGTCCCGTCCATCAGCACCACGCTTTTGAACCCCTCCCCGATATGGTGGTGCCACTCCTCTACTCTGGACAGTACGTACGGAGTGAAGCCCGCGTTCCGGCACCGTCTGAGGATTGCTTTAGCCAGGGTTGTCTTGCCAGCTACTGGGGGTCCACACAGCTCTTCCTGCACATCCATCGCCTCGTCCAGGGCGTCTCTGTTCAAATCTATAGTCAACTCGCTATTACCTGTAAGGAAGAAGAGGAGTAAAAAAAATCAGTTTTGATTACAAGGACGTATGGTCACATGCATCGTCATAACGCTATTGCTATAATCATAGTTTTAATGTCGTTATTTATCGCCCAGTAAACCGCAAATATAGTAGGGCGAAAAAATTATCAAATGAAAAGTAAAGCACAGCTGAAGTTCGTAAATGCACTCAACACACACATAAACGGCTTATACCAGTTTTGAAATCATAGGCCGATCTTTTTTTCTTTTCTTCTTTTTTTAAAAGATGCTCTCATATGCTTGAATCCTGTGTCGCTGAGTGTGCCTGAGACGAAGTGTACGATGCTACTGCGGGGCATCCGTTCTGATGATGTAACTTTAATGGAGAGAATGTACCTTGTGTTTACTCACATGCCATCAAGTATTATAACAGTTCTGTTTAGCTTGAGGGAGAAGAGAAGAGTCGGCGAGAGGGTAAAAGCTTGAGGTGGAAATCTTGTAATCAGTTCTCAAGCGTGCTGGTAACTAATGAAGATTTACAGAAGGGGCTGTACATGGTCATATATTTTCAGTGCAGCATTGCGGATGCAGAAATTAAGGTCCCATCTTTTGAGAACTCAGAGCTGTCAACGTTTATACTGCCCCGTCCGATGACGAAATGGACTCGTTCTCCATTTCGCCTGACTGAAGCGATGGAGCACTCCATTATCCAGTAGAACTTGCGAGGCTTCCAAACAAACTTCGAGGAGCTCGCTCTGCTTTCGAGAAGGTATAAGTCGGCTGGGTTTGGATTGCAAGAAACATTTTTATCCAATTCCAAGACACCACCATTCTCTGGTTTTAATATCTTAACCAAAAATTCCCTAAATGATAGAGCTACTGGGGAAGTAGCTCTGCTCATAAATAAATCCTACCTGTTTAGTGAGGTTCATTTCAACACCCCTTTGCAGACGGTGGCTGCGAGGGTGACGTTGAACAAGGTTGTCACCTTCTGTAATATTTATCTTCTTCCATCAGATCACGTTGCCAAGACTGATCTGATTAACCTAATCGAACAACTGCCATCTCCTTCCGTTCTTTTGAGCGATTTCAACGGTCACTTCCAGGTTTGGCGTAACGAGTCCTATAACAGCAGAGAACAAATGTTGGAGGATCTCTTCTCAGAAATGGATTTATGTATTCTAAATGATGGTTCATTGACTTATATTCATCCGGCCACCGGTTCCACTTCCGCACTGGATCTCTCCATTTGTGGTCCATCTCTGGTCTTAGACCATGAGTGGAATATACATGAGGATCTGTGCGGAAGTTACCACTTTCCTGTGATCCTAACCAGCAACGCTGTCGAAGAGGATGCTGCACCTAACAGGTGAAATTTTAAAAAGGCAGACTGGCTCTGCTTCTAAGCTCAGTGTTCCTCTGAACTGACGGAGGAAGCGGTCATGCCTGCCGAGGATCCCGCCGGCCAGTTTACTGACCTTCTTGTTCAAGCAGCAGGCAAAGCTATACCGAAAACACGCTTCTCGAAAAAAAACTTCCCAAGGTCCCATGGTTTAATGACGGTTGCAAAAAAAGCAATTAAAGAAAGAAAGAAAGTTCAGCGAAAGTTTTTTTTCTTTTCTTTTTCTAACCCAACGCTGAGTAATGTTCAAAATTGTAAACTTTTAAGAGCCAAGGCTCGTCATGTTGTCAAACAACAAAAAGGGAATTCGTGGAGGCATTTCTGTAATAAGTTAAATTCTGAAACGCAAACAAAAAAGGTCTGGAAAGCTATTAGGAAAATAAAGGGTAAGGGTGGTTGTAATTCTATTAATCATTTAAAAGTTAACTGTAATCTCATTACCGATGAAAAGGAAGTGGCAGAAGTATTAGCTAAAAATTTGTTGAAAACATTCTTCGACGGATAATCATTATGAATTTCAGAGGATTAAAATGTTAAAAGAAAAACGACGCTTGGACTTCTCTTCCAAAAATGAAGAGGAGTAATTTCAGACCTAAATCTTTAACCAGCTGTTTGTGTAAAATGATAGGATGATCAACGCTCGCCTCATGTGGTCCCTCGAGTCGCAGGTAAGTATGTAGTAAGTAATTTGGTGTTTTACGCCCAGTCAACCATTACGGTTATCTCAGGGCGTTACACATTTTGTTGATACACAATAACTGTTAGAAATATGTACATGTTAAAAACTTATACGTATTCAGAATATGATTTTTTTATATTTATTTTTTAAAAGTTTTTTAAACAGTCGTAAGAAGTGGGTAAAACACAAACTGAAAATCTTTTGTCAAATATATATATATATTTTTTTTGTTAATTCAATCCAGAAAACCAATCACTTTGCAAATGTAAAAAAGAAATCCATGTATAAACATCAGACACGGCTGTTCCACAGGCTTAAAATCGGGCGCTTTAGCTGCTCACTGGCTGAGCTATTTTTAGCTCCCCCACATAGCTGCTCTGTCAGTGGAATCTAGGTCACTACCAGCAGTGATCAGTACTAGCCGGCTGCTTCTAATTTTTAACTTGTGGGCTGCTGAGTGTACACGGTGCTTTCTGTATTTTAAGTGAGTGTTTCCAGTAGTGAACATATTGATGTTGTGATGCATGTTTGCTGTTTTCAATGTTGCTTTGTTTCGTACGTTTTATGTGTGTACTGAGCACATTTTCATAGTTTGCATGAATGTCCCTCTTGCCAAAATGGTATACTGTTTACACCCCCTGTGAGTTTTGCTCTGAGAGTTGGGCCTGATTTTAAATGAGTGCTTCCTGTAGCAGACATATTGATGTTGTGATGTATATATGTTGTTTTGTTGAGAAAAAAAGCAGCACCTCACAATAATCGTATACGTTTCGTATTTTGTGTGTGTGTATTGTGCACAATGTGATGCTTTGTGTGATTTTTGCATGAAATGGCTTTGTTGCAGCATGAAAACTAAAACTATTGTACCAAGCATATTTGGTGTCTGTGTAAACTTCAAAATAAGAACTTTTCAATGGTCTGCTGTACAACTCTGTGGTGAGATGGCACTGGGAAAGGGAGGGGGTAAAAGACGGCTGCTATAATTTACTGCTGGCCGCAGCAGCAGCATGTCCGTGGCCGTACCGCTCAGCTATCGGATATCTCAAGTGGGGCCACCTGTGTAGATCCTGTGATCTAGATTCTGGGGCACTGGCTTTAACTAAAGAGGCGTCTGGGAACAGCCGTGCAGACATCAATTTTCCAAGCCGTTAGTCCATTCAATATTACCTCCGTTTAGAGACAGGCAGCGGCGTAGGTCTTTCCTCCAGAGACCACAGTCGGCATCTTGGTTTCAACCAACTGTCTGGCTTCCGGAAAGGATATGCGTTTCTTAACGCGGACACGTTGAATCTCCTTCTCCTTCTGCCAGACCGGGCAATCTTTAGCCGATGAAGCGTGGGGACCATTGCAATTAGAGCACAGCTTGGGTCCCTCACATCGACCTTCATGCTAATCTTTTCCGCAACCCTGACACTTCGCAGCAACCTTGCAACGCTGGCTCGTGTGGCCATACTTGTTGCAGTTGAAGCAACGCATCGGGTTGGGAACAAACAAGGCCACCTCCACCTTTAGACAGCCGACCGTGATCTCTTTTGGGAGGTCTGGAGTGTTGAAGGTCAGAAACAGGGTGTTGGTGGGGACCTTTCCAGTATCCCTCTTCACCGTCACCCTGTGGATCTCAACTACACCCTGTTCCTGCGTCTTAATTTCCGTATCCGTCATGCCGGACAGCTCACGGAAGCGGATGACGCCACGTGATGAGTTCAGCGCTTTGTGGATGGAAACACGTATTGGTCTATCAACGAATCGAGTGGTCTTGAGAAGACCCACCGCCTGCGATTTGCTAGCGCACTCCACCAGTAAAGATTTATCCCTGGAATCCCTTCTGGACAGCAAAGGGCGACAGTTTACTCAGTGGGAGGTCGTCACTCCACGATTCCACGACCAGAAACTTGGCCAGTTGTTACATGAGTTGTAGGAGCGTTCGTTATCCGAGTCCGTGTCCGAATCTTGGTCGTTGTCCCGTAATCTTTTGTTTTTGTTTGTAGGTGCCATGTCCAACAAGGGGATGCACACAAGCGGCATTCCAGCAAGTGTGCACCAGGGCTCAGACGATGAGTTCAGCGCTTTGTGGTTCAGAGCCAGCGTTGCAAGGTTGCTGCGAAGTGTCCGGGTTGCGGAAAAGATAGGCATGAAGGTCGATGTGAGGGACCCAAGCTGTGCTCTAATTGCAATGGTCCCCACGCTTCATCGGCTAAAGATTGCCCGGTCTGGCAGAAGGAGAAGGAGATTCAACGTGTCCGCGTTAAGAAACGCATATCCTTTCCGGAAGCCAGACAGTTGGCTGAAACCAAGATGCCGACTGTGGTCTCTGGAGGAAAGACCTACGCCGCTGCCACTTCCATCAGAAGAGAGTCCAAATCTGTTGAATTTCAGACATCTTTAACCCTTTTTTTCCCCTCTTTTTGTTTTGTTTTTTTGTTTCTTTTTTTCTTTTCTTTTTTTCTTTCGAGTACGTCCACTTAGGACGACTGAGTCTAACGTGCGTTCTTCTGGTGGACCCGGATTTGTATCGACCAGCACCCAGGCTTCCTCCGGGAAGTCGGGGACGGTACTGACCGACGCCCGGGTTCTGTGTGAGTCCGCTAAGTGTTCTCCGGAGACGGATAGGGATTCAGCCGATCCCCCCAAAACGGCCTCTAGGGGTTCCGCCAATCCCCACAAAATGGCATCTAAGGGTTCATTGGTTCCCTCCAAAAGCCTTCCTAAGGGTTCAGCAGGTCCCTTAAAAACCGCGGCCTCGAAAGATGATTCATCATCTTCAAGGCGCTCACCTACTAAGGTGAGGGTGGATGGGGTCCTGGTGACGTCGAGGGGTTTTCGCATCCCAGGCGCTCCGCTCCTTCCAGCAGGCCCCAGGTGCCACCCAAACTAAAATGTACAGACAGGCAGAGCAAGGCAGAGAGGAATCTGATTCTCTCCAACCAATACTCTGCCCTGTCAGATGACGAAATGGAATCGTCATCAATTCTTTAAAACTGAAATAATGGATTATTTCATTAGTCAGTGATTCTTGGGAGGTTTTTAAGTTAACTTTGAGGAGATAAATCCACTCTCAAGATGGTATAAAGCAGCTATCATTAGAGTGCAGGAAACATGATTTTCTACATAACCCTCTTGCTCTTTTTATCTGGTAATTTTTTCTGCTGATAGTCCATTCTTCTGACCTTTTAAAAAGCTCGCAAACTTTTGTTGTGAGTTAGGCCTCTTGATATGGCTCCTGTTGAGCAGTTAGGAGATGATAGTTAGTAGGTGGTATGTGCAGCTCTCTGCCATATGGCACTGGTATTTGCCATTAAGCATTTATATAACGTTTTATTTATTTATTTTATTTTGCAGTATGTTCATCCATTCCTTTAAAAAAAAATACTTTTCTTTAACCGGGTATCGATAAATTAGACGGAATGGTCGACGATATCAGCATGTCCTAGCTTATGCGCTCTCTAAACGGGGGTAACATTGAAGGGACTAACAGCTTGGAAAACTGATGTCTGATGTTTATACATGGACTTCTGTTTTACGTTTGCAAAGTGATTGGTTTTCTGGATTGACTTGACAAACATATATATATATTTCAGAAAAGTTTTCAGTTTGTGTTTTACCCACTTAATTCTTACGACTGTTTTTAAAAATCTGAATGCATATACGTTTTCTTAACATGGACATATTTTTAACAGTTATTGTGTATCAACAAAATGTGTAACGCCCTGAGATAACCGTAATGGTTGACTGCGTAAAACACCAGTTTACTTACTTACTCTGAATGTACACTGCGAACAAAAGCAACAAAAGCAGACGTTAATGTCATGACTACCTGTGGCATCTTGTGAAAGTTGTGCTGAGGAAGCCGCCTGTGTCTCACTGACATCATCAGCGGCTTGTGAAGGCCGCTCCATGATTCCTCACATGTACTTTCCTGTCTTGGTGATTCTGTAAACAGAATGAAGTTTTTGTTTGTACGTTTCTAATCACGAGAATGATGATGTTAGTGTCTGCACCAGAGACCCGTTTTTGTTGTTGTTGTTGTTGTTTTTCTTCTCCAGAGTACTGCCCTCCTCACCTCAGCCTGCCACGAGGGTGTTTCATTTAAGACTAACGTCGTATGAGGTAATGTAAACACATACACATGTACCAGTTATTGGTGTCCTTTCTATAAGCAAATAAAAGATAACACAACATAAAATAAAATAAAACCTTACTGTCCTTAAAAAAAAGAAGGCACCATTGTATCATGTTAATAAATAAGAATTAAAATTAAACACATGGTAATTCAACGTAAGTCATGTACATAACAATTGTTTAAACAAATTGCAATTACAGCTAAAGGAAGTTCAGCAGAACAGAAATATCACGCGCGCGCACACACACACACACACACACACACACACACACACACACACACACACACACACACACACACACACACACACACACACACACACATACAAAAGAGCGCGCGCGGCATGTCCGCATAAACGTGCACACATACATAATTATATGGACGCACAACAGCAATACACACTCATGAATGTCTCACAAGGCATGTACACCACCCCCCTCCCGCCACACACACGCATACACAAACGCACAATCATTCGCGCGCGTGTATTGGCGTCTGCACGCACGCGCCCAAACACACAAGCAAAAAGAAAAGAGTTTTTTTTTCTTCCCAGTAGTGTGTGGGTGCATTTATATGTAGTTAAAGCAAAGTGTGCGTCGTCCACACATAACGCAGTCATTTTAAACACATTTATGTCTTGAAAGGGCTGCAGGCTGTGTACTTGCCAGTGACTAGAGCAGACGGGGCTGGTCAAGACTCCAGGTGAAAAAAAACCCAGGTGACTCATTCGGGTGACAGCCTGGCGTTGAAAAAGTTGTGGCGATGACATGCGGGGTGGGTAAGTTTCGGTTAGGGGAGCGGTCTGAAGCCAGTTCAAGCCAAATGTATCACTCAGGTGTGTGTATATGTGTGTGTGAGGCGGGGTGGGGTGGGGGGGGAGGATTATCTGTGACATAAATATGACCTATATTTAGGCTGTTCTGTGACACATGACCCATTTGGTCTGTGCCTTTGGATTGTGGTAAAAAAAAAAATATATAGTTTTTATTTCCTTATTTGGGGATGAAATGAATTACCGGTTGGGAAACCCATGTTTTACAGTCATGAGGCACTCATGAGTAATGCCATTGTTCATGGATCTGCCCAATCGCAGTCGTGCCTTTTGGTGACAATTTTTAGATCACTTTATGCTTCAATCATTACAAATGAATGCATACATTAGACAATTTGACAAGAACAATGGCGTCAAGCGTTGGGCTTCACACGAGCAGATATTTTTTAAACCTCAGCGTGAAGAAGACATTTGTACAGAAACTGTAAAACTATGATAAAAACACCCTGTCCTTTCACAGTGATTGACTGGAACGAATAAAGTGATATACCGGGTAACACATTCGACGCGGATTATGATAATGACATTACGCAATAAATTATGATCGAGTAGGTGATGTAAATAAATTATAACACACCAATGACTGCTAAAACAGAAGCAAAATGAAAAGAGGTTTTTCAATCGCATAGATCATATAAAAATAAAGATAGATATAGTTAAAGCGTATGCTGAACAACGCGAATTCTGCGTTGTCCACACAGAACGCAGTCATCTTAAGCACATTAACATCTTGAAAGGGTTACATACTGGGTATTTGCCAATGACTAGATCAGACGCGTGCAACGCTACTGC
>OY757551.1:2768696-2770505 GCA_963584105.1 Alviniconcha strummeri | reverse complement strand
CCCTAACCCTAACCCTAACCCTAACCCTAACCCTAACCCTAACCCTAACCCTAACCCTAACCCTAACCCTAACCCTAACCCTAACCCTAACCCTAACCCTAACCCTAACCCTAACCCTAACCCTAACCCTAACCCTAACCCTAACCCTAACCCTAACCCTAACCCTAACCCTAACCCTAACCCTAACCCTAACCCTAACCCTAACCCTAACCCTAACCCTAACCCTAACCCTAACCCTAACCCTAACCCTAACCCTAACCCTAACCCTAACCCTAACCCTAACCCTAACCCTAACCCTAACCCTAACCCTAACCCTAACCCTAACCCTAACCCTAACCCTAACCCTAACCCTAACCCTAACCCTAACCCTAACCCTAACCCTAACCCTAACCCTAACCCTAACCCTAACCCTAACCCTAACCCTAACCCTAACCCTAACCCTAACCCTAACCCTAACCCTAACCCTAACCCTAACCCTAACCCTAACCCTAACCCTAACCCTAACCCTAACCCTAACCCTAACCCTAACCCTAACCCTAACCCTAACCCTAACCCTAACCCTAACCCTAACCCTAACCCTAACCCTAACCCTAACCCTAACCCTAACCCTAACCCTAACCCTAACCCTAACCCTAACCCTAACCCTAACCCTAACCCTAACCCTAACCCTAACCCTAACCCTAACCCTAACCCTAACCCTAACCCTAACCCTAACCCTAACCCTAACCCTAACCCTAACCCTAACCCTAACCCTAACCCTAACCCTAACCCTAACCCTAACCCTAACCCTAACCCTAACCCTAACCCTAACCCTAACCCTAACCCTAACCCTAACCCTAACCCTAACCCTAACCCTAACCCTAACCCTAACCCTAACCCTAACCCTAACCCTAACCCTAACCCTAACCCTAACCCTAACCCTAACCCTAACCTACGTCATGGGTTTACCGGGATTAGATGTTGTGACCCAGAAAATTTTATAAAAAAAAAAATTCTTAACCGATTTTCGATCTGTTTGCTGGGTTAGGCTCGTCTCCACATCACCAATCACCTTGCAAAATATCAGCGCTAACCCTATTCGATTTTGCGGGTGAGAATTTTTGCGAATAAACAAAAATCTAATCCGAAGTTTAATCGAGGTTGGCAGCGAGTTTGCGGGCCAATCAATTGGGTTATTCGGAAAAAATGGGCCTTTTTGAGAAGCCCACTTAAACTAGTTGTCAGTTTGCAAAAAAAAATTTTGCAAAAAAAACTTGAAATAGCTAACCCTAAGGGGGGGGTAGAAATGTGCGTTTCAAAACCACCGTGGATTTGCAGGTTGCACAAAAAATCGACTTTTTAATTTTTTCGAATACCTCAGATTTTTTAACTGGGTTAGGTAGATCACCTATGGTTCTTATTTAAATTTGCAAAAATTTTTGCAATTGGGTCAACGGGTCAAAAGTTATCGCCCCTTGAAGTGAAAAACCGGTGTAGTCGGGATTAAAGGGGACGGATGCAAAAAATCACTCCGCCAACATTTCTCAACCGAATCAGCTCAAATGTGGGTTTATTGGAGCCAACGGACACGCTCTATACCATCGTCCCAATTTTGTCTCAAAATTCTCAATTTTGAGAAAGTTGATTTTTCCCATTTTTCCCACGGGAAATTTTTGTTCCCCTTTAAGGCAAACACGTTTCGGGGCGCCCCCTTGCGGCACAGCAAATTTCAGCTCAATCCCTTCGTAGGTTTTTTTTTGGCGAATTTTTTTATGACTTTTTTGCAGAGTGTGCTGGGATCAGAAAAATCGTGTCATGAGTCAGGGTTTA
>OY757551.1:2741196-2746196 GCA_963584105.1 Alviniconcha strummeri | reverse complement strand
GGTTGTCGGCGTGCTTCTACACTGCAGCATCCCGGGGTGCATGCTCACAACCTGGGGCTGCTCAGGCTGCTGGGCTGCCATCTCACGGTGTCGCATCACAGTACCAAAGACCTCGGTTTGGAATCTGCCGAACGTCTCTTCTGGAAGGGACACCGTCCCCGACGCAGTCCACTGCACAGGCTGAAGACAACGCGGGGGTCCCTGCTGCTCTCCATTACTTCCTCCATATGCTGGCGGAATCGCTGCGTCCCCGCTACCTGCTCTACCAGCTTCAGCAGGGCCTCATTCACAGGGCTGGTCTGCTGGTGCCTCCGCTGCAGAACATAGGAAGGGCGGGAACTGAGCTGGGAGGTGGACCGCTCTGCTTCCACAGGTGGGGTGGTGGTCGGTGATCTACGACAGCCACTTTTGCCCTTCGCCCTTCCCTTGAGTTTCCTTCAGCACTTCTCTGTCCGGAAGTTCAAACAACTGATATTGGTTAATGGTTGACGTGTTTCTTGACGTCCAAACTGATACTGTAAGTGAGTAAACATGGTGCTTAACGTCCACAGAAAACATAAGGCATCCAAATAACTCCAAGCATCCACTGTTGAGAGAGTTCAGAAAAAGTTATTTCTTGACTTCAAGCTTGCTTTTTAGGTATTAAAATTTTTGGTCACTGTGTGTCTTTCTCTTTCTCTCCTCCCTTCTCTCTTTCTACAGCTCCCTCCCTCTCCCTGCGCTCTCTTTCTGCAGCTCCTTATCTCTCTTTCTACAGCTCCCTCCCTCTCTTTCTACAGCTCTCTTGCTCTCTTTATACATTTCCTTCCCTCTCTTTCTGCAGCTCCCTTCCTCTCTTTCTACTGCTCCTTTCCTCTCTTTCTGCAGCTCCCCCTGTTTCTACAGTTCCTTCTCTTTCCACAGCTCATTCCCTCTCTTTCTGCAGCTCCCCCTCTCTTTCTACAGCTCCTTCTCTTTCTACAGCTCATTCCCTCTCTTTCTACAGCCCCCCCCCCCCCCCCCCCAGCCTGCTTTCTACAGCTCCATTCCTCTCTTTGTACAGCTCATTCTTTTTCTACGGCTCCCTTCCTCTCTTTCTACAGCTCCTTCCCTCTCTTTCTACGGCTCCTTCCCTCTCTTTCTACAGCTCCCTTCCTCTCTTTCTACAGCTCCCTTCCTCTCTTTCTACGGCTCCCTTCCTCTCTTTCTACGGCTCCCTTCCTCTCTTTCTGCAGCTCTTTCCCTCTCTTTCTACGGCTCCCTTCCTCTCTTTCTACAGCTCCCTTCTTCTCTTTCTACAGCTCCCTCCCTCTCTTTCTACAGCTCCCTTCCTCTCTTACTGCAGCTCTTTCCCTCTCTTTCTACGGCTCCCTTCCTCTCTTTCTACAGCTCCCCTTCTCTTTCTACAGCTTCCTTCCTCTCTTTCTATAGCTCATTTCTTCGCTTTCTGCAGCTCCCTCCCTCTCTTTCTACAGCTCCTTTCCTCTCTTTCTACAGCTGCTTCTCTTTTACAGCTCTCTTCCTCTCTTTCTACAGCTCCTTCCCTCTCTTTCTACAGCTCCTTCCCTCTCTTTCTACAGCGCCTTTTTTTTTTTACAATTCCCTTCCTCTCTTTCTACAGCTCCTTCCCTCTCTTTCTACAGCTTTTTTGGCTTTTATGTTGCTTAACGTCCACGGAGGCGGGATGACCTATTAGGGACGGGACTACAGCTTCCCCCCCCCCTTTATATAGCTCCTTCCCTCTCTTTCTACAGCTCACCCCCCCCGCCCCATACATAGCTCCTTCCCTCTCTTTCTACAGCCCCCCCCCCCCTTTATATAGCTCCTTCCCTCTCTTTCTACAGCCCCCCCCCCTTTATATAGCTCCTTCCCTCTCTTTCTACAGCTCCCCCCCCCCGCCCTATACATAGCTCCTTCCCTCTCTTTCTACAGCTCCCCCCCCCTCCCTTTATGTAACTCCTTCCGTCTCTTTCTAAAGCTCCCCCCCCTTTATATAGCTCCTTCCCTCTCTTTCTACAGCTCCCCCCCCCCTTTATATAGCTCCTTCCCTCTCTTTCTACAGCTCCCCCCCCCCCTCCCTTTATGTAACTCCTTCCGTCTCTTTCTACAGCTCCCCCCCCCCCTTTATATAGCTCCTTCCCTCTCTTTCTACAGCTCCCCCCCCCTTTATATAGCTCCTTCCCTCTCTTTCTACAGCTCCCCCCCCCCTTTTTATAGCTCCTTCCCTCTCTTTCTACAGCCCCCCCACCCCTCCTCCCCCGTTTGCTCTCTCTTCTGCACGAAGCGCAGTTATATCTGAACTAACTTACGTCATTGTTTGTAAAAAGAGAAAAATCTCATTACCCCTTAAAGACCATATGACCCAGTTAAACTGATCTTCAATATTTTCGGCCTTACACACTTGTTTCACACAATTCTGCTGTCAAACAAATAAATGACACTTAATAAAGATGTCCAGGACAGAAATACAAAATAATAATTGTGACTAGTGCGTGTTTCTTCATCATCGAAATGGAAAATACGGCAATTTGCACGGGATATTACTGCCACCAGGAATAGTCTCATTTTACGTTCCTTTGGAAGTATTCTGCGCTTCTGTCACCACCCCCACCCCTACCCCCAGCACCACACCCGAGCTTCTGCCCACACCCCCACCCATCACCCCAACCCCACCCGTGCTTCTGTCCCCACCCCCATCACCCCTACCCCACCCGTGCTTCTGCCCCCACCCCCATCACCCCTACCCCACCCGTGCTTCTGCCCCCACCCCCACCCCCACCCCCAGCACAATCACCCATACCCCACCCGTGCTTCTGCCCCCACCCCCACGACCCCTACCCCACCCGTGCTTCTGCCCCCACCCCCACCCCCACCCCCACTACCCCACCCGTGCTTCTGCCCACACCCCCACCCCCACCCCCAGCACAATCACCCATACCCCACCCGTGCTTCTGCCCACTCCTCCACACCCCATGAAGAGCAGAAGAGCTCCAAAGGAGTCATGTTTTCCCCCGTTTGGTTATCGATCCAGGCGTTTTTCTTGGTGGGTCAGAAGTGGGCCAACGGCTCTCTGACGGTTCAGTGTGTCCCTGGGCCAGAGAATCGTGGCTCTCTGACGGTTCAATGACACGGGCCAGAAAATCGTAGGCTCTCTGACGGTTCAGTGGCACGGGCCCAGAGAATCGTAGGCTCTCTGAAGGTTCAATGACACGGCCCCAGAGAATCGTCACTATTAGCGACAGCGAAGCAGAAACAGTGATCCATAAGAACACATCTCATTCAAAACGAAGAAGTAGGCACAAGAGCCGCACCAAAACAACTACGGTCATCATTAAAACAATACTAAATTCGCTTTCCACTGACTGTCACAATTAATGAACAAGTCAATTTATTGATGATGAATGGATGAAGTGTTGCTTAGTGTCCTCAGATGTCAGCTGACATATTAGGGACAAGTTGTGACCAATGCCGAAGCACGGTTCAATAAATCTTTACGTCCACGGAAACCAGAAGGCTCGTTAGGACGGACAGCCCAGGACGTCCACCTCGACTCTCACACAGCTCCTGAACTATGACAATTTACTGATGTTGTTGAGTTGATGCTTAATGTCCTCAGATGTCACTTGACATATTAGGGACAAGTTGTGACCAATGCCGAAGCACGGTTCAATACGTAAGGTGTATGCGTGTTTAGCTGTAACCTGCCACCTGCACTTTTGGCAGAATGACCGGGATTTTTTTACGTGCTACTGTGGTAACACGGGGGTGGAACGGATACCGAAATAAGAGTCAGCACAGAAAGTCGACCCTGGAGAAGAAAATTCTCCCGCCGTTCCAGCAGGGATTCGAACCCGCGACCTTTCAATCACGAGCTCGGCGCTCTAACCACTGAGCTATCCCCGCCCCCCCAATTTACTGAAATAATTAATTCAATAATAACACCACTATCAACCTCACTGAAACAAGGTGTCGCAGCTCAAAACTTTGAGACTGACTTGAAAACAGCCCCCATGCTGTCTTTCTACCTAATTCCCGTCAAAATTGACACAGCAAGAGCATATTCTTTTCTTGTTTTGTTTTGTTTTTGTTTTGTTTTTAAAATGCAAAATGCTTCGATCAAACCAAAAGAATGCAAAGAAACAAAACGTCGACTGATCTGACTATGAAAACCGACGTAGTTATAACCTAACCTCAGTTCTTCTGTCTGCCGAACGCTCCACTCTCAGTTCTGCCCATCTCAGTAATAGGTGATCGACAGTAACTAACCCCAGCTCAACTGCACGCATCACGAACATTACACGGACATGGCCGTGCTTTCTAACCACCCACTTCAGCACCGCCTTTCGGCACGCGCTGTAATGCGTACTCCGCCAATAACTGGCCCAAGAAGGCGGGATTTCAAACTGTCACGGCTGTCATCAGCAGCGCGTGCACGGGGCGTGGGGTATTAGCCCCACCCTGGCCGAGCTGTCCCGCCCTGTGTCATCGTGAGGTGTTAACTGTTGACGACTGACTGGGCTCGTTTCCGCCCATTATCTTCCGTCCGACGGAAGTCAGTGACATGGTTCAACTGACACGAGTGCACCGCTCATTCAGGACGGGCCGGGCTCATTAAACTGAGCTTGTTCATTCCGTAGGATCCAGAGCGGACGGCGAGCCGGACAGTCGGTGTGGTGACAAAAACACTCAGTCGTCTGTTGTTGGGATCGTCTGCTACCCGCTATCTTGATTTGACGACTTGCACCCAGACTGCAGCAGTCAACTGACGGGCACCAGAGAGGGCCAAGTACACCGAGTTTCACACACACTCACACGCACGTGTCTGCAGTAAGTAACAATTGTGCTGATATATTGCGCATACGCACCTGGGCCCCGCGTGGACGAGCCGAGTATGCACTTAAAACGGCTTTCGCTGCCGTTGTCATTGTAGGCCTACAGTACACAAGAATTATTGTGCACGGAATTTTTAAACATTACGTGGTTTTGCATTGTAAGCCTCTCTCTCTCTCTCTCTCTCTCTC
>OY757551.1:2716196-2736196 GCA_963584105.1 Alviniconcha strummeri | reverse complement strand
TTAAATGGAGAATGACGTAACTCACACACACAACAAAGGGCAGGCACAATTGTATTAAATGGAGAATGACGTAACTCACGCACACAACCAAGGGCAGGCACAATTGTATTAAATAGAGAATGACGTAACTCACGCACACAACAAAGGGCAGGCACAATTGTATTAAATGGAGAATGACGTAACTCACGCACACAACAGGGCAGGCACAAGAGTGACGTAACACGCACACACAACAAAGGGCAGGCACAATAGTATTAAATGAAGAGTGACGTAACACGCACACACAACAAAGGGCAGGCACAATTGTATTAAATGGAGAATGACGTAACTGACAAACACAACAAAGGGCAGGCAAAATTCTATTAAATGGAGACTGACGTAACTCACACACATAACAAAGGGCAGGCACAATTGTATTAAATAGAGAATGACGTAACTCACACACACATAACAAAGGGCAGGCACAATTGTATTAAATGAAGAGTGACGTAACTCACACACACAACAAAGGGCAGGCACAATTGTATTAAATGAAGAGTGACGTAACACGCACACATCAGGCCCTAAAGAAGATCAAAACACGCACACATCAATGGCCCTAAAGAAGATCAAAACACGCACACATCAATGGCCCTAAACAAGATCAAAACACGCAAACGGTTAAAAGGAATGCTGATTATAATTAGACAACAGAACACAGGTACAAAAATGTGAGTGGAAATACCTTTCCAAACTATTCATAAAGAAGTGTAGACGACACTAGGCACAAACAAGTGTACACGACACTAGTCATAAACAAGTGTACACAACACTAATCATAACCAACTGTACACAACACTAGTCATAAACAAGTGTACACAACACTAATCATAAACAACTGTACACGACACTAGGCATAAACAACTGTACACAACACTAGGCATAAACAACTGTACACGACACTAGACATAAACAAGTGTACACAACACTAGGCATAAACAAGTGTACACAATACTAGGCATAAACAACTGCACAACACTAGGCATCAACAACTGTACACGACACTAGGCATAAACAACTGTACACGACACAAGGCATAAACAACTGTACACGACACTAAGCATAAACAACTGTACACGACACTAGATCTCAACAACTGTAAAACATCAGCATTGAGAACGTACTGCTTAGTTGTTATGTTGGTTTTGTTTCTTCTGGGCACTTGAGTATGGCGGTATGTGTGTGGACAGTGGACCAGAGTCTCTCTCTCTCTCTCTCTCTCTCTCTCTCTCTCTCTCTCTCTCTCTCTCTCTCTCTCTCTCTCTCTCTCTCTCCTAAAAAGTAGTTTGTATTGGTCTTTGCTTTATTATTGCTCTGTTCGTATGATGTGATGTTTTAGACAGAAATTTGTTTTGTTTTTAAGTCGTTTTTTCTCTAGTATTTAAGTGAATTTTTGTTTGATGTATTGAGTGTTGCTGTGTTTGTCATCAGGGACAGATTTGCAAAAAAGCCGACACGTGCTTAAATCTTTATCCCTGTGTAATGAAGTATTATCTTCTCTTCTCTTCTCTTCTCTTCTCTCTCTCTCTCTCTCTCTCTCTCTTCGCTACTTCCTGAGCTTTCGGTATTCGCCAGCACTCTCAGAAGACAGACTGGTCATAGAAAAAAGTTTAACACGAATGAACCGGTGTGTGTGTGTGTGTGTATGGGGTGGGGATGATGAGGGGCGGGGGGGGGGGGCTGGCTCTACAGTCGCCAAATGAACGATCAGTGTCTCGTTTGTTACCACCTGCCCAGACTGTATCGAGTAGGTAGGATCTCGCTTTTTTTTTTAAAATCAAAAACCCTCGATAGATCCTCCTCGCCAAAGACGACTCGACTCGGTCCGAGGCAGCGAGCTTTTCTCCGCCCCTCCCCAGGGGACAAAGGGGTGTCGGCCCGTCACGCTTGGCTGGACCAGCGTATCAATTACACCGTGATAGGAAAACCTGAGTGAGCCCCCTCCACTGTTTTAGACGTGTCATCACATGCCGCAAATGCACGGTACAAGGGAACGAACAACGATGCAGCTGGCTGAAACAGTTCTATTTCTGTGTATATAGGTACAATAACTCTGCTAAAACAACACACACACACACACACACACACACACACACACACACACACACACACACACACACACACACACACACACAGTGTTGTGAGTGTACATTATTTAATTGATGAAAATGATTAATGTCAAATACATTTAACTGGTGAAAATGATTGATGTAAAGGTCATTTAAATGGTGAAAATGTAATACTGTAATTATAATATTTGACTGGTGAAAATAAAATTGTGTAATGTGTAACATTTGCTTGTTTGAGCGGAAAAGGCGATTCATTGCTATTTGGAAATATTTAACTTCTGAAAATGCAGAAGCTGGGTTCGTAGCCGAGGCGAGTGTGGTGGAGAGGCAATTTTCTGGTACAGTGACTTTTCCTCAAGGTTTGTGGCCAGTGTACGTTCTGAAGAGCCTAAAGTCAACGTAAACACGCGACCAGGAGCGGCACAAGGAGGAAGATCCGTCTGCAATATTCACACTTTTCTATACAGGTCGGGTGCTGCACCTTAGGCGGGTGGGGATGACATTATTAAACGAGCGCACGGGTTGATTTAACTTTGTCCAGTGTGTCCCTCTGAGCTGGTCTCTTGTCGGTCCCTCTGGGCTGGTCCTTTGTCAGTCCTTCTGGGCTGGTCTCTGTCGGTCCCTCTGAACTGGTCTCTTTGAGCTGGTCTCTTTTCGGTCCCTCTGAACTGGTCTCTTGTCGGTTTCTCTGAGCTGATCTCCTGTCGGTCTCTTTGAGCTGATCTCTTTTCTCTGACCCTTTGAACAGGTCTCTTTGAGCTGGTGTCGTGTAAGTCCCTCTGAGCTGATCTCTAATCGGTCTCTTTGAGCTGGTCTCTTTTCGGTCCCTCTCAACTGGTCTCTTGTCGGTCTCTCTGAGCTGATCTCTTGTCGGTCTCTTTGAGCTGATCTCTTGTCGTCCCTCTGAACTAGTTTCTTTGAGCTGGTGTCATGTAAGTCCCACTGAGCTGGTCTCTAATCGGTCCCTCTGAACCGGTCTCTTGTCGGTCCCTCTGAGATGATTTTTTGTTGGTCCCTCTGAGCTGGTCTCTTTTCGGTCTCTCTGAGCTAGTCTCTTGTCGTTCCCTCTGAGCTGGTCTCTAGTCGGTCTCTCTGAGCTGGTCTCTTGTCGGTCCCCCTGAGCTGGTCTCTTGTCGACCCCTCTGAACTGGTCTCTTGACGGCCCCCTGAAATGAACTGGTTTCTTGTCGGTCCCTCTGGGCTGATCTCTTGTGAGCTGATCCCTTGTCGGTCCCTTTGAGCTGGTCTTTTGCTGGAGTTGGTCTCCTATTGGTCCTTTGAAATGATCTCTTGTTGGACCTGTTTTTGCTTATTTGTAACATCGAGTTGGTCATTTGTTGGTCCCCTTGAGCTAGTCTCTTGTTCGTCGGTCTCAGCTGGTCCCAGACTCATACAATCAGTAGTGACTATGGGTGATTGATCCCAGACCCACAGAATCAGTGACGGTGTGTGACTGGTCCCAGACCCACACAATCAGTAGTGACTATGGGTGACTGGTCCCAGACCCACACAGTCAGTAGTAACTATGGGTGACTGGTCCCAGACCCACACAATCAGTAGTGACGGTGGGTGGCTGTGGTCCTAGACCCACACAATCAGTAGTGACGGTGGGTGGCTGTGGTCCCAGACCCACACAATTAGTAGTGACTATGGGTGACTGGTTCCAGACCCACACAATCAGTAGTGACTATGGGTGACTGGTCCCAGACCCACACAGTACTGATTTTGGGTGGCTGTGGTCCCAGACCCACACAATCAGTAGTGACTATGGGTGACTGGTCCCAGACCCACACAATCAGTAGTGACTATGGGTGACTGGTCCCAGACCCACACAGTAGTGACGGTGGGTGGCTGTGGTCCTAGACCCACACAGTCAGTAGTGACGGTGGGTGGCTGTGGTCCCAGACCCACACAGTCAGTAGTGACGGTGGGTGGCTGTGGTCCCAGACCCACACAATCAGTAGTGACGGTGGGTGGCTGTGGTCCCAGACCCACACAATTAGTAGTGACTATGGGTGACTGGTTCCAGACCCACACAATCAGTAGTGACTATGGGTGACTGGTCCCAGACCCACACAGTAGTGATGGTGGGTGGCTGTGGTCCCAGACCCACACAATCAGTAGTGACTATGGGTGACTGGTCCCAGACCCACACAATCAGTAGTGACTATGGGTGACTGGTCCCAGACCCACACAGTAGTGACGGTGGGTGGCTGTGGTCCTAGACCCACACAATCAGTAGTGACGGTGGGTGGCTGTGGTCCTAGACCCACACAATCAGTAGTGAAGGTGGGTGGCTGTGGTCCTAGACCCACACAATCAGTAGTGACGGTGGGTGGCTGTGGTCCTAGACCCACACAATCAGTAGTGACGGTGGGTGGCTGTGGTCCTAGACCCACACAATCAGTAGTGACGGTGGGTGGCTGTGGTCCTAGACCCACACAATCAGTAGTGAAGGTGGGTGGCTGTGGTCCTAGACCCACACAGTAGTGACGGTGGGTGGCTGTGGTCCTAGACCCACACAATCAGTAGTGACGGTGGGTGGCTGTGGTCCTAGACCCACACAATCAGTAGTGACGGTGGGTGGCTGTGGTCCTAGACCCACACAATCAGTAGTGACGGTGGGTGGCTGTGGTCCCAGACCCACACAATCAGTAGTGACGGTGGGTGGCTGTGGTCCTACACCCACACAATCAGTAGTGACGGTGAGTGGCTGTGGTCCTAGACCCACACAATCAGCATAATGGCGATGGAATGACTGGTCCAGCTGGTCTTTTGTTGGTCCCTTTGAGCTGATCTCTTGTTGGTTGTTTCATTTGGTCTTTTGTTGGTCGCTTTCAGTTGGTCTTCTGTTGGTCGCTTTCAGCTGTTCTTTTGTTGGTCGCTTTCAGTTGGTCTTCTGTTGGTCGCTTTCAGCTGGTCTTTTGTTAGTCGCTTTCAGCTGGTATCATGCTGGTCGCTTTCAGCTGGTATCTTGTTGGTCGCTTTCAGCCGGTGTCATATTTGTCCCTTTGAGTTGGTCTCGTGTTGGTCCCTTTAAAGTGGTCGTTTCTTGCTTTGTTATTATTATTAAGCAACCTACAGGTCTAGGGTTAAAAATACAGGTCTATGGGCCAACGTAGGATGTTTATGATTCAACTTGAAAGTCTGTGGGTCAGTGTGCAATATATGTCGGCTAATGTAGGATGTTTATGATTGAACTTGAAAGTCTGTGGGTCAATGTGCAATATATGTCGGCCAGTGTAGGATGTTTATGATTGAACTTGAAAGTTTGTGGGTCAATGTGCAATGTATGTCGGCTAACGTAGGATGCTTATGATTCAACTTGAAAGTCTGTGGGTATGTGTGCAATATATGTCGGCCAAAGTGCAATGTCTGTGGGTCAGCGTGCACCGGCTGTGGGTCATTGTGCATTTGTCTGTGTGTCAACGTGCAACGTCTATGGGTCAGAGTGAAACGTTTGTGGGTCAGCTTGCAGTGTCTGCGGCTCAACGTGCAACGGTAATGGGTTCATGTGCAATGCCTATGGGTCAACGCGCCATGTTTGTGGGTCAATTTGCAATGTGGCTTAACGTGCAACGGTAATGGGTTCATGTGCAATGCCTATGGGTCAACTTGCAATGTCTGTGGCTCAACGTGTAATGTCTGGGTGCACGAGCAATGTCTGTGGCTCAACGTGTAATGTCTGGGTGCACGAGCAATGTCTGTGGCTCAACGTGTAATGTCTGGGTGCACGAGCAATGTCTGTGGCTCAACGTGTAATGTCTGGGTGCACGAGCAATGTCTGTGGCTCAACGTGTAATGTCTGGGTGCACGAGCAATGTCTGTGGCTCAACGTGTAATGTCTGGGTGCACGAGCAATGTCTGTGGCTCAACGTGTAATGTCTGGGTGCACGAGCAATGTCTGTGGCTCAACGTGTAATGTCTGGGTGCACGAGCAATGTCTGTGGCTCAACGTGTAATGTCTGGGTGCACGAGCAATGTCTGTGGCTCAACGTGTAATGTCTGGGTGCACGAGCAATGTCTGTGGCTCAACGTTTAATGTCTGGGTGCACGAGCAATGTTTGGGTCAGCGTGTAATGTCTGGGTGCACGAGCAATGTTTGGGTCAGCGTGTAATGTCTGGGTGCACGAGCAATGTTTGGGTCAGCGTGCAACGACTGTGGATCAGCTGGCAACGTCTATGGTCTAACCACAAACCTAATTTCCAGCCACGCGTCTAAGGTCAAGCCACATGTCTATGATCCAACCACAGGCCTAATGTCCAACCACGGGTCTATCATCAAGCCACATGTCTATGGTCCAACCACAGTCCTAGTCCAACCACAGGTCTAAGGTCAAGCCACATGTCTATGGTCCAACCACAGTCCTAGTCCAACCACAGGTCTAAGGTCAAGCCACATGTCTATGGTCCAACCACAGTCCTATTCCAACCACAGGTCTAAGATCAAGCCAAATGTCTATGGTGCAAAGCGTCAGCATCTACAATTCAAGGGGTTAGAACAGGAGTCCGGTGACCGTGACGGTAACGACGTCGACGATAGTGAAGAGATGGGCTCACTGGCGACTGGCCAACCCGTGTTGAGGGGGCGGTGTTGAGGGGCCGGTGGGACCAGTTGTGGACATTCTCTTGGACTTCCCACCACCCACACTCGATCTTTAGTGCGTGCCGTGAGTGTAGCTCACTGAGCTGTTGATGTGCGATGGACGTCTAACAGCTGCGTGCTGTAGCTGCCTCTTCCAACCACTTACTGTAACTTCCCCAAGGGGACTAGCTGAGGTGATCAGAGGGCGAAGAGTTTCCGACAGTGATTGTGACGAGTGACAACCTCATTATTTTATTCCACACCCTCGCTCACCTTTCATTTCCTTCTCTGGAGAACTATTTTTCTTCGGCGTGTTTGATCAGTCCCATCGCGCATTGAATGGTGTATTGGACAACAGCTTTGCCGACGGCAGGCTCGCTGGAATTCTGTTGATCGGGTGGATTCCCCGGGTGTCAACATCTAGGGCTCGTCGCGTGCTCCTGACGGCTGTTCCTCGAGCTGGCGATGGCCGATAGCTGTTGTGTCTGCTTTCGCTGTGCTTGCTCGCGGATCACGGTCGCGGTTCCGGCTCTGGTTGCGAGCACTTGCACAGGTTTGTTGCGCTCGTATGTGCACCATTTGACTGTGGACCCAGACCTACAAACCTAGGACTGTAGACCCAAACCTAGGCTGCAGACGGGTGGACCCAAACCCACACAGTTAGCGTTGGACCGGTGGAATGACTGTAGTCCAACAAAAACAAAACAAAACAAAAACCACACCATCAGGGTAGAGATGGTAGATGACTGTGGTCCAACAAAACAAAACAAAACAAAAACCACACCATCAGGATAGGGATGGTGGATGACTGTGGTCCCAGACCCACACAACCAGTAGTGACTATGGGTGACTGGTCCCAAACCCACACAACCAGTAGTGACTATGGTGACTGGTCCCAGACCCACACAATCAGCAGTGACGGTGGGGTGACTGGTCCCAGACCCACACAATCAGTAGTGACGGTGGGGTGACTGGTCTCAGACCCACACAATCAGTAGTGACTATGGGTGACTGGTCCCAGACCCACACAATCAGTAGTGACGGTGGGTGGCTGTGGTCCTAGACCCACACAACCAGTAGTGACGGTGGGTGGCTGTGGTCCTAGACCCACACAATCAGTAGTGACGGTGGGGTGACTGGTCCCAGACCCACACAATCAGTAGTGACGGCGGGGTGACTGGTCTCAGACCCACACAACCAGTAGTGACTATGGGTGACTGGTCCCAGACCCACACAATCAGTAGTGACGGTGGGGTAACTCTGGTCCCAGACCCACACAACCAATAGTGACGGTGGGGTGACTGGTTCAGGCCCCAGACCATCAGCGTAGTGGAGGTGGGGTGACTGGTTCAAACCCCAGACCATCAGCGTAGTGGCGGTGGCTGACTGGTTCAAGCCCCAGACCATCAGCGTGGTGGCTGTGGGGTGACTGGTTCAAACCCCAGACCATCAGCATAGTGGGGGTGGGGTGACTGGTTCAAGCCCCAGACCATCAGCATAGTGGCGGTGGGGTGACTGGTTCAAGCCCCATACCTTCAGCGTAGTGGCGGTGGGGTGACTGGTTCAAGCCCCAGACCATCAGCATAGTGGCGGTGGAATGACGTCGTCTGACCAGGGTGCTTCCAGAGCAGGATGCCAGAAATGTTCTTTTGACAAGTTTGAAATCATTTCATGGCATCATAACTCCCCGCGGTTTGTGAAATCAATATTTAGGTTTACAAATATTTGGCAGTAAGCTGATTTATTTTTTATTTTTTAAATCAGTTATGTGAATTTTGTAATGGATTGCAGACTTCAAAGACCAGTTTGCTAGATTAGACTGTTGGATTGCGTCTTTGTAGTTCGTCAGTAATTGTCTATATCCATTATCATTGTCATATAGATCTCACACAGTGAGTTCTTTTTTTTTCTTCCCGTGTTTGACCGCAAAGTAAGAAACACGAGTTGTGTAAGTTTTGTTGTAGCCAGCGAATGATTGAAGAAAACCCATTGCGTGAAACCTATTGCGTGAGTTACTTATAGCACGACAGATCTCCACAGAACAGACGACTTTGAGCGGGCAAAGCTTGTCAGGTGACAATCCGAGCAGACGACACGGTGCACGCGACTGAGCAGTAGGCATTCGTTGGGGTGGCAGTCGAAGTTGTGTCTGCCAGTTATTTGAACGTGTTGTTGGCTCTCAAACGGCATTACTTAGATCCGGAGAGACTGAACGTTGTGGTATTTCTAGAAACGACATAACATGGGTTGGTAGACTACATTCAGTTTTGTTGGCACTGGAGTTTTTACACGTCGAGTTTATGTGAGTGCATTCTTGTCGTTTCATCACTGAAATTTCCCAACAGCTTGACTCTGTCTGCTCTAGTTCCTTTTTCTTCTATCCTTGGATGCCCACAATCATGTTGATGATTATTCTGGCACTTTAGGTGGTGTTGGGAAGTCCATATTTCAGTTTTAACTAACCTTCGCTTTGTCTCTTAGGGGGATGGCTGCGCTGTCGATTCATACTTCGTCAAAACCAACTGTTTGTACTTCACAGAGTTGTCTCTAGTAGCTGTTCCTAAAACAAGCGGAGCGTTCTATCGGGTCCCGACGCCTTTCGCTGAGCATGCAGTGCTCATTGCAGTCTTACACTGCTCATTGATCGTAATGGTGTGTTGTGACCTCAGCTTGACCCAAACTTCAGCCAATCATCTATCAACTATCAAGAGTCATAATTAACTGCGATTCAAGCTTGTCACTAAAACACGTAACTAATATGTGGTTTTATTATCTGTTCTTTATCACTACAATATGGCCTGTAAGCTACCGTAGAATAATCAAACCCAAACAGAAAGATCATTGTAGGAGTACACTCCTGAGTGTTATAAATGATTATATCGTCACTTGAAAGCTGGGTAACATTAATGTGGACAATAACTTTCAGTGCTGACTGGACTGTTAGAGATGAGGGAACGGAACGTACTGGGGCTAAAAGCAGTAAATGATCTACAGGTGAAGAGCGTCCAACAGAAACATACCCTGACTGAATTCAGTGCTGTTTCCGTGACGTGAACAGACACCCGGGCTGAACCCTACCAATGCAGGATTCCAACTGCCCGTGCGTTGTTTTAGCTTTAGAAGTGTACCAGGCTCAAAAGAAGTGTCTGTGTTTAATTGTGTCATTTAACTATCATTATGAGTTTGCTGGTTTTTAATACTATAGCTATAAATGAATAAGTAAATTATTGACATCGTGTGCCTTCTTGTAGTTTTGCTGCCCCATCTACCACCCCCGTCTCATTTACCTTTTACATTTGCATTTGACAGGCTTTTCAGTGCGGTTGTAATGTTATCTTTAAGTGCTTAATGTCATTGTAATGCTATGTCTTTAAGTTCCTAATGTCATTTTAACGCTGTCTGTAACTCCTTAATGTCAAAGTAATGCTATATCTTTAAGTTCTTAATGCCATCGTAATGCTGTGTGTGAATTAATGTAATTTTCTTTAAGTTGTAAAGCGCTTTGAGATTCTGAAAACGCTCTGCAAGTTCCCTATTATTAGTAGTATTGTAATGCTATGGCTGTAAGTTCTTAATGTCACTGTAACTATGGCATATGGCTTAAGTTCTTAATGTCATTGTAATGCTATGGTTAATAATAATACAAAATAATAATAATACATACATTTTCTATAGCGCACTTCCCCGCTGAGCGAGCTCGACGCGCTTGAACACATACATGTACATAATATATATACCATTTACATTTACTAACATATGTTATACAAGCAGTCGTATAATACATACTTAATAAATTACACTAATATAAACAAGTACTTATAAAACGGCGCATAAAATAACTGTTATAAAACATAAAGACGTTACAATAATTTAAAACAGGTACATAATTATAAATCAGTGTACAAAGTAATTATTATTATTACTACGCTAAAACGTGTACTCACACACACACACACACACACACACACACACACACACACACACACACACACACACACACACACACACACACATACACGTACCCCCCCCTCTCTCTCTCTCTCTCTCTCTCTCTCTCTCTCTCTCTCTCTCTCTCTCTCTCTCTCTCTCTGCCCCTCTCTTGCTCTCACTTGCAGCTGAAGACTGCAGAGATCCTACTGGCAGAAAGATGTCATGAACAAGTGAGTTTTGAGTCTGTATTTAAACAGCGGAAGGGTAGAAGAATTTCTGAGATCGGATGGCAGAGAGATCCAGACAGAAGGTGCAAGAAAGCTGAAGGAACGCTCCCTGAACGTTTTGGTGTTACGCTTTGGGACTTTGAGGAGCTTCTCACACGATGAACGAAGGTTTCGTGTTGGTTCATATGTACATAGAGTCTGTAAAGCTACGGCTGTAAGTTCTTAATGTCATCGTAATGCTATGTCTGCAAATTCTCAATGTCATTGTAAAGCTATGGCTTTAAGTTCTTAATGTCACTGATGTCTGTGAGTTCTTAATGTCACTGATGTCTGTGAGTTCTTAATGTCATTGTAAAGCTATGGCTTTAAGTTCTTAAAGGACAAGTCCAAGGTTAGGGGTGATTTTTGACACGATTTCCGTTAAAGCTCGCTGAGAACGATGATGTAGGTGAAACTGTGATCTGAGGGTTATAAGTGCACGAAAAAAATGCATTTTCTGTCGTACAGAAAGCGTCGCCATGACGCCCAAATCACGTGACCATATGCCTACTACGTCAGTCTGGGGAGTCGCTGCAAAATGGCCAACTCGAGCTCCAAAGACGAAACTGACACTTTGCCCGAGAGACTCACAAGGATACAGCCGTATCAGTTTGAGCCTGTCCGGCAGGATTTTGAAAGAGTACCAGCTTCAGAGCAACTGTCAGCTTCGGAGCAAAACCCCATGCGGTATTCCATGGGGTTTGCGAAATCGCACTCACTGAAGTGCTCGCTACACAAATGGGCGAGATGCGGCGCAGCAAGAAAGTCAGCTCGTTTGAATTGTATAAACTTAATCCACTTTCGCCTCACTGCGGGTCGATTGCGCGGGAGCTCGTGCATTGTTATGCCTGAGGTGGTCTGCGAATTGTTACAGTTCGCGGCAACACAGTAGGCCGGCATAGTTAAATTTTTTGTCGACCACACGCATACACAGTTTACTGAAGAATCTAAGATGGCAACCGCACTGACTCCCCAGACTGACGTCACTTCCGGGAAAGCCTACAGAAAATAAAATCGATTAAAAACCCAATAAAAAATGTTTTTTTTTTTTTTAATTTCATTAAATCTGAAACTGGTGACTCATTTGTCAATCATTTCGATGGTCATTTTGCATACTTAAAAACCTTGGACTTTTACTTTAATGTCACTGAAGTCTGTGAGTTCTTAATGTCATTGTAAAGCTATGGCATTAAGTTCTTAATGTCACTGATGTCTGTGAGTTCTTCATGTCATTGTAAAGCTATGGCTTTAAGTTCTTAATGTCACTGATGTCTGTGAGTTCTTAGTGTCATTGCAAAGAGATCAACTGCGCTCTGCTCATGCGACTCTGAATGAGTGATTGTAGCTTTACACAGCGCGTTTTTTGAACAGCCACCGAAGTGTTTAGTTGGGTTAGACTAAAACTGAAACTGCTGCTGTCTCGGCGCAGGTTCTGTGTACATCACACAACCATGCACCAGTCTACAGTGTCACTATTGGAAGCCGCATATGTAGGATGCATGTATATTTAGCTGTAACCTGCCATCTGCATTTTGGGCAGAATGGTCGGGAAATTTTACGAGCTACTGCGGTAAAACAGGGGTGGAACGGATCCAGAAATGAGAGCCATCACAGAAAGCTGACCACGGAGAAGAAAGTTTCCCCGTCGGTCCTGCCGGGACTCGAACCCGAGACCTTTAGATCACGAGTTCGGTGCTCTAACCACTGAGACATCCCCGCTCCTAGGACGGCCACTCTGGGGGGGGGGGGGGGGGGGTGGTTGCGCGGAATGTTATTTGTGACATTCTGATTGGTTGAAGCTGCATGGTTGATTGGCAGATCTGAACCGTATGAACAAACACAGTCTGTGATATCATGACACATGCTAATCCTTGCAGACGGTGTTCTGATTACAATCACCGTTGTCTTATAATTATACAGCCTGATTATAATTTCACGAGCCACAGCTCCAAAGGCAGTTACTATGCTCAATGTGAAGGGACGAGCTTCAAACGAGAATGGTGGATGACTGTGATCTGAAATGCTTGACCAAAAACAGTCAGGTGGTGAGAGCCTACCATGGAGCTTAACGGTCACACAGGGTTAAGGTTAGTGTGGGTGACTATAATATGAACTGTTCGAGCAAAGACAGCTGGTGAGAGTCTCCATAGAGCTTAACGGTCACACAGGGTTAAGGTTAGTGCGGATGACTGTAATATGAAGTGTTCGAGCCTACCATAGAGCTTAACGGTCACACAGGGTTAGGGTTAGTGTGGATGACTGTAACAGGAACTGTTCGAGCAAAGACAGCTGGTGAGAGCCTACCACAGAGTTTAACGGTCACACAGGGTTAGGGTTAGTGTGGATGACTGTAACAGGAACTGTTCGAGCAAAGACAGCTGGTGAGAGCCTACCACAGAGTTTAACGGTCACATAGGGTTAGGGTTAGTGTGGATGACTGTAACAGGGTTAGGGTTAGTGTGGATGACTGTAATAGGAACTGTTCGAGCAAAGACAGCTGGTGAGAGCCTACCACAGAGTTTAACGGTCACACAGGGTTAGGGTTAGGGTTAGTGACTGTAATATGAAGTGTTCGAGCCTACCACAGAGTTTAACGGTCACACAGGGTTAGGGTTAGTGTGGATGACTGTAACAGGAACTGTTCGAGCAAAGACAGCTGGTGAGAGCCTACCACAGAGTTTAACGGTCACACAGGGTTAGGGTTAGTGTGGGTGACTGTAACAGGAACTGTTCGAGCTGGTGAGAGCCTATCACAGAGTTTAACGGTCACATAGGGTTAGGGTTAGTGTGGATGACTGTAACAGGGTTAGGGTTAGTGTGGATGACTGTAACAGGAACTGTTCGAGCAAAGACAGCTGGTGAGAGCCTACCACAGAGTTTAACGGTCACACAGGGTTAGGGTTAGTGTGGGTGACTATAATATGAACTGTTCGAGCAAAGACAGCTGGTGAGAGCCTACCACAGAGCTTAACAGTAACACACACACACTTTCTGAAGCTCGGTGGGCTCTGCTTCCTGTCGTGAGCAGATTTAAGCATAACCGAGAAAGGGTTAATATGTCCTCTAGACTGAATTGATCCGCTGAAGAATATCAGACAATGAGCTTTAGTCTGGATCCGCATTTGAGCGTGGGGCGAAATTCCGTAAGCCTGACTAACTGACTGTGCTCCCGGCCCAGTCAACACCAAAGTGGCGGCGCCCACAGACTGCCGGCTCACTTCCTCCTCAAACATCGTGGCTTTTCCAACGACTTTGTCCTTCACAATGACTTCAGTAGCAAACTGCCTCACGTCGCTGACCTTCTACTGCACCAGTCAGTCTCGTTAGACTTAGGCGTTTAGGACATCCGCCAGAGGCATGCGGAGAAAAGATTCAGTTCTCGAACTTAATATTATATTAACAAGAGCGAATAGCTTATTATTATATTAACTGGAGCGAACAGGTTTATTATATTAACAAGAGCGAAAAGGCTTATTATTATATTAACAAGAGCGAACAGGCTTATTATATTAACAGGAGCGAAGAAGTTTATTATTATACTAACAAGAGCGAACATGCTTATTATTATATTAACAAGAGCGAACAAGCTTGTTATTATATTAACAAGTGTGAACAGGCTTATTATATTTACAAGAGCGAACAGGCTTATGAACAAGAGCGAATAGACTTATTATTATATTAACAAGAGCGGGCAAGCTTATTATTATATTAACAAGAGTGAACAGGCTTATTATATTAACAAGAGCGAACAGGCTTATGAACAAGAGCGAATAGACTTATTATTATATTAACAAGAGCGGGCAAGCTTATTATTATATTAACAAGAGTGAACAGGCTTATTATATTAACAAGAGCGAACAAGCTCAGGGCAGGATGGGCAACTGATCTTTTTACTGACGTTTGTAAAGAGGGCAGGATGGGCGACTGACCTTTTTACTGACGTTTGTAAAGAGGGCAGGATGGGCGACTGACTTTTTACTGACGTTTGTAAAGAAGGCAGGATGGGCGACTGACTTTTTACTGACGTTTGTAAAGAGAGGGCAGGATGGGCGACTGACCTTTTTACTGACGTATTTAAAGAGAGGGCAGGATGGGCGATTGACCTTTTTACTGACGTTTGTAATGAGGGCAGGATGGGCGACTGACCTTTTTACTGACGTTTGTAAAGAGTGCAGGATGGGCGATTGACCTTTTTACTGACGTATTTAAAGAGAGGGCAGGATGGGCGATTGACCTTTTTACTGACGTTTGTAATGAGGGCAGGATGGGCGACTGACCTTTTCACTGACGTTTGTAAAGAGTGCAGGATGGGCGATTGACCTTTTTACTGACGTTTTTAACGGGAGGGCATGAGAAGCGATTGACCTTTTTACTGACGTTTTCAAAGAGAGGGCAGGATGGGCGACTGACCCTTTTATTGACGTTTGTAAAGAGTGCAGGATGGGCGATTGACCTTTTTACTGACGTTTTTAAAGAGAGGGCATGATGGGCGATTGACCTTTTTACTGACGTTTTCAAAGAGAGGGCAGGATGGGCGACTGACCTTTTTACTGCCTTTTTTAAAGAGAGTGCAGGGTGGGCGACTGACCTTTTTACTGACGTTTGTAAAGAGGGCACGGTGGGCGACTGACTTTTTTTTACTGACGTTTGTAAAGAGGGCAGGATGGGCGACTGACCCATAACGGTGCGTAGTTTTATATAAATAAGACGGGGCGGGAAGTCCGTTTTCTCGGGTTGACTGCACACGCCTGGCTGGCGACACCTGCTGGAATCTGGCTGGCTACAGGTGTGAACAAACAGGTGGCGCTGAGGTAGTGGCCACGCAACATTAGCGCTACTAGCAAGCAGGCCGCGTGCTCAAGGAACTGTGGCAAGAACAGCAACAGGAGTTCTTTGGGAGCATTGCGTCGTGACACAAGCATCAGTACTAGTAGTTCAACAGGCTCTGTGAGCGGAATTAGTGCACGGGTAAGGCGCAGACCTTCAAAGATAATTATAGTCAACATGCGCCGCCTCGCCGCCATAGAACAGTCACTCCCTTCTCCAGCGCGTGTGCCGCTCTGTGACCGTTCTCTGTGACCGCTCTGTGACTGCTCTGTGACCGCTCTGTGACCACTCTGTGACCGCTCTGTGACCACTCTGTGACCACTCTGTGAACGCTCTGTGACCACTCTGTGACCACTCTGTGACCGCTCTGTGACCGCTCTGTGATCGCTCTGTGACCGCTCTGTGACCACTCTGTGACCGCTCTGTGACCACTCTGTGACCGCTCTCCCTGTGGTTCCACTCCCTTGCTGGCTGACCTCCCTCTTTCAAAAACATTTCTACTTTTCTGTGACAATCTGTTGTTGTTTTGTTGTTGTGATAACCTGTCTGTTGACATCTTACATCGAAGTAAATCATGTAACAGACTATTGAATAGAGCTTACACAATAGGTTTTAGTGGCTTATTGAAAATAAGAAACACGAGTTGTGTAAATCATGTCGTAGCCAGAGAATATTTACACGAGTGTTTCTTACTTCTCAGCAAACTACGAAGAAAACCCATTGTGTGAGCTTTTTGTTATACGTTCGTGGTAGATATCGAAATGAAAACTTTGAATCGAATCAAAATTTATGCTCCATAGCGTGCTAAACAGACAAATCTTCAAACAAGAGCGGCCAAGCTACAGCTATGTATGGTTATAGACTTTTATTCATTCAACCAGGTTTTCCGCTGCCAAGTTTGTCAGTCAAGTATGATCTTTTTTGTCTTTCACGCTGTCTGTGAATAGAAGGTACAGTCCTTTTATACGAATGCTACAGATGGTGTGGCCAGTTTAGTTGAAATAATCAGCAGCAGGCTTAATTGTCTCTCCTGTGCTTGATGTCTGCAAGGTATCAAGGGTGCGTCCAGTTTCACCGACGTAGAGTTGAGCGTATTTGGTACAAGGCATGACGTATACAACGTTGTATGTCAGGCAGTTGAATTGTTTCGTGGTGTTCATCTGAGACTTAGGACCAGTGACGTTGGTGTTGGTGCAGATGAGGGACATGTTCCACATTTTGCTTGATTGCATGGAGTGGTCCCTGGTGTTCTTGTGGCTGGTTGATGATCGCACCAGCATGTCACTGTTGTTAGTGTCGCGTTTGTATGCGATCAGTGTTGGCTGACTGGAGATCATTGCTACTTCAGCGCGTGATTCCAACTGGATTGGCTGATTCTGCGTACATGGTTAGTGGACGGGTGTACACAAGGCATGATCGGTCTCTTGCAGCTGTTTTGTTGTTTGGTTGAAGGGTTTGTTGACGTGGGATAGTCTTGACTTTCTGAAGAGCGGTTTTGACTGTGGCAGTTTTAACACATTGACCCACTGACTGACTGGTCCTGGTATGACCCACACGGACTACACACTGACTGGTATGACCCACACGGACTACACACTGACTGGTATGACCCACATGGACTAAACACTGACTGGTATGACCCACATGGACTACACACTGACTGGTATGACCCACACGGACTACACAATGACTGGTATGACTCACACGGCTGACTATACACTGACTGATATGACCCACACGGCTGATTCGGCCTTCAAAATAACTATTGTTTACTTATTCCTTCCCGTTTATAACCCTAACCCTGACTGATATGACCCACACGGCTAATTAGACACTTACTGGTATGGCCCACACGGCTGACTTGGCCTTCAAAATAACTATTGTTTACTGATTCCTTCCCGTTTGTAAGCTCTATGCTGGCATGTAACACAAATTGTGTCCCGTAACCTGCTTTGTGACCTCCTCCCTCCCTGGAGTTGTGAAGCGTGCACATTTGTTTTCCGCATGTTCTCGTAAGGCCCAGCTCAGGACGTTCACCTCGACGTTCACACAGCTCCTGAGCTCGGAGGCTCCTTGACTAGCTGCACCGTGACTTGCCCACCCCACAAAGAACTCCTTCACCGATCTCCTCTCCGCGTTGCCATGACGCCGTGTCTTTGTGAAGCCCGGGGAGAGGGCTGTTTGGAGGGCAATAAGCGAGGGAGAAGGGGCCGTCGTATTGCGCGTGCGATGTGGGGCAAAGCGAGGTAAAGAGGTGAGAGAGGTAGGCGGTGGGGATTAAAGCCGAATGGCGAGTTAATGAGGCCGCTTAGACAGACGATCACTGCCCCGACTGACTGAACCAGGCTGAAGAGGGAAGACACGGGGGAAAATGAAGTGCGTCCCCAGGCTCTTCGGTAAACTGTGGTCACAGCGGAGGGGGAGAGGGGGAGGGGGGGATGAGAGATGATGCAGTAAACGAATTCCTCCACCTCGGTGTGTTCTGGACCTTCTGTAGCAGCGCTGGCATTTCTTGGTTTGAGCAGTCTCTGCTGGTCTTTGTCTACCTCTTCTGTGTGCCTCTGTGCCTTCCTCTTCTGTGTGCGTCTGTGCCTACCTCTTCTGTGTGCCTCTGTGCCTTCCTCTTCTGTGTGCGTCTGTGCCTTCCTCTTCTGTGTGCCACCTCTTCTGTGTGCCTCTGTGCCATCCTCTTCTGTGTGCGTCTGTGCCTTCCTCTTCTGCGTGCCACCTCTTCTGTGTGCCTCTGTGCCTTCTTCTTCTGAGTGCCACCTCTTCTATGTGCCACCTCTTCTGTGTGCAGCTGTGCCTTCTTCTTCTGAGTGCCACCTCTTCTGTGTGCAGCTGTGCCTTCTTCTTCTGAGTGCCACCTCTTCTATGTGCCACCTCTTCTGTGTGCAGCTGTGCCTTCTTCTTCTGAGTGCCACCTCTTCTGTGTGCCTCTGTGCCTTCTTCTTCTGAGTGCCACCTCTTCTATGTGCCACCTCTTCTGTGTGCAGCTGTGCCTTCTTCTTCTGAGTGCCACCTCTTCTGTGTGCAGCTGTGCCTTCTTCTTCTGAGTGCCACCTCTTCTATGTGCCACCTCTTCTGTGTGCAGCTGTGCCTTCTTCTTCTGAGTGCCACCTCTTCTGTGTGCCTCTGTGCCTTCTTCTTCTGAGTGCCACCTCTTCTATGTGCCACCTCTTCTGTGTGCAGCTGTGCCTTCTTCTTCTGAGTGCCACCTCTTCTATGTGCCACCTCTTCTGTGTGCAGCTGTGCCTTCTTCTTCTGAGTGCCACCTCTTCTATGTGCCACCTCTTCTGTGTGCAGCTGTGCCTTCTTCTTCTGTGTGCCTATGCTCCTTGCTCTCCAGGGTGCCCTGCAACGTGGTCTTTGACAGGGTGCTATGCAGGGTGGTCTTTGAGAGGGTTCTATGCAGGGTGGTCTTTAACATGGCGTCATACAGGGTGGTCTTTGACAGGGTGCTATGCAGGGTGGTCTTTCATGGCATCATATAGGGTGGTCTTTGACAGGGTGCTATGCAGGGTGGTCTTTAACATGGCATCATACAGGGTGGTCTTTGACAGGGTGCTATGCAGGGTGGTCTTTGACAAGGTGCTATGCAGGGTGGTCTTTGAAAGGGTTCTATGCAGAGTGGACTTTAACATGGCGTCATACAGGGTGGTCTTTGAGAGGGTTCTGTACATTGTGGTCTTTGAGAGGGTTCTGTAAAGGGTGGTCTTTGACATAGCGTCATACAGGGTGTTCTTTCAAAGGGTGCTATGCAGGGTGGTCTTTAACATGGCGCCATACAGGGTGGTCTTTGAGAGGGTGCTATGCAGGGTGGTCATTACATGGCTTCATACAGGGTGGTCTTTGAGAGGGTGCTATGCAGGGTGGTCGTTAACATGGCTTCATACAGGGTGGTCTTTGACAGGGTGAACCCTAACCCGGTGGTCTTGCAGGTGTTGAACTTGGAGTCGGACGGAATCGTTGTCTTCCACTCGGCCACCAGTTGCACAGCAGCCTTCGGGAGTACATCATTTTGATTTAAACAAAATGTATTTGTTCATCGTAATCATAAGCTCAACAAATATGTACAGGTAACACAAAAGCTGTATGCTTATTTGACTGTTACCTATAGACAAAATGATAATTACACACATTTACGATAGCAAAATGGCAAATTATTGTCAAAAGTCAAGGGCAACAAAACAAAACAAAAATCAAAACAACAATAACAACAAAACAAAAAAGAACAAAAAACAAACGGGAGGGCTGGGTGGGGTAAAAAGCAAATAACTAACC
>OY757551.1:2684875-2715996 GCA_963584105.1 Alviniconcha strummeri | reverse complement strand
TATTTTTGTTAGCAGGCTAATTGAAGGGTTTGCTTGTACAGTTTGAGGTAATGTGTTCCACAGTTGGGTAGATGATGGACTGAATGAATTTGCATATGTATCTGTATATTTCAGTTCAGTTTTATGAACGGGAATGACTCTTTCATATTATCGTCTTCGATGATACGGGTTTTTTGTGGAAACTAGAGGTGGTAGTAAGTTAGACAGGTATCCGGGACACTGATAATTAATAATTGTGTAAAACATTAATAGCTTGTGGCGTTTTCGTCTTTCTTTTAGTGTGCAAAATCCAGACTCTTTATACAACCTTTTTTGGCTTGTTTCTTTCACAGCTCCTACAATAATTCTTATAGCTTCCAAACGCAAGTTTTCGCGAATTTTCGAAAGTGTTCCAGAATATAGTTATCCTAAACAATGTGGGCATACTTAAACTGTGGTAATATGAAGGATTTGTACATAGTTTCCGATGTTTTTGTGTATAGCTTGTACTTAATCGAAGTAAACATGAAAAGAAAAGGGTTATTTTTCTAATATTACTGTTTATATATTTTCCCCATTTGCAGTTACTTTGAAAAATCAGTCCTAAGTCTTTGTGACATTCCTTGTCTTCGAAAACAATATTTCCAAATGACAGTGGGTAAAGAGGATGGTTTTCTTTCTTAAATATTAACAATTCAGTTTTTCTTCATTAAAACTAACTTTCCATTTTTCGCACTTCATTTTGAAGGCTTGAATCTTGTTACTCTGTTGGCTGTCATGTCAAAGTCCGGCTTTTTGCACCCACAGAGGAGGGTCGAGAGATGGAGTGTTCGCTGGAGCCTCATTTTCGTTGGAAAAGCTCATGTCTGCTCTTCCACAAGCTTGGCTATTGCTGCCATGGCAAGAGTTAGCTATAGTATTAGCATAGACTAGGTATTTTATAAGTCGCCTTTGGTTGAACAATTTTTTTTTAGACATACAACGGACTGTTTCGCACAGAAATACCGATTGGCATCGCAAAGGGTTAAACTCTATTTAAAGCACCGCCCGATGACAATTGCAATGAATAATTACTTACAAACTCCTTCACCCTCTCCTTTCTCTCGGCTCTGTCGCATCCGAGCCTCACAACCCATTATTCTTTCTCCACGTCAGCTGTCTGTCTGTCCATCATCTGTTTGTTCCCTCGGTGACAACGCTTTCGCTTGACTCTTCTTTCAAGGTTGTCTTTCTCCGCGATCTCTTCTGTTAATTTGACCGCTCTTCTTCCCCGCTGAATGTTCTCCCAAACTTCTGTCTTCATTTTATGATCTTTTCTCTCCGCCTCTTTTCTCTTTGTATGATTCTCTTAAAATTTATTTTACTCTGTTTGTCTCAGTTAGCATCTCTCTGTCTGTCTCTGTCTGTCTGTCTGTCTGTCTGTCTGTCTGTCTGTCTCTGTCTCTGTTTCTGTTCTGTCTCTGCCTCTGTCTCTCTCTGTCTGTCTGTCTGTCTGTCAGTCAGTCTGTCTGTCTGTCTGTCTGTCTGTCTGTCTGTCTGTCTGTCTGTCTCTCTCTCTCTCTCTCTCTCCTCTCTCTCTCTCTCTCTCTCTCTCTCTCTCTCTCTCTCTCTCTCTCTCTCTCTCTCTCTCTCTCTAACTATCACTAACGCTGTTGCTAAAAATGTGTACTTGCTGTCTCGCCCTCAGACACTTTTGTAACAGTGAAGCTTGTAATACGTTTTTTCACGCGCACGTTATGTCCAGAATGAATTATGTTAATGTATGGTATAGCTGCAGTGATGTACCTCTCAAAAAACTTAAAGCTGTTCACAAATGTGCAAAGTTCTTTGTGCTGCTTCGCCAATGCTAACTGGGACGAGGGCACATTTCATATGGTCCATTACCTTTAAAAGAGCTTCTTCAGTGTAATAAATGTATCTTAGTGCATAAACTAATCCATAACAAATCACCCCAGTATCTGAGACAGCTTGTCCAAATTGGAGCGCGCAGTGACCATAGTTCACGGAACAGCGTTCTTATTTTGCCCAAAACAAGAACTGACATTTATAAGATGAGTTTTGCTTATTCTGGATCATTTTGATGGAATGTGCTACCTAGAAGTCTTAAAATAGCATGCTCAGTAAGCACATTCAGATCTAAAGCTCTTCAACATTTTCATACTGAATGTAACACACAATTTTTCAGTCTTGAACCGTACTGTATTTACTTTCCTAATGTTTGATACACCTGGCATTTTATGTGTTTATGTATAAGTGAGTGTACACGCTCAAGCGTGTACGAGAAATGTTATTTTAAGCGTATGGATATACTTTCCTTGAATGGTGAGGTAATTTCTTGTCTTTATTGTATACCAGCTCTGCGCTAAGTATACAAAATATTGATTTAAATGATGTTTTATTCCTTTCATCTCCCCAATTTCTGTTCATAGTATCAGCAGTAGTAGCGATAGTATATTGTTTATTGTTATCATCGCAGTGCTAATTAGAACATTCATTGCCACATCACTGCCGTGTGTGTGTGAGTGTGTGGGTGTATGTAATATGTGCATATATGTGTGTATATGTACGTGTGTATATGTATTATATCAGTTCCTATATTTTTTACCTATTAATTTGTTTACATTATTGTTGTTGTGGTGGTGGTTTTTATTATTTGATTTCTATATTTTTTATATTTAGTATCCGATTCCTTTTCTTTGTTGTCGTTTTCTTAAGCTTAATTTTATTCGTCCCCTTCCCCTGCTCTCTCTGTAAATTACCCAAAATGTTTTTATTTTACTTTATTTATTACCTTTTCGCTCCAGTTGTTTTTCATTGATTTTTTTATTTATTTTATTTTTTATTATCTTCCGTTGCGGTTGCTGTCTCGTTTATTATTATCATTATTATTATATTATTATTATTGCTGTCCTATTTGTCTATATCCTTCTGTCATAATATTTCACTGTGAATGTCTTGGTTATTAGTAGTACTGTAGCAACGGCAGAGATGTGAGTCGGCCTTTGTGCTAATATCTTCACCGTTGAGAAATAAAGTTCAGTCAATCAATCAATCTCTCTCTTTGAGAAATAGAGAGAGAGAGAGAGAGAGAGAGAGAGAGAGAGAGAGAGAGAGAGAGAGAGAGAGAGAGAGGTGTGTGTGTGTGTGTGTGTGTGTGTGTGTGTGTGTGTGTGTGTGTGTGTGTGTGTGTGTGTGTGTGTGTGTGAGGGAGAGAGATCAGTGGCCGGGACGGGTTTGGGGCGAATTTAGCACGTGGTTTTTTACTTGGTTTAAACAGGCATATGCTCGCAATGTGTGAGGAAATGACAATTAGAGTGTTATTTGGTTTAAATAAGCATATACCCACAATATCTAAGAATAATACAGTGTTGTTTGGTTTAAACGAGCATATATTCACTACATAAGAATAATCGCGTTGTAATTTGCTTTAAACAAGCATATACTCACAATATGCAAGGAAATAATAACTGGAATGATGTGGTTTAAAAAAAAAATCGAACAGTATATAAGGAAACACAACAAATGAGGTTATCGACAAACTTGTAGCCTGTGGACGATGGCTTCAAAATATTTGCTAAGAAAGAAAACGAGTAGCAGCGGACGAACTTTGCGGTGACACTTGTTCTCAAATCACGCAAACGCGATCATGTGCAACCTTCCTCAAGCTCTTCATCGGTTACCCGTCCAAGCCAGAATAGACTACAACTGTCGACTATCTGTCACAACTTCTTTTTGCGACTCTACTCCGCACAGCAGTTGAAACAGCAATTGCGTAGTACACTAATTGCTACATAATGGCAAGGTCCCCACTGGTGAAGATACCTGTCCTGTGCATATACTGGTGAAGACACCTATTCTGTGCCCACACTGGTGAAGATACCTGTCCTGTGCCCACACTGGTGAAGACACCTGTCCTGTGCCCACACTGGTGAAGATACCTGTCCTGTGCCCACACTGGTGAAGATACCTGTCCTGTGCCCACACTGGTGAAGATATCTGTCCTGTGCCCACACTGGTGAAGACACCTATCGTGTGCCCACACTGGTGAAGATATCTGTCCTGTACCCACATTGGTGAAGACGCCTGTCCTGTGTCCACACTGGTGAAGATATCTGTCCTGAGCCCACATTGGTGAAGATATCTGTCCTGTGCCCACACTGGTGAAAATACCTGTCCTGTGCCCACACTGGTGAAGATATCTGTCCTGTGCCCACACTGGTGAAGATATCTGTCCTGTACCCACACTGGTGAGCGTGGAGCCACGGTCTCTAAGCCGATTAGACTTCATTAAAACCTCTTTAATCCGCCGTGCTCCCTACTTGATTCCACTGCCCCCATCCCCACCCCCAGCATGGCCCCTTGTTCGGGGATTTGATCCGTAAACAGTTAAACCGCCGCAACCTGTCCACTTTGCCCTAACCTGCCTTGTGATAGCGTAATGTTAGAGCGGAAGAGTCGCGAGACTGGGGTGTGCAGGCTAATCCCGCCACCCGGCTTTGCACTCTCCTTTCACCCGTCCCCTGTGCCGTTCCACAAAGACGCTAACTGTAAGCTCCCAGTGCCCTACAACGGAGGCTGTGACGGTATCTTAATCGGATTCTGCCAATCAACGCCCATTCCCGGCACCGCCGGGACACAGCGACTCACGGAAACGGGAAGTGGCCAGCTTGGTGCCGATCATGACATGGCAGTGTTCGGCACACTGACACCAAGCTTTACTCACACAGACAGCAACCTTTACTCACACAGACAGCAATGTTGGCCACACAGATAGCAGTGTTCGCCCCATGAACAGCCGCGGACAAAAAAAATCAAAAAAAAAACAACAATTTTTTTTCAAAACTTTGCTTCAAGACTCGTTCTCTTGGCACCCCACCACCACCACTGTACACCTCTCCTAGAAAAAAAATGTACATCTTGTACACTACGATTTCTTCTGACACCCGCATTCCAAAGATCCAACAATACAAACACTCGGGGTTTCCACACTTTCTCCAAATTTTGACCCAACATTTGGAAATCACTGCCACAAGACCTTATGCACTGCTCAACCCTATTATCTTTTAAAACTGAACTAAAAGCTTTCCCGCAGTACTTCCGTCCAAGATAATATCAATACCCAGTTTTTGTATAGTGCGTGCGTGCGTGCGTGCGTGCGTGCGTGCGTGCGTGTGTGTGCGTGTGCGTGTGCGTGTGCGTGCGTGCGTGCGTGCATATGTGTGTGTGAGCGCATGCGTGCGTACGTGCGTTCGTGTGTGCATGTGTGTGTGTGTGCTCGTGCGTGGGTGCGTGTGTGCATGTGTGTGTGTGTGTGTGTGTGCACATGCATGCGTGCGTGTGTGTGTGTGTGTGTGTGTGTGTGTGTGTGTGTGTGTGTGTGTGTGTGTGTGTGTGTGTGTGTGTGTGTGTGTGTGTGTACAAATTAGTGTAGTGTATGTGCAAATGGTTTATATACTGGCTTTTATTTTTATCTGCTGCTTAAATTTTTTGGGGTGTAAGTTGTGTTAATAGGACTTTGCTCTACATCTGTATAGTATATTGTGTTTAGATTAATATGTATTATGTTAGCGCTCAAGGCGTCGATTAGCGCATTTTAAATGTACATTATTATTAGTAGTAGTATTGCTGTTGCTATGTGTTGATGGAGAGCACACACGAAGAAGATCAGACGCATTAAGACGAAGTTAAAGAGAGACTCAGTAGGAGAGAGTTTTGGTTGTTACTGAGAGTACAGGTAATTTACTAAATGTCATGCGTATTTGAGTGTGCGAGCGGGGACTGACTGACTGTGTGTGTGTGTGTGTGTGTGTGTGTGTGTGTGTGTGTGTGTGTGTGTGTGTGTGTGTGTGTGTGTGTGTGTGTGCGTGCGTGCTCGCTCATATATCTTGTTATTGTTCGCTAGATGATATTGTTATGATAGACTACAATACTTAATGTTCTGTTTGTTGAAATGTATGTTAATGTGGTTTTTCGTCAGGAGTTGTTTGCACAGCACACTTAGTTTAATTCGTGCTAGAGAATAGCGCTTTATAAGAATTATCTGTTGTTATTATTATGATGATTGTTGTTGCTCATGTTAATATTCTGTCGCCCTGATATAACCGCACTGGCTGACTGGGCGTAAAATAATAGTAATAATGAATACTTAGAGTGCCTAACCCGCACAGCGCTTACATCTTCTTTACAAATACATACTGTAAAAATTCAACGCATATAACATAAACGCGCGCGCACACACACACATACACACACACACACACACACACACACACACACACACACACACACACATACACACACACACACACACACACACACACACATACATACATACATACATACACACGCGTACGCACACACGCACGCACACAGACTCGCACACGCACACGCGCGCGCACGCACACACACACACACACACACACACACACACACACACACACACACACACACACACACACACACACACACCAGTTGCTTATAAGGGTAATGAGACTGATTTTTTTTTTTTTTTTTAAAGAGAAAGGAAGATTTATAACAGCTTACAGAATTTACACAATTTATTTGCTTACTTACTGTTAATATTATTATTATTACTAGTATCATTGTTTACTTACGGCAGATAATTCAATTTCCGTAACGGAATAATAATGTCTCATTGTATCTTGACTGTACCAAATGTAATTACCCCAACACGTTTGTGGCATAATTACGTAGTATCTGACGGAAACCCAGCCTCGTCAGTCAGCTGTAACGCAACAGCTTCACAATGAAGCCATCGCTAAACCACCGCCGCTCACTGATCCCGAGTACAATACAGTTTGGAGAGCCCCGCCCTCGGCCACACCCCGCCCAGCCCACAGCGAGCTCAGGCCCCGCCCCCACATCCTGCTGTCAGCCCTCCTCCCTCGCCTCACTCCCAACACCACAGCCCGTGTACCGCTCCTCCCTCGCCTCACTCCCAACACCACAGACCGTGTACAGTTGTAGCTACATGCGGCTACATGGTCTTTGGTGTGACAACATTACACCTTACTCTCTTTAAGGGTCTTCCCGACCTAAATAAATATAATGCTTCCACAATCAGTCACTTGCTTTTATCGGCCTTTTCTTCTTCTTCTTAACTACACTTGGATCAAAACATCGCACTGCCACTGTTTCAGCTGCACTCCTTCTTCCCGATGTAGTTTGATATTACTACCTCACACCACCACTCAGTGATTTTCACTGCGAAATCAAGCATTTTCGGCGGTAGTGGCAAGCTGAAAAATAACCCAAAGTGCAATGAAGCCGGAGTTGGTTGCCCTTGTGAAAGCCACGACCGACAAAGACGCTGGCATTCATTTTTGTTGGAGAAAATAGCCGGCACCCTGAGCATTTCACTGGAAAGTGCATTCAGCACCCTCTTTCCAGCCTTGTGAGGTTTCAATGATTGCTGAAATAGCCTGACCGCAGTGTCGCCACCAGATGGAGTCTGCGTTAAGACGGGCAGCGATTAGAGCCATTTTAATGTTTCGTTAATTGTGAAGTGCAAAGTCACAAGACAGTGCCGTAAACCACAGCTTTTAAAGTCGAAGTGGGGAATCGAACCGTCGTCGTCAGCTTACAAGTTTAACGCTTACCGCTGGGCCAAACTGGCTGACTGGGCAATTTATCTGTTTGGACTGCCTGAAATACCCTTGTCTGTTTGGACTGCCTGAAATACCCTTGTCTGTTTGGACTGCCTGAAATAACCTTGTCACTGACATGCGGCAGGTACCCGGTTGCACGTTACAACCGGGTACCTGCCGCATGTCAGTGACAAGGGTACTTCAGGCAGTCCAAACAGACAAGGGTATTTCAGAAATACCGTCTACGGCCTTGGTGGACATTCAGAAATACCGTATACGGCGCATTCTGAATATCCACTCGGCTGGTGCCACGTCAGATAACTGCCGTGCTGGCGCAAGTTATGTGTACACCATGCAACCATGCACCAGTTTTACAATGTCACTATTTGAAGCGACATACGTAGTGTTTATGTGTATTTAGCTTTAACCTGCCACCTGCACTTTGGGCACAATGACCGGGATCTTTTTACGTGCCACTGCGGTAACACGGCGTAGAACGGATATCGAAATAATTTTCTCCCCGGCCACTCCCCCATCTCTCTTCCCACCCCTCCCCATTTCTCTTCTTAAGTCCACACCAACCCCCTCTTTCCCCATCCTTCTCTTTCTCGCTTCTCCCTCTATTTCTGCTCCTTGTCTATCCTCCATCTCTTTCTACTCCCTGTCTATCCTCCTTCTCTTTCTGCTCCCTGTCTATCCTTCCTCTCTATCTTCCCTCTCATTCTGCTCCGCACCTATCCTCCTTCTCTTTCTGCTCCCTGTCTATCCATCCTCTCTATATTCCCTCTCTTTCTGCTCCCTGTTTATCCTCCCTCTCTTTCTGCTCCCTCTCTGTCCTCCCTCTCTTTCTGCTCCCTGTCTATCCTCCCTCTCTTTCTGCTCCCTGTTTATCCTCCCTCTCTGTCCTCCCTCTCTTTCTGCTCCCTGTTTATCCTCCCTCTCTTTCTGCTCCCTGTCTATCCTCCCTCTCTTTCTGCTCCCTGTTTATCCTCCCTCTCTTTCTGCTCCCTGTCTATCCTCCCTCTCTTTCTGCTCCCTGTTTATCCTCCCTCTCTTTCTGCTCCCTGTTTATCCTCCCTCTCTTTCTGCTCCCTGTCTATCCTCCCTCTCTTTCTGCTCCCTGTCTATCCTCCCTCTCTTTCTGCTCCCTGTCTATCCCCCATCTCTTTCTGCTCCCTGTCTATCCTCCCTCTCTTTCTGCTCCCTGTCTATCCTCCCTCTCTGTCCTCCCTCTGTTTCTGCTCCCTGTTTATCCTCCCTCTCTTTCTGCTCCCTGTCTATCCTCCCTCTCTTTCTGCTCCCTGTTTATCCTCCCTCTCTTTCTGCTCCCTGTCTATCCTCCCTCTCTTTCTGCTCCCTGTTTATCCTCCCTCTCTTTCTGCTCCCTGTTTATCCTCCCTCTCTTTCTGCTCCCTGTCTATCCTCCCTCTCTTTCTGCTCCCTGTCTATCCTCCCTCTCTTTCTGCTCCCTGTCTATCCCCCATCTCTTTCTGCTCCCTGTCTATCCTCCCTCTCTTTCTGCTCCCTGTCTATCCTCCCTCTCTGTCCTCCCTCTGTTTCTGCTCCCTGTTTATCCTCCCTCTGTTTCTGCTCCCTGTCTATCCCCCATCTCTTTCTGCTCCCTGTCTATCCTCCTTTTCTTTCTGCTCCCTGTCTATCTTTCCTCTCTATCCTCCCTCTCTTTCTGCCCCCACTCTGTCCTGCCTCTCTTTCTGCTCCCACATTATTGATGAACAATTGTTGCTTACCCCATCCCCCACCACCCACAATGACGCCGAGCGAGGTGTTGTAGATTTAAATCCACCTGTCAGCTAAAGCAGTTGTAGATTTAAATCCACCTGTCAGCTGGAGCAGATGTAGATTTAAATCCACCTGTCAGCTGGAGCAGTTGGAGATTTAAATCCACCTGTCAGCTGGAGCAGTTGTAGATTTAAATCCACCTGTCAGCTAGAGCAGTTGTAGATTTAAATCCACCTGTCAGCTGGAGCAGTTGTAGAATTAAATCCACCTGTCAGCTGGAGCAGTTGTAGAATTAAATCCACCTGTCAGCTAAAGCAGTTGTGCCGGCTGTTGGAACGGACTTATCGCTGCGCGTCCAGAACAAGTAAACAGATAGTACGTTCAACACACTGCGCGTCCAGAACAAGTAATTAGATAGTAGGTTCAACACAGAGCGCATCCAGAACAAGTAATTAGATAGTACGTTCAACACACTGCGCATCCAGAACAAATAATTAGATAGTACGTTCAACACACTGCGCATCCAGAACAAGTAAACAGATAGTACGTTCAACACAGTGCGCGTCCAGAACAAATAATTAGATAGTACGTTCAACACACTGCGCGTCCAGAACAAATAATTAGATAGTACGTTCAACACACTGCGCGTCCAGAACAAGTAATTAGATAGTACGTTCAACACACTGCGCATCCAGAACAAGTAAACAGATAGTACGTTCAACACAGTGCGCGTCCAGAACAAATAATTAGATAGTACGTTCAACACAGTGCGCGTCCAGAACAAATAATTAGATAGTACGTTCAACACACTGCGCGTCCAGAACAAGTAATTAGATAGTACGTTCAACACACTGCGCGTCCAGAACAAATAATTAGATAGTACGTTCAACACACTGCGCATCCAGAACAAGTAAACAGATAGTACGTTCAACACAGTGCGCGTCCAGAACAAATAATTAGATAGTACGTTCAACACACTGCGCGTCCAGAACAAATAATTAGATAGTACGTTCAACACACTGCGCGTCCAGAACAAGTAATTAGATAGTACGTTCAACACACTGCGCGTCCAGAACAAATAATTAGATAGTACGTTCAACACACTGCGCGTCCAGAACAAATAATTAGATAGTACGTTCAACACAGTGCGCTCCCAGAACAAGTAAACAGATAGTACGTTCAACACACTGCGCGTCCAGAACAAATAATTAGATAGTACGTTCAACACATTGCGCGTCCAGAACAAATAATTAGATAGTACGTTCAACACACTGCGCGTCCAGAACAAATAATTAGATAGTACGTTCAACACAGTGCGCGCCCAGAACAAGTAATTAGATAGTACGTTCAACACACTGCGCGTCCAGAACAAATAATTAGATAGTACGTTCAACACACTGCGCGTCCAGAACAAGTAATTAGATAGTACGTTCAACACACTGCGCGTCCAGAACAAATAATTAGATAGTACGTTCAACACATTGCGCGTCCAGAACAAATAATTAGATAGTAGGTTCAACACAGTGCGCGCCCAGAACAAGTAAACAGATAGTACGTTCAACACAGTGCGCGTCCAGAACAAATAATTAGATAGTACGTTCAACACAGTGCGCGCCCAGAACAAGTAAATAGATAGTACGTTCAACACAGTGCGCTCCAAAAACAAGTAAATAGATAGTACGTTCAGCACAGTGCGCTCCAAAAACAAGTAAATAGATACTACGTTCAACACAGTGCGCTCTCAGAACAAGTAAATAATACGTTCAACACGCTACGCTCCCTGAACAAGTAAATAGATAGTACGTTCAGCACAGTGCGCTCCCTGAACAAGTAAATAATACGTTCAACACGCTACGCTCCCTGAACAAGTAAATAGATAGTACGTTCAGCACAGTGCGCTCTCAGAACAAGTAAATAATACGTTCAACACGCTACGCTCCCTGAACAAGTAAATAGATAGTACGTTCAACACAGTGCGCTCCAAAAACAAGTAAATAGATAGTACGTTCAGCACAGTGCGCTCCAAAAACAAGTAAATAGATAATACGTTCAACACACTGCGCTCCCAGAACAAGTAGGTAGGCGTGACGTTCAACACACTGCGCTCCCAGAACAAGTAGGTAGGCGTGACGTTCAACACACTGCGCTCCCAGAACAAGTAAATAGATAGTACGTTCAACACAGTGCGCTCCCTGAACAAGTAGATAGGCGTGACGTTCAACACGCTGCGCTCCCTGAACAAGTAGATAGGCGTGACGTTCAACACGCTACGCTCCCAGAACAAGTAGGTAGGCGTGACGTTCAACACGCTACGCTCCCAGAACAAGTAGATAGGCGTGACGTTCAACACGCTACGCTCCCAGAACAAGTAGATAGGCGTGACGTTCAACACGCTGCGCTCCCAGAACAAGTAGGTAGGCGTGACGTTCAACACGCTACGCTCCCAGAACAAGTAGACAGGCGTGACGTTCAGCACACTGCGCGTCAAATGGTCGTATGTCTCTGTACACATTTTCCTCTTTCTACTTTTTTAATGCAAACAAGACACGACGAACGTCTAGCTTTTAATGCAAACAAGACATGAACGTCTAGCTTTTCTGAGCGAAAAGATCTAATTAACAACTGCTGATCCACCATTACAACCATTACGACTGTTGATCCACCATTACAACCATTACGACTGCTGATCCACCATTACAACCGTAATCGCAACAGTCAAAGATCGACCGCCGGATCAACGTCAAGGTATTGGTACAATGTCGCTCTGTGCAGCAAACTAGGTCGCAGTCACTGCAATACCTGAAGATTAATCGATGCAACAGCCAAAGATTAATTTACTGTTACACCACTCACATTCCGCGGCCCGCTGGGAGCTGCGACAATAACACTTCCTACTTTTTCACCTTGGACCCCCCCCCCCTCCCCTCCACCCATACACACACACACACACACTCTCTCTCTCTCTCTCTCTCTCTCTCTCTCTCTCTCTCTCTCTCTCTCTCTCTCTCTCTCTCTCTCTCTCTCTCTCTCTCTCTCTCTCTCTCTCTCGCACACACACACACACACACACACACACACACACGGAAGAAAGGGAAAAAGCGCGAATGTGTGTGTGTGTGTGTGTGTGTGTGTGTGTGTGTGTGTGTGTGTGTGTGTGTGTGTGTGTGTGTGTGTGTGTGTGTGTGTGTGTGTGTGTGTGTGTGCATGTACATGATCCATTGTAGATATCGACACCAGGAAACTGTTCTTTAATACCCTCATTAATTCAACCTGACATCGATTCTGCATGAGTCAAGTAGGACAGATGTAGCCATGTTCTCAGAAAGAGATAGAGTTCTTGCACAGAGGAGCTGTGAACTTCATCTTTCCAGACACAACTCTACCACTGTAAGTAAGTAAGTAACTTGGTGTTTTACGCCCAGTCAACCAGTACGGTTATATCAGGGCGATCCAACTACTGACAAGAAATTAAAAGAAAATGAGGATACTGAGCTGGAACAAACAAGTGGAATACAAGGGTCTGTTCATGTAAATGGTCCTTAACAATGAGGCCTCGGAGTATATAATTATCTAATCTGCACACACGCCTTCCTATATACTATTCCAGCTCTAGGAACTATCAGCTTACTTTGCCTAGGCCAAGGACAGACATATTCAAAACAGGTATAGCCTTCTCTGGAGACATAATAATGCGCCTACACCAGTATTGATTTTATGGCTTGTCTGTGTGTCTGACGCAGAAACGGCCAAACCATTTGATGTGTTTAGGTGTTATCACCGATACTCTGATTTGTCTGTCTCACGCGTGTTACCATCGATTCTCTGATTTGTCTCTGTGTCTGACGCAGAAACGGCCAAGCCAGCAGAGGTGTGTACATGTGATCACCGATTCTCTGATTTGTCTCTGTGTCTGACGCAGAAACGGCCAAGCCAGCAGAAGTGTGTACATGTGATCACCGATTCTCTGATTTGTCTATGTATCACGCATGTCATCACCGATTCTCTGGTTTGTCTGTGTCTCACGCAGAAGCGGCCAAGCCAGCAGAGGTGTGCAAGGTGTGTGGTGACCGGGCGTCAGGCAAGCACTATGGGGTGGTCAGCTGCGACGGGTGCCGGGGATTCTTCAAACGTTCCATTCGCAAGAAACAGGAGCAGGTGTACCTGTGCAAAGACAACAATACCTGCATCGTCGACGTCAACCGCCGCAACCAGTGTCAGGCCTGTCGCTTCCGCAAATGTATGGCCATGAAGATGAATCCAAACGGTGAGTTCGTGAGTTCAATATCAACCCCTACGGTGAGTCCTTGAGTACAGTATTGGTCTCAACTGTGAGTCTTTGAATCCAATATCAACCTCAGCGGTGAGTCATTGAGTCCAACATCCACCCAGCGCTGAATCTTGGTTTCATTATTATTATTATCAACCGCAATGAGAAGTTCTTGATTTCAGCATCACCCCCAGTGTCAAGTCCTTGATGTCACTATCAACCCCAATGAAAAGTCCTCGATTTCGGTGTCAACCCCAAATGACAAGTCCTTGATGTCAGTATCAACCCCAATCAAAAATCCTCGATTACAATATCAACCCCAGTGACAAGTCCTTGATATCAGTATCAACCCAATCACAAGTCCTTGATTTCAGTGTCAACCGCGATCAAAAGTCCCCGATTTCAGTGCCAAACCCATTGACAAGTCCTTGATTTCAGTATCAACCCAATCACAAGTCCTTGATTTCAGTGTCAACCCCAGTGACAAATCCTTGATGTCAGTATCAACCTCAATGAAAAGTCCTTGATGTCAGTATCAACCCCAGTGAAAAGTCCTTGATTTCAGTACCAACCGCAGTGTCAAGTCCTTGATTTTAGTATCAATCCCAGTGACAAGCTCTTGATTTCAATATCAACCACAATGACATATCTTTAATTTCAGTACCAACCCCAGTGACAAGTCTTTGAGTTCAGTATCAACCCAATCACAAGTCCTTGATTTCAGTACCAACCCCAATGACAAATCTTTGATTTCAGTACCAACCCCATTGACAGGTCCTTGAGTTCAGCACCAACCCCAGTGACGAGTCCTTGATTTCAGTACCATACAAACACCAGACCATGGTGGCTATATACACCACCCAGTGCACCATAACTGGGAGTCTATGTACACCAGTGTACTCTGCTAAACCAGGTCATGTAGTCTAGATACATCAGACAATATACTGTACAAAGACAATGGTTCTATATAAACCAGACAATATACTGTACAAAGACAATGGTTCTATATACACCGGACAATATATACTGTACAAAGACAATGGTTCTATATACACCAGACAATATACTGTATAAAGACAATGGGTTCTATATGCACCAGACAATGAATGCACTCTATAAGCACCAGGCCATAGAGTCCATGTATACACCAGACAGTAAATGCTACAAACATCAGGCTAGACAACAAAGGATGGAGCCTGCAAACACCAGGCCACAATGTCGAGATGCGCTAGACAGTGCACTTTACAAACACCAGGCCACAATGTCGAGATGCATTAGACAGTGCACTTTGCAAACACGAGGCCACAAAGTCTACATGCATTAGACAGTGTACTTTGCAAACATCAGGCCACAAAGTCCGCATGCTTTGTGTAGTGCACTTTGCAAGCACCAGGCCACAAAGCCTACATGCATTAGACAGTGCACTTTGCAAACACCAGGCCACAAAGTCTGCATGCATTAGACAGTGCACTTTGCAAACACCAAGCCACAAAGTCTACATGCATTAGACAGTGTACTTTGCAAACACCAAGCCACAAAGTCTACATGCATTAGACAGTGTACTTTGCAAACACCAAGCCACAAAGTCTACATGCATTAGACAGTGCACTTTGCAAACACCAGGCCACAAAGTCTGCAAGTTTTATGTAGTGCATTTTACGCGCACCAGGCCACACAGTCTACATGCATTATGGTAGTGCACTTTACAAACACCAGGCCATGCATGTGGTACGACAAATTGTAACCCCGTAGACAGAACTATATTTGTGATTCCAAACTTGTGCTTCGCACTGGCAAGACGTCCGAGGGTGACTGAAAGTTGTTTGATTTTTTTTTTAATCAACCCCCCCCCCCCCCCTACACCCCGCACCCCGCGCTTTCTATGTCGGACCGGGCCTGTGCTGTGGTGAAGCGCCCGCTTGCTCCCGTCAAACCTCTCGTCGTGCCACTTCCTGTCAATGGCACCCACTTCACCCCCCACCCCCTCCTTTTGCAGCACCAACCACAGACCACGTGACTGCAATTACAGGACAGCGCCAGCGTTTTGCACACACTTCAAGCCGCTCGATACGCGTCCTTCCCCATCTTTTGAATCCATCGTATCGAGTAAAGATGCCATGTAGCCAGCTTAATGTGGATGTGTCCATCTTCCGAATCCAGAATATCGAGTAAAGATGCTATGTAGCCAGGTTAATGTGGACGTGTCCGTCTTCCGAATCCATCGTATCGAGTAAAGATGCCATGTAGCCAGGTTAATGTGGGCGTGTCCATCTTCCGAATCCATCTTATCGAGTAAAGATGCTATGTAGTCAGGTTAATGTGGACGTCTCCATCTTCTGAATCCATCGTATCGAGTAAAGATGCCATGTAGCCAGGTTAATGTGGACGTCTCCATCTTCCGAATCCATCGTATCGAGTAAAGATGCCATGTAGCCGGGTTAATGTGGACGTGTCCGTCTTCCGAATCCATCGTATCGAGTAAAGATGCCATGTAGCCAGGTTAATGTGGACGTGTCCATCTTCCGAATCCAGAATATCGAGTAAAGATGCCATGTAGCCAGGTTAATATGAACGTCTCCATCTTCCGAATCCATAATATCGAGACAAGGAGATGGCAGCAATGAGAACAATGCAAACAGACAGGGATGTAGCAACACAGACAGGGATGTAGCAACACAGACAGGGATGTAGCAACACAGACAGGGATGTAGCAGCAATGAGAACAATACAAACACAGGGAAGTGGCAGCAATGAGAACAATACAAACACAGGGAAGTGGCAGCAATGAGAACAATACAAACACAGGGAAGTGGCAGCAATGAGAACAATACAAACACAAGGAAGTGGCAGCAATGAGAACAATACAAACACAGGGAAGTGGCAGCAATGAGAACAATACAAACACAGGGAAGTGGCAGCAATGAGAACAATACAAACACAGGGAAGTGGCAGCAATGAGAACAATACAAACACAGGGAAGTGGCAGCAATGAGAACAATACAAACACAGGGAAGTGGCAGCAATGAGAACAATGCAAACAGGGAGGTAGCAGCAATGAGAATGATGCAAACAGACAGGGAGGTAGTAGCACAGACAGGGAGGTAACAGCACAGACAGGGAGGTAGCAGCACAGACAGGGAGGTAACAGCACAGACAGGGACAGGGAGGTGGCTATAGAGACACAGGGGTTCCAGCACAGACAGGCAGAACAGACAGGGAGGTAGCAGCACAGACAGGGAGGTAGCAACACAGACAGGGAGGTAGCATCAGTGAGGTGTAATTATTACCACACTTTTACTAAGAGTAGTAAATGCCATTGCTCTGTTCCAACGGCTAACTGGCGTTAAAAGTGGTCAATACAAGTAATTATTATTTTGCCGACCTAATGGTAACTTTCTCTATGTTATTTTTTGCCTTTGACGCTTCGGCCTCGGCTTACACACACAACGCGCAAGCGTCATAATCATGATCACTCTGTGTTTACATTTCTGCATAAATACTGCCTACTTATTGGATAACTACTGCCTGCTTATTGCTGCATCACTTTACATCTCTACATAAATGCCCCCTACTTATTGCATAAATACTGCCTACTTATTGCTGCATCACTTTACATCTCTACATAAATGCTGCCTACTTATTTAATAAATATTGCCTACTTATAGCTGCATCATTTTACATCTTTACATAAACATCTCCCTCTTATTGCTGCATCACTTTACATCTCTACATAAATACCGCCCTCTTATAGCTGCATCATTTGACATCTCTACATAAACATCTCCCTCTTATTGCTGCATCACTTTACATCTCTACATAAATACCGCCCTCTTATAGCTGCATCATTTGACATCTCTACATAAATGCCGCCTACTTATTGCATAAATACCGCCTACTTATTGCTGCATCACTTTACATCTCTACATAAACATCTCCCTCTTATTGCTGCATCGCTTTACATCTCTACATAAACATCTCCCTCTTATTGCTGCATCACTTTACATCTCTACATAAACATCTCCCTCTTATTGCTGCATCACTTTACATCTCTACATAAACATCTCCCTCTTATTGCTGCATCACTTTACATCTCTACATAAATACCGCCTACTTATTGCTGCATCACTTTACATCTCTACATAAACATCTCCCTCTTATTGCTGCATCACTTTACATCTCTACATAAATACCGCCTACTTATTGCTGCATCACTTTACATCTCTACATAAACATCTCCCTCTTATTGCTGCATCACTTTACATCTCTACATAAATACCGCCTACTTATTGCTGCATCACTTTACATCTCTACATAAACATCTCCCTCTTATTGCTGCATCACTTTACATCTCTACATAAATACCGCCCTCTTATAGCTGCATCATTTGACATCTCTACATAAACATCTCCCTCTTATTGCTGCATCACTTTACATCTCTACATAAACATCTCCCTCTTATTGCTGCATCACTTTACATCTCTACATAAACATCTCCCTCTTATTGCTGCATCATTTTACATCTCTACATAAACATCTCCCTCTTATTGCTGCATCACTTTACATCTCTACATAAATACCGCCTACTTATTGCTGCATCACTTTACATCTCTACATAAACATCTCCCTCTTATAGCTGCATCACTTTACATCTCTACATAAATACCGCCTACTTATTGCTGCATCATTCTAAAGATGGCACTGCTTTCACGGCAGTTTTGTCGTGTCAAAAGAAGATAATTACAATGATAATTATACGAGTGATAGTGATATTTGGTGATGTAGTGGTGTGACATTTGGTGATGTAGAGGTGTGACATTTGGTGATTTTGTGGTGTGATATTTGGTGATGTAGAGCTGTGACATTTGGTGATGTAGTGGGGTGATATTTGGTGATGTGGTGGTGTGATATTTGGTGATGTGGTGGTGTGATATTTGGTTATGTGGTGGTGTGATATTTAGTTATGTGGTGGTGTGATATTTACAACGATGGGCCTCTGACGCTAACAACAAGCACCTAGGGATCAGCCAAAGGGACGTGGTGGCAACGGGATGTTGGGGTGGCTGGAGGACAACTATATTTGTCTGTTCACACATTTCTTGCGGAAGCATCATCCACCCCCCCCCACCCCCCCCTCTCTCTCTCTCTCTCTCTCTCTCTCTCTCTCTCTCTCTCTCTCTCTCTCTCCATTTAATCGTCTCAGCGGTCAATGGAAGTGGCGGATCGTGATGGAAGAAATAAGGGGCGGACCCGATCCCCCCCCCCCCCCCCCTTCCCTCCCGAAACAGCAGTTGTGCTGGCCGCGCCGTGAAACGGCTCCCCGAGGACGGCTAATTGGCTAACCGCGGTTCTATGGCTGGGGACAAAGGCGGGAAGTGGAGGCGTGCCAAGGGCCCGTGTCGCGTGCTGGGAGCGTGCACCGCGCTAGCTGTTCGGTCGCTGGACAGGGGCAAAGCGACGAGAAGGACGTCATTATCGGCGCTTGTCCCCCCCACCCCCTACTCCCCACCCCTCTCCCTTTCGTGGCTTGTTTCATTGCCTTTTGGGAACCCCCGTCACTTTTTAATCGCACAAGGGAATCGTCGGCAGACCTGGCGTAGACCATACGTCTGACTGGTCTGTGAATGTACTCGTCGGAGGTGTCAGTATACCTTACGTCACACCGGTCTGTGGCTGTGCACAGCGGAGGTGTCAGTAGACCGTACGTCAAGCTGGTCTGTGAATTACACACCGGAGGCGTCAGTAGACCATACGACACACTGGTCAGTGGATGTAAACGACGGAATGGGGGGGGGGGGGGGGGGGGGAGAGAGAGAGAAAATGCGTCAATACGTCACACTGACTACGTCACACTGACATGTGGATGTACACAGGGGGGCGTCAACAGGCCCGACGTAGACCATATGTCACACTGGTCTGTGGATGTACACAGCGGAGGTGTCAGTAGACCATACGTCACACTGACATGTGGATGTAAACACTGGAGGCGTCACTGAGTAGACCATACGTCACACTGACATGTGGATGTAAACACTGGAGGTGTCACTGAGTAGACCATACGTCAAAGTAGACATGTCGTAGACCATAGGTCTATGGGTGTACACAGGGGAGATGTCAGTAGACCCAGCTTAGACCACAGGTCTATGCGGATGTACAGAGGGGTGGTGTCAGTAGACCCGGTGTAGACCATAGGTTATACACTGGGGTCTATGGGTGCACACAGGGGAAGAGACACGGCGACGCTCAGTCCTGCATGATATATATTCTATGGCCTATGACGGGTCTGCATGATCTATATTCTATGGCTTATGACGGGTCTGCATGACCTATGATCTATGCTGGACGCTTCCAGTGATACATTTATGGATGACGTACACGTAGTATGGTCTATACCGGTTTAAGAATGCTCCCCCTGTCACATTTGTGGATGAGGTACTATGGTCTATGTCAGGCTTAAAGCTTCCCGTTTCACAACCACGGATAGGTCTACACGTATGGTCTATACCGGTTTAAGAATGCCCCCCCTGTCACATTTGTGGATGAGGTACTGTGGTCTATGTGAGGCTTAAATCTTCCCGTTTCACAATCACGGATAGGTCTACACGTATGGTCTATACCGGGTATGAGAACGCTGCCTTCACGTCCACAGAGCTGTGTGGCGTATGGTCTATATCGGCTTTACTTAGTGGTATTTCTTTTTTGGCTGAAACCATTGATCCCGCATCAAACGATATCTAGGTATGGTAGTAATTTACCACTGTTGATTTCTGTCAGTCTTTTGTTGACTAAAAAAACAACTGAAAAACATTCTCTAGCCGATACCCAGCTTTACCAATTCGACCAGCCGATTTCTGCGGCGGTGAATGTGCCCGTCAAGAAATGAGGACTCTTAAAAGTAGCTAAGGACTTTATCCAGCGCCCCCCTCCCGTCCCCTCCGCTCTCCCGCCGGCCCGCCACTTGACGGTTTGAAAGGATGCAAGCTGTGCGAGGCTGGTCTCCAAGCCCTCTCTACATCTCCAATCGACCTTACGGGCTTTTCCCGCCATCTATCCCCTCCTCTCTATCCGCGCCACTCTATCCACGCCTCGTTAAAACATTTGGCCGAACAAACACCCCGCGAGAATGGCCGCCAATTAACGAGTCACGTTCCGGCTCGAGATCTTGTCGACATTTCAGCGCGAGAGCCGCGAACAGGGGCGACAAATCGCCGAGAGCGACGAGAAGTCCACGCTCGGGTCTTGTGGTGTGCTTGCGGCCCCTTTTCATGCGGTTGGGGTGTAGTGGCGGGTTTTGTGAGTGCGGTACGGGTGCGGAGCTGGCAGTTGATAGCTCAAAGTGCCGCCGATCGATGGGTTAGACACAATCGATCTCATCTGCTGGGAACGGGGCCGCTTTCCTTGGGGATAAAAAGAGGTGTGGCTTTGCCGGGGATGCCGAAAGGGGCAGTGTGCGACTGTTTGACACGAAGGTGGGGGTGGGAGGTGAGGAGGGGGGGGGGGGTGCATCTTTGCTTGTTTGAAGGGAGCAAAAGTACAGTTTTGTTTGGGACCGAACTAGGGGTGGGGCAGCAGCTTTGCTTTTGACAAAGGAGGGAGTTGAGGGATTGACTATACAGCCACTTTGTTTGCCCCCCCCCCCCCCCCCCCCCACACACACACACACGTTTGCTTGTTTGAAGGGGGAAATCGGAAACAAACTTATCAAACTGACTGCTAGAGTTTTGAAATAAGACCAAGGACTCCCTAAAAGCTACAAGAACAAAACGTTCTAACCCCGCCCACACACAAAACATTCTAACCCTGCCCACACACACAAAACGTTCTAACCCTGCCCACACACACAAAACATTTTAACCCGGCACACACACACAAAACGTTCTAACCCTGCCCATACACACAAAACTTTCTTAACCCTGCACACACACACAAAACATTCTAACCCTGCCCACACACAAAACGTTCTAACCCGGTCCACACACACAAAACATTCTAACCCTGCCCACACACAAAACATTCTAAACCTGCCCACACACAAAAAAAACGTTCTAACCCTGCCCACACACACAAAACGTTCTAACCCTGTTAAAAAGCTAAAAGAACAAAACGTTCTAACCCTGCCCACACACAAAACATTGTAACCCGGCCCACACACACAAAACGTTCTAACCCTGCCCACACACAAAACATTCTAACCCCGCCCACACACAAAACATTCTAACCCTGCCCACACACCAAACGTTCTAACCATGCCCACACACAAAACGTCACGCTTTTTAAGCAACAGACAGACGTATAAACGATAATAAATGAAAGTAATCTGCTTATCTGGTTACAGTTCGCGATGGAATGTGTTGAAGAGTGTGCTCACGAGCCTCCTGCTAGCATTGCTGAAAACACTCCAGCACCAACTGTAACAAAATACCTGAGTGGACAATTTTCGTTTATCATTGCTTACCTGTGTGTCTGTTGCTTGAAAGGGCTTTCCCTGAAAAAATGCGTATGTTTTGTGTAGTCCTACTAAAATGGGCGTTCTTTTTATCCCTTTGTGTGCTTCTGTCTGGTTTGAAGGGAGCAGTGCACAGCTTTGTTTGTTACGAATGAGAGGGGGGCGCATACGGTATGTCACGAAGGGGCGGGGGTGGGGGGGGGTACATCTTTGTTTGGCACGATGAAGAGGGGGTACATCTTTGGCACGATGAAGAGAGGGTACATCTTTGTTTGGTACGAAGGAGAGGGCGGTACATCTTTGTTTGGCACAATGAAGAGGGAGTACAGCTTTGTTCGGCACGAAGAGAGGGCGGTATAGCTTTGTTTGGCACGAAGGAGAGGGGGTGCAGCTTTGTTTGGCACGATGAAGAGGGGTTACTGCTTTGTTTGGCACGAAGGAGATGGGTTACATCTTTGTTTGGCACGAAGGAGATGGCGGTACAGCTTTGTTTGGCACGAAGGAGAGGGAGTATAGCTTTGTTTGGCACGAAGGAGAGGGGTTACAGCTTTGTTTGGCACGAATGTAAATGGGGGTGGGAAGGGGAGTGTGCAGCTTCGCTTGGATGGATTTGGTTAAAGGTGCTTAACGCCGTGTTGCCTCTGAAAAGACCGAAATTCCGGGAGGTGGGGAAAGGAGGCTGTACCGAACGCTGCACTGTCACCACCGGAATGATTCTGCATGAAGATGGGCAAAGTCACAAGACAATGTCGATAAATCACAGAGATCTTTGTTTAATAGAAACGAGAGCCGAAACGGAATCAAGCCGAGGTCGCTCTGCTTGCCAGCCTAACGCCTTACCGCCAGGCAAAAAGCGGCTCACTGTTGGGTGAACGGGGCAAATACAGGTTTGTTTGGAGGGAGGGGGTATACAACTTTCTACTGCACGAAGGGGTGGTGGAAAATACTGCTTTGCTGTGACGAAGGGGGGTGGGAGGTGCAGCTTTGCTATGATGAAGGGGGGTGGGAGGTGCAGGTTTGCTGTGATGAAGGGGGGTGGGAGGTGCTTCTTTGCTGTGATGAAGGGAGGTGGAAAATACTGCTTTGCTATGATGAAGGAGGGTGGGAGGTGCAGCTTTGCTGTGATGAAGGTGGTGGGAGGTGCAGCTTTGCTGTGATGAAGGAGGGTGGGAGGTGCAGCTTTGCTGTGATGAAGGGGGTGGGAGGTGCAGCTTTGCTGTGGGGGGGGGGGGGAGGTGCAGTTTTGCTGTGATGAAGGGGGCAAGTTACAATTTTGTTCGGGACGAAAGGGAAGTGTATAGCTTTCTTTGGATGAAGAGAGCAAATGTACAGCAGGGGGAAGTGTACAGCACTTTGGATGAAGGCGGCAAGTGTACAGCACTTTGCATGAAGGCGGCAAGTCTACAGCACTTTGGATGAAGGGACAGGTGTACAGCACTTTGGATGAAGGGATAAGTGTACAGCACTTTGGATGAAAGGACAAGTGTACAGCCCTTTGGGTGAAGGGACAAGTGTACAGCACTTTGGGTGAAGGCGGCAAGTGTACAACACTTTGGGTGAAGGGATAGGTGTACAGCACTTTGGATGAAGGGACAAGTGTACAGCACTTTGGATGAAGGGACAAGTGTACAGCACTTTGGGTGAAGGGACAGGTGTACAGCACTTTAGATGAAGGCGGCAAGTGTACAGCACTTTGGGTGAAGGGACAGGTGTATATCTGCTGTTTTCATTTCAACACTCCTAAGTTCATAGTTCAGGAGCTGTGTGAGAATCGGGGTGGCCGTCCTGGGCTGTCCGTCCTAACGAGCCTTCTGGTTTCCGTGGACATTGGTCTCAGCTTGTCCCTAATATGTCAACCGACATCTGAGGACATTAAGCAACACTACCTACCAACACTCCTAAGCCCACCGGCACCCAGTGTCCATGGCGCGTCGCCACACTGCCGCCGGAGTCCGCAGGGAGAGGTCAAAGAACACTGGTAGGATACCATCCGAAGGAGACACCGTACTACTGCCGAGTCACGTGAGTATAGTTCGGTCGTGCTTCTTTTCCGATACCGAGGACATAGCTGGCTACTTAGGCGGTTCAGTCTTTGCTTTGCATCGATTAACTATTCGAGGTCACAACAAGGTCGCGTAAATTGTAAATAGAAGGAAAACTGACTGATGGCGTGAACGGTGTTTATTACATTTGGGAGGCGTACTTTTGTCACGTAGTCTTTGGGACAGGTAAGAGAACATGAATGTATCATATTTCTAATTCTCATTTCAGAAGGAGGTAATATGGCAGGGTGGTGGAGCTTTTTGTTCGGTTGATTGTTCGTATGGATTGTTCGTTTTGTTTTGTTTCCGTTTTTGTCGTTTTGTGTGCAGTCTAATATAGCTATGAAGATGGACAGTCCTTCAGTACTACAGTCCAGTGTCTAAACAGGCCTTGGATGCGGTGAAGGCGATTGGTTTCACAGTCTGTTTGATCTCACGCAGTTAATCGGTTCAGCAAACTCTGGCGCTGAGGCCCGTGCTGTCGGACACTGTTAGCTGTCTGAGCCGCCTGCGTCCCCGCCGTGTGCAGGCCCTCTGCTTTTCATTTCACTCCCAACGGATGGGACACCGCGCTGAATGGGGCATGGCGTTGAATGGGACACCGCGCTATTTGGGTCACCGCGCTAAATGGGACATCGCGCTATTTGGGACACTACGCTGAATGGGGCATGACGCTGAATGGGACACCGCGCTATTTGGGACACCGCGCTGAATGGGACATCGCGCTATTTGGGACAATGTGCTGAATGGGGCATGGCGCTGAATGGGACACCGCGCTATTTGGGACACCGCGCTGAATGGGACATCGCGCTATCTGGGACACTGCGTTGAATGGGGCATGGCGCTGAATGGGACACCGCGCTATTTGGGACACCGCGCTGAATGGGACATCGCGCTATTTGGGACAATGCGCTGAATGGGGCATGGCGCTGAATGGGACACCGCGCTGAATGGGACATTGTGCTATTTGGGACACCGCGCTGAATGGGACATCGCGCTATCTGGGACACTGCGTTGAATGGGGCATGGCGCTGAATGGGACACCGCGCTGAATGGGACATTGTGCTATTTGGGACACCGCGCTGAATGGGACATCGCGCTGAATGTGACACAGCGCTAAATGGGACATCGCGCAGAATAGAACATCATGCTAAATGGCACATGGCGCTGAATAGGGCATCGCGCTAAATAGAACTTCATGCTAAATAGAACATTGCGTTGAGTAGAACTTCGCGCTGAACAGAACGTCGCGTTGAATATAACTTTCCGTTGAATAGAACGTTGCGTTTAATAGAACTTAGCACTGAACAGGACACTGTCTGAATAGAACATCGCGCTGATTAGAACATCACTCTGAATAGAACATCGTGCTGATTAGAACATCACTCTGAATAGAACATCGTGCTGATTAGAACATCACTCTGAATAGAACATCGTGCTGAATATGACACCACGCTGAACAGGACATCCCGATGGATAGGACATCCCGCTGAATAGGACATCTCGCTGAACAGGACATCCCGCTGAATAGGACAGCTCTCTGAACAAGGCTTCCCGCTGAATAGGACATCTCGCTGAACAGGACATCCCGCTGAATAGGACATCTCGCTGAACAGGACATTGCACTGAACAGGACATCTCGCTGAACAAGACATCCTGCTGAATAGGACATCTCGCTGAACAGGACATCGCGCTGAATAGGACATCCCGCTGAATAGGACATCGCGCTGAATAAGACATCCCGCTGAATAGGACATCCTAGTCTAAGGCTCTGGCGTGCTCGCTTTTGGTGTCGGTGTACTGAAGTCACGGAAGTGGACTGTCACTGTGTGTATTGTGGGGTGACGGGACTGTCACTTTGTGCATTGTGGGGTGACTGGACTGTCACTGTGTGCATTGTGGGGTGACTAGACTGTCACTGTGAGCATTGTGGAGTGACTGGACTGTTACTGTGAGCATTGTGGGGTGACTGGACTGTCATTGTGTGCATTGTGTGGTGACTGTGGCATGTGTCACTGTGTGCATAGTGTGGTGACTGTAGACTATCACCGTGCATAGTGTTGTGACTGTGGAATATCACTGTGCATCGTGTTGTGACTGTGGACTGTGTCATTGTGTGCATCGTGTTGTGACTGTGGACTGTGTCATTGTGTGCATCGTGTCGTGACTGTGGACTGTGTCATTGTGTGCATCGTGTCGTGACTGTGGACTGTGTCATTGTGTGCATCGTGTCGTGACTGTGGACTGTGTCATTGTGTGCATCGTGTTGTGACTGTGGACTGTGTCATTGTGTGCATTGTGGTGTGACTGTGGACTGTGTCATTGTGTTCATCGTGTCGTGACCGGTCTGTGTCTTTGTGTGCATTGTGTTGTGACTGTGGACTGTGTATACTCATTGTGGGCGGAACATAATGACGGTGTTCGTGCACACATTATCTACTAGCTACGTGGAATTAATGGCAATCATTGGTTCATTCATGTTACCTGTGTGAAGCGCTGTGAACCCCGGATTAGACGCTTTATAGTTTTCCTCTTTCTAGTGTTATTAATGTCATTCTTACCCTGGGTAGAGTCTGTGCGGTCGAGACGTGATGCGTTCGGTTACAAGCTGGATCCAGACAAAGGGCAAGAAAAATATCCACTCCATCCTGTATTCACAACCGCGTCACATGGTGTCACGTGGCCCTCACGCGCAGTGCGTGAAGAGCACGTGCGATCTCTTTGCTTACTAATCATCCATCACGCGCAACTCGAGTTGTCTCCCGTACTGCGCTCTCTAGCGCTACCTGCCGCAGCACCTGCCCGTGTCCCAAGCATTTGTTTGTCCATCCCCCTCAGCTAATTCCTCCACAAACAGCTCCGCTCACCCTCCGCACGCGCCTGGCTGTAGAACTCTTGACAAAGATCTTTAACCCCTTTGTTCTCGTCCTACTGACATTCGATCTGTGACTAAGGGGCTTTCGTCGTGCCGCTGTGGGAGGAGAGACCGGCCATGAGTGGCTTGCGCTGGGACAGGAGAAGAGCCTGCCGTCATGTCGTCAGTGTGACGTCATGTCGGCTACAGCGGTCCACCTCAGTGTGACGTCATGTCGGCTACAGCGGTCCACGTCAGTGTGACGTCATGTCGGCTACAGCAGTCCACGTCAGTGTACAATCATGTCGGGTACAGCAATCCACGTCAGTGTACAATCATGTCGCGTACAGCAGTCCACGTCAGTGTACAGTCATGTCGGCTACATCAGTCCACGTCAGTGTACAGTCATGTCGGCTACATCAGTCCACGTCAGTGTACAATCATGTTGGCTACAGCAGTCCACGTCAGTGTGACGTCATGTCGGTTACAGCAGTCCACGTCAGTGTGACATCATGACGGCTACAGCAGTCCACGTCAGTGTGACGTCATGTCGGCTACAGCAGTCCACGTCAGTGTACAATCATGTCGGCTACAGCAGTCCACGTCAGTGTGACGTCATGTCGGCTACAGCAGTCCACGTCAGTGCACTGTCATGTCGGGTACAGCAGTCCACGTCAGTGTACAGTCATGTCTGTTACAGCAGTCTACGTCAGTGCACTGTCATGTCGGTTACAGCAGCCCACATCAGTGCACTGTCATGTCGGTTACAGCGGTCCACGTCAGTGTCGTCATGTCGGCTACAGCAGCCCACGTCAGTGTAGTCATGTCGGCTACAGCAGCCCACGTCAGTGTAGTCATGTCGACTACAGCAGCCCACGTCAGTGTACAGTCATGTCGGCTACAGCAGTCCACGTCAGTGTGACATCATGACGGCTACAGCAGTCCACGTCAGTGTGACGTCATGTCGGCTACAGCAGTCCACGTCAGTGCACTGTCATGTCGGCTACAGCAGTCCACGTCAGTGTACAGTCATGTCTGTTACAGCAGTCTACGTCAGTGCACTGTCATGTCGGGTACAGCAGCCCACGTCAGTGTACAGTCATGTCGGCTACAGCAGCCCACGTCAGTGTACAGTCATGTCGGCTACAGCAGCCCACGTCAGTGTACAGTCATGTCGGCTACAGCAGCCCACGTCAGTGTACAGTCATGTCGGCTACAGCAGCCCACGTCAGTGTGGCTCTGAAGCGGGGTACAGTTAGTGGTGTGCGCCGGCTGATCCATAGCAAGAATAAACAGCCGGAAGGTTTCTCGGCTACAGCGCCTCGGCTTCCGCAAACACACACACACACACACACACACACACACACACACACACACACACACACACACACACACACACACACACACACACACACACACATAGATAGTTCAATGGTTAGAGCGTCGGACTCGTAATCGACAGGTCCCAGGTTCGAGTCCAGGCAGGAGTGGCGGGAAAATTGTCTTCTCCAGGGTCAGCTTTCTGTCCTGACTCAAATTTCGATATCCCGTCCACCCCTGTGTTATCGCAGTAGCACGTAAAAGATCCCGGTCATTCTGCCAAAATTTCAGGTACCAGGTTACAGCTTAACACACATACACCCTGTCTATGTGGCTCTGAATGAAATGAAACTGTAAACTGACTCATGGTCGAATGGTGTACACAGATCTTGCGCCGAGACGGCAACGGTTTCACGTGGCACCAGCCACGCAACAACCGAATAGCGCTGTGAAGTACAGCACTCCGGTGGCTATTAAAAATGCCCGCTATACAAGGCTACAGTCATTCATTCAGAATCACTGGCGACATAAGCGCCCGAGAGCAGAGAATAGCGCTGTATAAAAACGACCAATAAAAATAGCACACACTCACATATATACAAACAGACGCGCGAGCACGCACGCAATCACGCACGCACGCACGCGCGCGCACACACACACACACACACACACAACATGTATACCTTCAGACAGAATCGCGCGTGTGTGTGTGCCTATGCGCGCGCGTATGTGTGTGTGCGCGCGCGCGCGCCGGCGTGTGTGTCCATGAAACAGAATTCAAATTGAACGATAGAGAGATGGGGAGGGAATGGGAGGTACTCTTTCTTAGCTGAAGTCGGTTATGTACATGAAACACTACACAAACGTGCAGAGCGATGGGGAGGGGTGGGGAGTCAGTCCTGTCCATGATATACAAACTGATTAAGTGCTCCGCACTGAGGTCTGTCTGCCCCAGACCAAAAGTGGTGGCGGCAATGGCAGGTTAGCCGAGAAGTCGGCGATTTGTTTGTTTTTGTAATGGAGCTGTCGCGTTAGCTTCGTTTAGCTCCGCTCTTGGGACTCGGGCCTAGTGGATTATGAATAATTGATATTCACTGAACGGCTAGCTCTAAGCTGCAGCTGTTGTTCTTCCTATGACCCTTCAGAAATGGATGGCGTAGGTGTAACAGACTGTCTGTGGTGCAATAACGGGTGATTGGAGGTCTTGTAGTAACATTCGGTTTTAGTGACTGGAGGTTTGGTAGTAACAGGCGGATAGTGACTGGAGGTCTTGTAGTAACAGGTGGATAGTGACTGGAGGTCTTGTAGTAACATGCGGTTTTAGTGACTGGAGGTCTTGTAGTAACAGGTGGTTTTAGTGACTGGATGTCTGGTAGTAACAGGCGGATAGTGACTGGAGGTCTTGTAGTAACAGGCGGTTTTAGTGATAGGAGGTCTGGTAGTAACAGTTTTTTTGTTTTTTTTTAGTGACTGGCTGTCTTGTAGTAACAGGCAGTTTTAGTGACTGGACGTCTTGTCGGTAACAGGCGGTTTTAGTGACTGGAGGTCTTGTAGTAACGGGCGGGTTTAGTGACTGGAGGTCTTGTAGTAACAGGCGGTTTTAGTGACTGGAGGTCTGGTAGTAACAGGTTTCTTTAGTGACGAGGTCTTGTAGTAACAGGCGGCTTTAGTGACTGGACGTCTGGTAGTAACAGGCGGTTTTAGTGACTGGAGGTCTGGTAGTAACAGGCGGTTTATTCAGTTTATTGTTCATTCTTCACTCCTACCTCCGCTTAAGCTGGGCCCAGATGAAATTAACAGAGAAAGGGAGAATGGATGGCTTGTACACAGACTGGTTGCATCGAGGTTTCATGTATTGACTCATAGGGACAGATCTACAGTCAACACTTCGAGATCCGATCTAGGGCCATTTATTTTACTACACGTGTGATAATTATAATGGTGCACACTTATCAAGTAGCAAACAAACTCCAAAAGCCTCAACGAAACATTTACGCTCAGATATGCCTAACGCCACACTGTCGAGACTAGAATGATTCCTGCATTAAGATGGGCAATAGTGAGAGCCATTTTAATGTTTGATTAAAAATATTGTGGGGAACAAAATCACAAGACAGTGTCCACAGACCACAACCTTTGAAGAGAAAGGAGAGCCAAAGCGGAATCGAACCGAGGGCTTTCTGCTTACCAACCTAACGCTATTCCGCTAGGCCAAAGCGGCTCACTATGTTCTCTTGGTGAAGAAAATTCATTTTATAAGCGAGGTGGGTCTGCCTATGAGCCCACTAAAGTCTCTGACTATAAACGAGTTTGTTTTTGTTTTTTTGTTTTTACATCCGTGTTTGTTTTATCCGAGTTACTCTGTGTCTGTGTGTGACAGCCCGAGTGGCCGCCGGCACGAGTCTTACTTACAGGCTGGTTTGTGGTGGTGGGTGGTGGTGGTGGTGTTCGTGGTGGTGGTGGTGGGTTTCTTCCCCAACGGAACTGGCACTAAATCCAATAATAAAAAGAAGGGGAGGAAAGAATGAACGGTGGCTTACACACAGGTAGACCGGTTACATCGTTTCCCTTGTACTTACTGATATGAACAGGTATGGTCACATTCAGAAACATCAAAATATGTAAGACCTCGTCTGCTTTGTGAATGCACGTGTGATCCAATGCTCGACGCTGATTAAGTAAAAAGCAAGCCCCAAATCAAAGGAAAGATTTATACAGGCTCCTGCTGTCTGGAACAAACTCGCTGTTTCTGTCCGGCCTACTACCTCTGTTAGTTCTTTCAAACCTTTATTCGTTTGAGTATAAAGTACGCGGATGTGGCAACCTTCCACAGGCTTCATGATAGAGTGACTTCCCCTGTTCACGCAGG
>OY757551.1:2654875-2679875 GCA_963584105.1 Alviniconcha strummeri | reverse complement strand
GGGGATGGCCATTTATATGGCACAATAGTACTGGCGCTGGGGATGGCCATTTATATGGCACAATAGTACTGGCGCTGAGGATGGCCATTTATATGGCACAATAGTACTGGCGCTGGGGATGGCCATTTATATGGCACAATAGTACTGGCGCTGAGGATGGCCATTTATATGGCACAATAGTACTGGCGCTTAGGATGGCCATTTATATGGCACAATAGTACTGGCGCTGAGGATGGCCATTTATATGGCACAATAGTACTGGCGCTGAGGATGGCCATTTATATGGCACAATAGTACTGGCGCTGGGGATGGCCATTTATATGGCACAATAGTACTGGCGCTGGGGATGGTCATTTATATGGCACAATAGTACTGGCGCTGAGGATGGCCATTTTGATAGCACAGTAGTATTGGCGTAGCACAATAGTACTGGCGCTGAGGATGGCCATTTTAATAGCACGTTAGTACTGGCGTAGCACAGTAGTACTGGCGCTGGGGATGGCCATTTTGATAGCACAGTAGTACTGGCGTAGCACAATAGTACTGGCGCTGGGGATAGCCATTTTGATAGCACGGTAGTACTGGCGTAGCACAGTAGTACTGGCGCTGAGGATGGCCATTTTGATAGCACAGTAGTACTGGCGTAGCTCAGTAGTACTGGCGCTGGGGATAGCCATTTTGATAGCACAGTAGTACTGGCGTAGCACAGTAGTACTGGCGCTGGGGATAGCCATTTTGATAGCACAGTAGTACTGGCGTAGCACAGTAGTACTGGCGCCGGGGATGGCCATTTAGGTAGCACGGTAGTGACAGCTGGTCAGTAGCGTACAAAACGCCATGAGTAAACACGGTGTACAAAACGCTTTGTGTAAACACTGTAGTCACATCTGTGCAATCGTGTACAAAGCGACTTGAGCAAATGTGGCAGAGACATCTGCTCTGTGGTGTAAAAAACGCCCTGAATTAGGACGGTAGTGACATTTGGTCAGTAATGTACAAAACACCTTGAGTAAACGCTGCAGTACCATATGTTCAACAATGTACAAAACGTTTTGAGTAAACACATTGTCAGTTCTTGTCGAGAGTGTACAAAACACCTTGAGTAAACGCTGCAGTACCATATGTTTAACAATGTACAAAACGCTTTGAGTAAACACATTGTAGTTCTTGTCGAGAGTGTACAAAACACCTTGAGTAAACGCTGCAGTAGCATATGTTCAACAATGTACAAAACGCTTTGAGTAAACACATTGTCAGTTCTTGTCGAGAGTGTACAAAACGCCTTGAGTAGGCACAGCAGTGACATTTGTGCAATATTGTACAAAACGCCTTGAGTAAGAACAAATCTGGCAGTAGTGTACACAACGCTTTGAGTAAACACAGTACAGTAGCGACATCTGCGCACTAGTGTACAAAACGCCCTAAATAAGCAAAATGGGTAATATTTGCACAACAGTGTCGAAAACACTATTTTAGTAAATATAATTGAGACATCTATGCAACAGTGTATAAATTTATTTCAGTAGATATAGTTGTGACAGCTATGCAAAAGTGTATAAAACTATTTCAGTAAATATAGTTGTGACATCTATGCAACAGTGTATAAAACTATTTCAGTAAATATAGTTGTGGCCTCTATATAGCAGTATACAAACCAATATCTGTAAGCTTAGTTGTGACATCTATATAATAGCGTACAAAATACCTTGAGTGAATATAGTTGTAACATTTGTACAACAATGTACAAAACGACTTCGGTAAACATAGTTGTGACATCTATATAATAGTGTACAAAACGCTTTCAGTAAACATAATTGTGACTTCTATACCGCAGTGTACAAAACGCCATGATTAACCATAATTGTGACATTCATACAGCAGTGTACAAAATGACTTCAATAACCATAGTTGTGACATGCATACAGCAGTGTACAAAATGAATAACCATAATTGTGACATCCATACGGCAGTGTACAAAATGACTTCAGTAAACATAGTTGTGACATGCATACAGCAGTGTACAAAATGACTTCAGTAAACTTTGACGTTGTGACAGCCATACAGCAGTGTACAAAACGACTTCAGTAATAATAATGTACATTTATCATGCGCTCATCAACGCCCTGAGCGCTCACATGATATATATTAACCTAAGTATGATATTCTATACACATGTAGAGCACAGTCCTATCAAAACAATTTACATAAAGTTTTTTTTTTTTTTTAAGGCACAATACACACACACACACACACACACACACACACACACACACACACACACACACACACACACACACACACACACACACATACACACATTGACTGTAGCAGAAACTGGGTACTGATATTAGGATGTAAATACTGTGAGAAGAGGAAGGTTTTCAGTTTGGATTTAAAAGATGACAGGGTTGAGCAGTGTCTAAGGTCTTGTGGGAATGAATTCCAAATGTGGGGTCCAAAGCAAGAGAAGATGCTAAAGCCGCGAGTCTTGCGTTTGTAATGTTGGATTTCCAGCATGCCGGTGGCAGAAGAAGAGCGTAGTGTACGAGACGGAGTGTAGACATGCAGCAGTTCAGAGAGGTAAGCAGGACCAGAATCATTTATAGCACTGAAACACATACAAGCGACTTTATACTTAAAGGGTTTGTAAAGACAGTTTTTGTTTGCAACGGAACGTTGAAAATCGACCCAGTTATGAAAGTCTAGAGCATAACATGACCTTTAAATCTAATAAAATGTAAATGCCATGAAAGTAAGTATGTTTACGAAGGAAAAAATGCATGCCGATCATGCCGAATTTCGTCTGCTTGTTTTAATCTCGAAATACGCGCGAGATCCGTGACGTAGGTCTCTGACGTCACAAACAGACCACTGAGGCGAAAGGCGAATGAGGCGCGTTTTCACCATCAATCGGTCCACAACGAAAATGGCACGCAAATGTACGGTCGTGGGATGCGCAGAGCTGCAGACCAAAGGGTTGTTGTTTTCCTTTCACACCTTCCTGAAAGATAGCAGTCGAAGGAAGCTTCATCCTTGGAGATTCGAACTGGAAATTGTTCCAAGTCGGTTACCCTGTGGACACCCACACAGAGATGATTTTTTTTACTAGAGGGTATCGGTCACGCATCGCCCGGCTTTCGCTAGGTTGATCCTTGGTAGATGGAAGGAAAGGTCTCTTCGGATGAAACCTCCGTCCTTGCCAGTTCTACAAGGAATATATCCAGACCGACCAAAGGACTCAGAAATACATTTTGACACTTTGGCACCCAGTGCAAAGATTAAAATTAAAAAAGGGAAAAAAAACTTTTCCACAAGAAACCTCCAGAAAAAGAAAGGGAAATTAACAAAAGAGGCAAATGAACACACAAATCCTCAGCAAGAATGAACTCGTAATAAATGCAGAAGAAGAAGAAAAAGAAGAAGGGAGAGAAAGAAAACCAACAAACAACAAATGGACATGGTAAACACGGAGAAAAGAAAGGAAAAACAGGAGGTACAACTATTGAACTACCAACAAATACCTCTGCCTTGTCTAAGAAAAAAAAAAAAAAAAAAGAGAGAGAGACAAAAACTCAATGAAAACAACCGAGAGAACAGTAAAAGCCGAAAGGTAAACAGAAACTCGGCTGGCCTGTGCACCAACGAATAGTACAGGGCTTATAGTCCATGGGCCAGGTATCGAAACCCTACCCCCCTCCCCTCCCCCCGGGGGATTTTTGGAGACAATGATTTTTGGATAGCTCAGTATGTGTCTTTTCAATATCCGCTTGTCTGCAAGATGAACTATTCTGCTTTTAGGGATTATCTGAGATGGTACATAACAGCTTAATGACATCTATTAAAATGGGCGTGTCCCCTACAAATCCCAAACAACCGGCAGCTATACCATTCTTTGGACACACAAAAATACTGCACATGCTGGTATCAATGGGTAGCACTGCTCTTGCGGCTGCTGTTGTCTTACCCAGGTATGGTGGCCTGAATTACGCGTGTGTGATTAATGAAGATTGAAAAAGAAAAAATATCACGTTGCATAAATTTGTACAATGCTCGTGTAAAAATATTGAACAAAAGTGCTTCATTTACCACCAAATGTATCATGGCGACTGAGAGAGTCACAGAGAATGTTTGATTAACACCTGCATTAATGGATGATGTCATGGAATAGAATATACTCAAGTTCAAAAGTTAAGCAACCTTTTACAAAAATGCACATATGTTCAAATCTCAATAAACTGCTTCCACAAAACCGCTACAGGTGCTGTCTTATTCACTGGTCTACTTCCATTTAACCTGAAATCTGTTTCACATCTTCTACCCCATGGAAGATAGGCGAGAAACGTGCCCGATGTATGTACGGGGGGGCGGGGATAGCTCAGTGGTTAGAGCGCCGGACTCGTGATCGAAAGGTCGCGGGTTCGAATCCCTGCAGGAGCGGCGGGAGAATTTTTTTCTCCAGGGTCAACTTTCTGTGCTGACATTTATTTCGGTATCCGTTCCACCCCCGTGTTACCGCAGTAGCACGTAAAATACCCCGGTCATTCCGCCAAAAGTGCAGGTGGCAGGTTACAGCTAAACACTCGTACACCTTACGTACGTGGCTTTTCATGAAGTGACATGGTGCATGGTTGTATGGTGTACACAGAACGCGCCGAGATGGCAGCAGTTTCATGTGGCACCAGCCATGCCAGCGCTGTAAGTACACCACTTCGGGGGATATTCAAAAACGCGCTATAAAAAGCTATTCACTCATGTAGAATCACATGCGAGCGCAGTTAGTCTGCTCGAAAGTGGAGAATAGCGCTATATAAAAGCGATCAATAATAATAATAATGTAAAACTTACCAGCTTTGCCTTTGTTATGTCTCAGTAAAACAGTTTAGATTGAGCAGCCTGATGCCACCGGATGGCACCTCTGGTTTGGCTTAATTCAGAATGCAGCTGCTGGACAGCTTCATGTATCAGCTTGTAGTCAGCAGACTCTTTGCTATTATGCCAAGAATACAGACAAGCAACTAGGAAATGTCAAAGATATTCACCAAAGTGATTGTGCACACTGTCAATGATTTGACAAATCATTATTGACTTTCTGAAATTGTTATGTGACTTTGATATATATATATAATTAAACGCATTACTCTCTTTATTTCTTACTGCTTATCATTATAGCTTGGGTGTATTAATTTTTTCCCCGCCAAAGATACCAAAGCCGGTGCCCTAGAAGGTTGCCAAACTTGAATGTCCCTTACTTTGAGTGTCACTGAATGCATGTCCAGCTTAGACATATATGTCAGCCTCAAACCTGAAGCCATCAAGATTCTCAAGCTCTGTGTATTCTTGATAGTTATCTTCCTTTCGGGGTTGCTCTACCTGGATTTCAACCAGGTCTTGCGGCATGAAAAAACAGTCTGTCCAGTATACCTCCCACTTTTCCATTCACAGTATGCAGGCCATGGTCATCTGCTCGAGGAATGGTTTTAGTTGCCTTAACTGCGGAATATCAAGAGTGCTTGAAAGCTGGCCCTTTCGATGTGCATTATCAATGCATCTCTGCATGGTGGCATTGTGACTGTTCAACAAGGATGAGGTGTGTTGACACATTTTGTTGACATCTATCACTTATTTACCTCTACAAAGAAGATGCACGGAATGTTCCGGTTTCATAATTTTTCCTTAATAATCTCTTTATCTTTAAACGATTCTGCCCATAACATACTGAACGATGTACTGAAAATAATGTTTATATGGTCTTGTTGGAAGCTTGCTCTTCAATGGTTTTAGTGTCTTTGATGGTTTCCTGGTGTCTGTCATCCTCTCCAGTGTAATCTCTCCGACAGGTGGCATGGTAATGAGCTTCTCCTCAGCTGTTTTTGACACACATTTGACTAATGTTTTCAACATGTTGTTTTCTTGCATTCAAGTCTTTTCACAAACAAGACAGCTGTCACTGGGCAACAGCTAGCATTGTGGTTGCTGACGGATTTGCTCTTCTCGCTTTTTGGAGGATCTTACATCACTCCCTTCCAATGGGTAGCACAATGTGTGATTCCCATGCAGATTCGGTATATACTCATATATTTCATCCATCATATCAGGACTGGACCATTGCACATGTTTAAGTTATTGAGTTCTTGGATTTGTATACCTCATCAACCGCACAAGGTCACTTCAGGACAAATCATAGTCATGTCACAGTTTCTTACAAGCAAAAAGCTGGCTCATTGTTCTACACAGAACACAATCAACAGCAAACATTCCAGCCAAAACAGTCAATAATTAGCACATATCACTATCTACAACTGCAAAAGATACTTCCAGACAGATTCCCTGTAACGCATTCAGTACAAAATTAAAGAACAATTGATCAGATCACAAGTATGTCTAAATCACCTTTTTGAGGCACAGTAACACACGTTTTGGTGCCTATTAATATTCTGCAGGCACTCAACATGAGAACCTGCTAAATCAATTGACTATGAGCAGTCTGACCTATTTTATTTCGCAGGCTAACGCGGGAATTCGCTTCAGCCAAGACTAACGCAACTGAAAAGTATGGAGAGGATTTGGAAAAAATGAAGGTGAATGGACCGTGGAAGCGGAAATTAGGACAAGGAAGAAATTATGGCACTGACTAAGCATATTTGGCAACATTCTGACTTACTCCGTGCTTTTAAGGAAAAACATTCGTCAGCTCTGGGGTTTTAACAGAGGGGACCTTAATATTTCTGCGTCCGCAGTGCCCTATACCAAGGACACATTTAAGACAAAGTGAAATGGAAAGCTACAACATATTAAACTGTTCAAACAATAAAACAATATATGAAAATGGCCTTTTTTGTCATAATAAATAAGTTGCTAAGAGACAAGGTCATCGCAATTTGGAATTCCATATAGTGCATTTATTAGAACCAGCACCACAGACACAAACAGCAACAGCTCAATTGCAGACAACCTGAACTGTGTACTTTGATGGTCAAGGTACCCAGAAATTACCATGTGGTAAAATCCCTTGGGGGGGGAGGGAGGGGGGGTATAGGCTGGCTCATAGTCTATTAGGGAAAAATAGCGGCACTCTCACGGGGCCGACAACAACACGGCAGGGCAACAGACGCTCAGGAACTACCCCACACAAAGAAAGAATGAGCGGTTCGTTAAACATCGAGACTATCCCCCTCACTCGTACATCGTAAATGAACGATATAACTCGAGAAACAAAATGGCAAGCCAAGAGAAAAAACAGTGAATGGCAAGAACCGGTAACTAGCCCAAACCCAAACCCTAACCCAGGGAGGCCACGAAATCGCTAGTCTAATGAACTAGGACGAACAAACCTTTTCCATCGTTACACTATGATGAAACAAACAAGGCTAAACTGGGAAAATAAAATAAAACACCCAATAAGAGGCAGGCTCCCTGATGAGGTCTAGCTTGTAGTGAAAGCTAGAGTAAACACAACGAAAAAGACCGAAACGCCACGCACCTAACAAGACTCGAGAACGGTGAAATAACAAGGGGGAAATAAACAAAGGCCCAACTACTAAAAAGGAGTTTCATCCCTATATGTTGTTTTGAAATCAACTTTATATTATTTGAACTGGACATTTTTCCAAGTCGGTTGCCCTGTGGACACTCACACAGACCCGACTTCCACGTTTGGTTGCTGGTCTGTTTGTGACGTCCCTGCTCGACCGTCGACCTTTAGCTTAAAATAGCTCTCGCGGAATCTCGCATTCAAAATGGTGCTGGTTTTGAAACGTTCAGTTGACCGTATTTGCCGACCTTTTTGCCAAAATAATAATAATAATAATAATGGACATTTCTATGGCGCATGATCCTTAGCAAGATCTAGGGCACAATGCGCCGTACAAAAAACTGCAGAAAAATGTATAAACACATACAATGGACAAGATTTTTTTTATTAAAAAAAGAAAGAAAAAGGTTTCGGCCTATACGCCCGCCAACCACGCAACCACGCAGTGAAAATAAACGCATTACAACCTAGTCAAGGCCTGAAAACGTTTTAAACAAGTGAGTAATAGACTGTTTCTTCTCTTCGAACGTTAGTACGGACCTATATGTTGTTTTGAAACGATTTGGAGTGATTTTGTGGCCCGAAACTGCCTTTACAGGCCCTTTAATACGTTCTGAAATGGGAAGCCAGTGCAGTTTTTCCAGGAGAGGTGTTGAGTGGTGGTGACGGGGTACCAAGAGAACAAGTCTTGCAGAAAAGTTCTGAATTTTCTGTAGAGGTTGGATGACAGAATTAAGTGTACCCATGAGGAGACAGTTGCAGTAGTCAAGCCGTGAGAGGATATAGGAAGTAACAAGAGTCTTGGTTGCGTCTTCAGTGAGAAACCTCCGGATTGAACTAATAAGCTAGTAAACGTTGTGACACCCATACAGCAGTGTACAAAACTCCTTGAGTAAACATAGCTGTGACATCCATACAGCAGTGTACAAAACGTCTTGAGTAAACATAATTGTTATATTTATACAGCAGTGTACAAAATGCCTTGAGTAAACATAACTGTTATATCCATACAGCAGTGCTCAAAATGACTTCTGTAAACATAGTTGTGACTTCTCTGCAATCTGTGCAAAGCGCCTCGAGTAAACCGGGCAAGACATGTGGAGAGGATAACTTGATGTCATTAAGGAAATTGGGCAGAATGATGTGATTACTGTCAAAGGTTTTAAGCCTTGTAACAGATGTTGACTACGTTATGACTAACTGAATAACTTGCAAGAGTAATGGTAATTACTTAGAAAGGTTACGGGGTTAGTAATTGACTTTCATGATAATAACAGTGATGACAGCTCAGTTTATACCTTTTGCAGTAGGGTAGCATGATCCAAACACATTAACACGTTACAGTAGTAGGTGACGCTTTTAGTAACAATGAGATTTTCAGTGTTAAAACTAAAGGACAATACCGAAAATAATGAGAATTATAATACAGCAACGTTTGAAGTAGGTGATAATATCAGCTTAGTGCGATTTATCAAAACAAAAGTTGAAACTAAAGGATAGCAATGATAACGTTGATATATTAACAACAATATTCGGCGCTAATACGGGTAACGGTAGGAGTGAAAAATATTAACGTATTATGGTGACGACGCCACGGATCTTGGTGACAGCATTAGCAACCATATGACTGAGATTCCTTTCATTATAGAAATCAGATGGTAAGAATCAGACAGATTTCTTTCATTGTAGAAACCAGATGATAAGGATCAGACAGATTTATTCCAGCGAAGGAACCAGATGATAAGGATCAGATAGATTTCTTTCATTGTAGAAACCAGATAATACGGATCAGACAGATTTATTCCAGCGAGGGAACCAGATGATAAGGATCAGACATTCTGCGAGGGAACCAGATGATAAGGATCAGACAGATTTATTCCAGCGAGGGAACCAGATGATAAGGATCAGACATTCTGCGAGGGAACCAGATGATAAGGATCAGACATTCTGCGAGGGAACCAGATGATAGGGATCAGACAGATTTATTCCAGCGAAGGAACCAGATGATAAGAATAACACAGATTTATTTCAGTGACGGACCCAGATAATCAAGATAACAAATTTATGTCGGTACAAGAACCTCGTGATAAGGACAACACAGACTGATTTCGGTACAGGAACCAGACGAGAAGCTAGGTAACAATGATAAGGCTGAGATTTTTCAGAGTAGAAACTGGATGATAATGATAAAACAGATTTAGTTCATTACAGGCACCAGATGATAATAATAAGACAGATTTATTTCGACGTAGGAACCAGATCATAATGATAAAACAGATTTATTTCAGTATTGGGCAGTTCAGCGAAGCTGATTTGCAAGAGTGAATGCCTTTCGTAATCTTTCGCGGAAGAATTCGCGAAAGGTCGTAGATGCCATTTCCGGGCCGATTTCTGAGTAGGCGTTGGTTCACGCTGTGTATAACAATGGAAGCTGAACCTAGAACTGCGAAACAGTAAAAATTAGACTGCTATTAAATTTGTAAAAATTACAGGGGAAGGTGATGGAGAATGGAAACAAAAAGTGTCTTTACATTGTCAGTTTTGGGCTGACCAGAAGATTGCGAGTTCGTGGAAAAAATGCTTGGTTTTTTGTTGTTTTTGTTGTTGTTTTGCATCCTGTAGCACAAGCAACAATTTATTGCTTGTTGCCAGATACATTTTGACTACGGGCCTTCAAAAATGCCTTTGAAGTTGGCACTGTAAACATTGCAAATTTACTGTCATCGCCTTCCATTGTGAAGAAAGTACGCACCGGATGTGAAAACGGCTAAGGGACTTAGCGATGCCGGGTAAAAGTCAAGGGAATTAACCCCGCTTGGACCGCGCAATAGGAACCAGATGATAATGATAAGACTGAGACTTATTTCAGTGTAGGAACTAGATGATGAATAACGGGTATGAGAGTCATAAACGGGTATGATAGTCATAAACGGGTATGAGAGTCATAAACGGTCGGAAATCAACTGTGATATTGATAACAGTGACAGTGACATTGATAATAATGTTTGAATTAAATGACGCTGACAATAACTGTGTGTGTGTGTGTGTGTGTGAGGTTAATGGATGATAACTCTATGACTAGTGGATGGCAGTCTGGTGACGAAGAATAAGTACTTGGGATAAAAAGGGGTGGGGGGGGGGGTTCCTAGTTGAATATTATTAATGTATACCTGGTTAATAATGGAAGACAAAGTAAAGATTGATGAATGAGCGCTTGATGAATAATTAATGAAGACTGGGTGAAAGGTAAACGACATTTGAAGACTGGTGAATAAAGACTGGATGATTAACTGAAGACTGGTGAATAAAGACTGGATGATTAACTGAAGACTGGTGAATAAAGACTGGATGGTTAACTGAAGACTGGTGAATAAAGACTGGATGATTAACTGAAGATTGGCGAATAAAGACTGGATGATTAACTGAAGACTGGTGAATAAAGACTGGATGATTAACTGAAGACTGGCGAATAAAGACTGGATGGTTAACTGAACACTGGTGAATAAAGACTGGATGGTTAACTGAAGACTGGCGAATAAAGGCTGGATGATTAACTGAAGACTGGTGAATAAAGACTGGATGATTAACTGAAGATTGGCGAATAAAGACTGGATGATTAACTGAAGACTGGTGAATAAAGTCTGGATGATTAACTGAAGCCTGGCGAATAAAGACTGGATGATTAATTGAATTTTGGTGAATGACAACCAGGTGAATGATGATTGACTATTTGCAAATTAATGAATGGATGCTTGGTGAATAATGAATATCTGTTTGAACATTGGCGAATGAATATTGGGTGAATGATGAATGACTAATTGCAGATTAATGAACGAATGTTTGGTGAATAATGAATGACTATTTTAAGATTACATCACTGAAATGAAGATTGGGTGAATGATAAATGACTATTTCAGGAGCACATCACTGAAATGAAGACTGGGTGAATGATGAATGACTATTTCAAGAGTACATCACTGAAATGAAGACTGGGTGAATGATGAATGACTATTTCAGGAGTACATCACTGAAATGAAGACTGGGTGAATGATGAATAACTATTTCAGGAGTACATCACTGAAATGAAAACTGGGTGAATGATAAAATGACTAATAGGAGATTCGCGAATGAGTAAGTAAGTAAGTAAGTTGGTGTTTTACGCCTAGTCAACCGGTGCGGTTATATCAGGGTGATACACATCTCATATTGTATATTTAATTTTTAATAAGGTGTATGTCTTCAAATGGGTCTATATACAGTTTTAAAACCATGCTTAAAAGGTGAAAACATAAACATAACTAAAAACGACCTCAAATTTTCGTGTTTTTTTTTTCCGTTCACCAATCATTCACCCAGTCTTCGAAAATGAAGACTGGGTGAATGATTGGTGAACTAAAAAACAACAACGAAAATTGGCACGTTTGTATTGTCATATTAAATTGGCATTGTTTTGAACCTTTCGTGTGTTTAAATGAAAACGGGGTGTATGCTGAATGATTAATGGCACATTCATGAATAAATACCAGGTGATGATGAATGACCACTTGCAGATCAGTAAATAAACGGTTGGTGAATGATGTAAATTCAGTGTATAACGAACTGTATTTTGTACATCATGATTAAGTAATGGCAGATTGATAAATGAATACTCGGTGGACGGAGGGTTGCTACTACCTAAGAGTGATGACTAAATACCTGGTGAGTACACGGCGACTCATTTTCAACTCATCGGCCTTTCAGTCCACTACCTGACCCGTTGGTCCAACGCGGCCGGCACGAGCAAGGTGGTGACGTATCTGTGCTTCTGTGAGCGGCTTGGCGGCTTGGACTTCCAGGAGTACACCTGTCTCAAGCTGCTCTCGCTCTTCCCTGCAGGTGTGTACACGGTTAGGGTCGTGTGTGTGTGTGTGTGTGTGTGTGTGTGTGTGTGTGTGTGTGTGTGTGTGTGTGTGTGTGTGTGTGTGTGTGTGTGTGTGTGTGTGCGTGCGTGCGCGCGCGCGCGCGCGCGTGTTTTTGTTTGTGTCGGGTGGGTCGGGGGTATATGTGTCTGTGTGTAACTGTTGTGTGTGGATATATGTGTCTGTGTGTGTCTGTGTTACTGTGTATGTCTGTTTATTATTTTGAATTGTGGATGTGTGTGTGTGTAACTGTCCATGTCTGTTTATTATTTTGTGTGTCTGTATGTGTCTGTGTGTTACTGTGTATATCTGTTTATTATTTATTTATATAATCACTTGTCGATAATGAACCTCCCGGAGGTGTAACGGTGCTGTGGTAGCTATGACGATGTTCACAGAGCTGTGAGCGTGTTCACGGAACTGCGATAGTAGTAATGGTGGTGATGGTATTCATGATAGTTTTAAGATGGCGCCGGTGAATGGCGACGTGAAGTGGCGGTGTGTGATAGTTTGTGCGATCCTGTCGGTTCTGTTGTTCGAAAGGACTGTGTGTGTATATACGTATGATCGTAAGGACTTGCTGCACATACTGCAGACAGTGAATTGTGAATACCGACCCAAACTCTTGTACTTTTCCGATGATTTGTCACGCGACAACACACAAACACACACAAAAGGGCGCACTTTTCAACGCGACTCAACTCATAGGCGTTCACGCAAATGGGGTAGGCGTGCTGGTGTGTTGACACGATTTCGACGTCGCAATCTCCGTCCTCCTCTCCCTGCCATTGTGCTTACAAACGCACGATCGTTAAAGAACAAAACAGACAACTCTTCCAACTGATGTCTTTTAAACGTGAATTTAAGGATGCTTCAGTACTGTGCATCACCGAGACTTGGCTTGACCCCTTGACCCCGGACATAGCAGTCACGGCCCCGGGCCACACTCTGTTCAGAGCTGACCGCTGCCCTGTACTCTCGCAGAAGGAGAAGGGGGGAGGGGTTTGCTTTTTGGTCAACCAAAGATGGTGTAACGACGCTAAGCTTGTCTCTCAATCATGTTCAGTGGAGCTGGAGACTTTGATTATCAACTGCAGGCCATTCTATTCTCCCCGTGAGTTCTCTTCTGTTGTGTTGGTGGGCGTGTGTATCCCCCCTGAGGTGAATGCAGCCAAAGCTATTAATCAGCTAGCAGATCAGATTCTATCTGTGGAGAATGCAAACCCCGACAGTGTTGTTATTGTCGTTGGCGATTTCAATCACACGTGCCTCAGTAAAGCGCTACCAAGATACAAACAGCACGTGGACTGTCCAACACGCAAAGACAAAACACTTGACCACTGTTACACGGTATACAAAGGAGCATATCACGCCAGTGCCCGTGCTCCACTAGGGAAATCTGACCACAACACCGTCATCTTGATCCCCGCTTACAGACAAAAGCTCAAAACTGTCAAGCCGGTGAAAAAGACAGTGAAAAAGTGGAGTCCCGAGAGTTCAGAGGCACTGCACGGCTGCTTCGAGTGTACGGACTGGAGCGTCTTTGAGCACGCGTGTACCGATCTCGACGAATACACAGACACTGTGACAGCCTACGTAAGCTTCTGTGTGGAATCGTGCATCCCCACACGGACAGTCTGTGTCTACGCTAACGACAAGCCGTGGTTCACGAAAAAGGTGAAAAACCAACTCGTGGCTAAGGACGCTGCCTTCAGGAGTGGCGACGACGAGGAGTTCCGGAGGGCTAAGTACGACGCGCGCAGGGCGATTGTCAGAGCCAAAGCAGAGTACAAGGACAAGCTGGAAGATGAGTTCGCCTCCAACAACACTCATGCTGTGTGGCAAGGCCTACAGACCATCACGCAGTACAAGGCAAAATCGGCAACTATCAGCAGCGACCCAACGCTTCCAGACCGACTGAACGAGTTCTACGCTCGTTTTGACAGGCAGTTCTCTGCTGCTGCGGAGCCCCTTCACCTTCACCCTCCCTCCTCGCTGACTCCAGTTCCCACTGCCGGACCTCCCCCCACAGGACACATCTCTGCCTCTGGTCATCAGCTGTCGCCTCCAGCCCCCACCCCCACCACTCCTCACACCAGACCGGCCTCTGGTCATCAGCTGTTGCCTCCAGCTCAAGCCCCCCCCCCCCCTCCCACCGGACCGGCCTCTGGTCATCAGCAGTCGCCTCCAGCCCCCACCCCCACACCCCCTCCCACCGGACCGGCCTCTGGTCATCAGCTGTCACCTCCAGCCCCCACCCCCACCCCCAATCCCCCTCCCACTGGACCCGCCTCTGGTCATCAGCTGTCGCTTCAAGCCCCCACCCCCAACCCCCCTCCCACCGGACCGGCCTCTGGTCATCAGCTGTCATCTCCAGCACCCCTAACCGGACCTTCTGCTGCTGCTCGTCATCAGCCGCCTCCTCCTGATCTCCCCTCCCGACCACGACCCAGTCTTCACCTGTGGTCTGACGCTGTGCCAGGGCCACCGGCACCGCCATTCGCCATACAGGAAACGGAGGTCAGAAGCCTTTTCCGGAGCCAGAACCCCAGGTAAGCGTCAGGCCCTGACAACGTGTCCCCTGCCACCCTGAGGTCGTGTGCAGACCAGCTGGCTCCAGTGTTCACTGCTCTGTTCAACAAGTCGCTGGAGCAATGCCACGTCCCGCGATGCTTCAAGACCTCCACCATAGTGCCGGTTACCAAGAAGCCCAGCATAGCAAGCCTGAACGACTACCGACCGGTCGCTCTGACCTCCGTGGTCATGAAAGTGTTCGAGCGCCTGGTTCTCAGGTCCCTCAAGGTCCCTGATCATCAGCTGGATCCGCACCAGTTCGCCTACCGGGCCAACAGATCCGTCGATGACGCTGTCGCGCTTGCCCTGCATCACATTCTGCAGCACCTCGAGACCTCCGGCACATACGCCAGGGTGCTGTTCGTGGATTTCAGTTCAGCGTTTAACACGATCATCCCACGGAAGCTGTTTAACAAACTGATCCACATGGGCGTCGAGAGGTCTCTGTGCGTGTGGATTCTGGACTTCCTCCAGGACAGGCCTCAGTCAGTGAGAATCGGCAAGCAGACCTCCAAGGAGATCACCCTCAGTGTCGGTGCCCCTCAGGGGTGTTAGCTTTCACCTTTGCTGTTCTCGCTGTTCACAAATGACAGCGTGTCATCAGAGCCCTCTGTGGTCATGATTAAGTTTTCAGATGACACTACACTGGAGGGTCTGATCCACAACTCTGATGAGTCGGCCTACCGGGGTGAAGTTGAGAGGTTGGCTGGCTGGTGCTCTGAGAATGACTTGGAGTTAAATGTGTCCAAAACGAAAGAAATGGTGTTTGATTTTAGGAGAAAAAACACGCCTCTTGTTCCACTCACTATCGCTGGCGAGGTAGTCGAAGAAGTAAGATCATTCAAATTTCTTGGCACAACCATCTCCTCAGACCTAAAATGGGACGAGAATTTTAGCTCCGCCATCAAGAAAGCCCACCAAAAACTTTTCTTCCTGAGACTGCTAAAGAAATTCAAAGTCAGTCATTCCATACTGACTCAGTTCTACCGCGCTGCAATTGAGAGCATTCTGACATTTTCCATCACTGTCTGGTGCAGCAGCGCGTGTCAGAAAGACAGATCAACTAGAGAGGATAGTTCGAACGGCCTCTAAAATCATAGGCAGTGACATAAAACCAATTGCCTCCATTCACTCCCTGCGATCAGACCGCAAAGTGATGGCCATAGTTCAGGACACATCGCATCCAGCCAACCACCTCTTCCAGCCCCTTCCCTCAGGACGCAGATACAGAGCCATGAGGGCTAGAACCTCTAGATTTCTGAACAGTTTTTACCCTCAAGCAATACGCTCTTTCAGCAAGTTACCGGTGTGTTAGCGACAGCCAAAGAACCAAACTGTGCTCAGTCTTTCATTTGACCTTATTTTATAATCTTGTTATTATTTATTCCCAGTGCGCGTTGCTCTGGCACATTCATGGAGAGAGAGAGAGAGAGAGAGAGAGAGAGAGAGAGAGAGAGAGAGAGAGAGAGAGAGAGAGAGAGAGTTTGCATTTGTGTATAATACATATATGCATGTGCACATGGTCGAGCGTGCGCACATGTGTGTTGTGTAGGAATATGCGTGTGAATGTGTTTGTTAAACTTTGATTAGTTTTAACTTAACTTACTTGTTTTATGTGTAGGATTTTTTTTTTTTAAATTTCCTTTCTATTATCGTGTAATTTTAACATTATCTACAAGTGTTTATGTGCGGAGCGGGAAGCGGTGGGGCATGCATGCAGGTGCATGAGTGAGTGTGTGTGTGTGTGTGTGTGTGTGTGTGTGTGTGTGTGTGTGTGTATGTGTGTGTGTGTGTGTGTGCGCGCGCGCGCGCGCGTTTCTTGCTGTTATTGAACTCTTATTCGGCTCTGTCTTAAAAGTAGGATTTTATATTATGAAATGGAATGTTATTTATAAATGTGTGTGTGTGTGTGTGTGTGTGTGTGTGTGTGTGTGTGTGTGTGTGTGTGTGTGTGTGTGTGTGTGTGTGTGCGTGCGTGCGTGCGTGCGTGTGTGCGTGCGTGCGTGCGTGTGTGTGTGTGTGTTGAGCTTTTATTTTGGCCTATCTTAGTCTTAGACATAAGACTGTATTTTACATCGGAACACTACTCATACTTATGGCATGTGTGTGTGTGTGTGTGTGTGTGTGTGTGTGTGTGCTTGCATGCGTGCGTGCGCGCTCGTGCAGGTGTGAGTATGTGCGTTTGGGTGTTGTTTTGTTAGTGCAAATGGGTTGCTAGTTGATGTATGTCAGTGTTTGTTTGCTTATGCTTGTATGCTTACCGCTTTCGAGACACTTTCCTTGTTGTAAAACTTGGTGAATAAAGAATCTGAATCTGACTGTTCAAGCAGCTGAGATGAAACACAGACCACCGATAGCGAGCTGTGAGCGTGGCCGTCACGGAGCTCTGACAGCGCTCGTGTAATTAGAACTGTGACGTTTCACAGAGATGTGATCATGTTCAGTAAGCTGTGATAGTGTTGACACAGCGCTCATATAATTAGAACTGTGACGTGTCACAGAGATGTGATCATGTTCATTAAGCTGTGATAGTGTTGACACAGCGCTCATGTAATTAGAACTGTGACGTGATCACAGAGATGTGATCATGTTCATTAAGCTGTGATAGTGTTGACACAGCGCTCATGTAATTAGAACTGTGACGTGATCACAGAGATGTGATCATGTTCATTAAGCTGTGAAAGTGTTGACACAGCGCTCATGTAATTAGAACTGTGACATGATCACAGATATGTGATCATGTTCAGTAAGCTGTGATAGTGTTTACACAGTGCTCATGTAATTAGAACTGTGACATGATCACAGAGATGTGATAATGTCCATTAAGCTGTGATAGTGTTGACACAGCTGCGCTCTGTCACGCTTGTTGTGTCTTTGTAATGTTCCAGATGTGTGTAGCTGGTTGGCTGGCAGTCGTTTAGTGTTTTATACTCTGCTTGCTGTTGGTGTAATAAAGCTTGGATGTAATAATTAGACGATTTGCTCAGTGAGGCACTGGGGCATTCAGCAAGCAGTTATGGCGTTAAACTGATCCATTGTCGACCTCTCTTGTCGCCAGACGTGGGCGGGGTCAGCGACACGGCGAGCGTGGCAGGCATCGGCAGCGCGGTCAGCACCTCGCTCAGAACGTACCTGGAGACCAAGCGTGACCTCGTGGAGAGCCCCAACATGCGTCACACCAACCTGCTGACGTACTGCAACAACATGCTGCAGGTCGACCACAGCGTCTTGGCCGCCACTCTCTTTAAACAGAACCCGGGCGACGATAATTTTATATGCCGACTGGCTACTTCCTTCGTGTAGAATGTGACTCCGCCCTCTTAACTGCCAATGCCGACTAGCCACTTCTGGTCAGTGTAGAATGTAACTCCGCCCTCTTAATTGTCAATGCCGACTGGCCACTTCTGGTCAGTGTAGAATACAGCCTCCCCACACTGAGACTGCACTCCTTCCAGGGCCACAATAGTGAATGCGGACTGCACATCAGAGTAGAATACAGCCCTCCCCACTGAGACTGCACATCAGAGTAGAATACAGCCCTCCCCACTAAGTCTGCACATCAGAGTAGAATACAGCCCTCCCCACTGAGACTGCACATCAGAGTAGAATACAGCCCTCCCCACTGAGACTGCACATCAGAGTAGAATACAGCCCTCCCCACTAAGACTGTACATCAGAGGAGAATACAGCCCTCCCCACCAAGACAGCACATCAGAGTAGAATACAGCCCTCCCCACCAAGACAGCACATCAGAGTAGAATACAGCCCTCCCCACTAAGACTGTACATCATAGTAGAATATAGCCCTCCCCACTAAGACTGCACATCAGAGTAGAATATAGCCCTCCCCACTAAGACTGCACATCAGAGTAGAATACAGCCCTCCCCACTGAGACTGCACACACCCCGGATCCATAGCTGTGAACGCCGACTGGCGACTTGGTTGCATATCGCTGTGCGCTACGATCAGCTCAACGTGGTGACCTTTTCAGTCTCACTCTGGTCGCTGCGCCTCGTTTGTAAGCCTGACATCACCCTGCCATTTTACTGTGAAAACGGGACACAGCTGCCATTTTACTGTGAAAACGGGACACAGCTGTCATTTTACTGTGAAAACGGAACACAGCTGCCATTTTACTGTGAAAACGGGACACAGCTCGTATTGCTGATATCACCGCGTCATTCTCTTGATGAGATCATGCCATTTTACTGTGAAAACGGGACACAGTTGGTATTGCTGGTATCACTTCGTCATTCTGTTCATGAGATCATGTCATTTTATTGTGAAAAACGGGACAGTGTATATTAATTATTACTGATGCCACCACGTCATTCTGTTATGAAGTATGGGACACCTTTGTTTGCCGTTAAGTTTTACTGCGGGTAACAGGACAGTCTGTAGTGCTGATCTCAGCGTTGCCTGTTAGTGTGAAAAAGGGAACACGATTTAGGCCACTAACCTTAAAGGACAAGTCCAAGGTTAGGGGTGATTTTTGGCACGATTTCCGTTAAAGCTCGCTGAGAACGATGATGTAGGTGAAACTGCGATCTGAGGGTTATAAATGCACGAAAAAAGAGCATTTTCTGTCGTACCGAAAGTGTCGCCATGACGCCCAAATCACGTGACCATATGCCTACTACGTCACTCTGGGGAGTCGCTTCAAAATGGCCAACTCGAGCTCCAAAGACGAAACTGATACTTTGCCCGAGAGACCCACAAGGATACAGCTGTATCAGTTTGAACCTGTCAGGCATGATTTTGAAAGAGTACCGGAACATCGTGTCAGCTTCGACAATCATGCGGTATTCCATGGGGTTTGCGAAATCTCACTCACTGATGTGCTCGCTACACAAATGGGCGTGATGCGGCGCAGCAAGAAAGTCAGCTCGTTTGAATTGTATAAACTTAATCCACTTTCGCCTCACTGCGGGTCGATTGCGCGGGAGCTCGTGCATTGTTATACCTGGGGTGGTCTGCGAATTGTTACAGTTCGCAGCAACACAGTAGGCCGGCATAGTTAACTTTTTTGTCGACCACACGCATACACAGTTTACTGAAGAATCTAACATGGCAACCGTACTGACTCCCCAGACTGACGTCACTTCCGGGGAATCCTACAGAAAATAAAATCGATTAAAAACCCAATTAAACATTATTATTTTTTTTAAATCTGAAACTAGTGACTCATTTGTCATTCATTTCGATGGTCATTTTGCATACTTAAAAACCTTGGACTTTTACTTTAAACCTGTGTCAAGTTGGTGTGAAAAAGGGAACACGATTTAGACTACTAACCGTAAACCTGTGTCATGTTAGTGTGAAAAAGGGAACACGATTTAGACTACTAACCTTAAACTGTGTCATGTTAGTGTGAAAAAGGGAACAAGATTTAGACTACTAACCGTAAACCTGTGTCATGTTGGTCTGAAAAAGGGACCACGATTTAGACTACTAACCTTAAACCTGTGTCATGTTAGTGTGAAAAAGGGACCACGATTTAGACTACTAACCTTAAACCTGTGTCATGTTATTATTTCAACCATTCCGAAAGACGGGACACACGTTTCTTTGCTGATCTCAGCATGTCTTCAACGCCAAGAAACAGAAAAGCATTCATTTACCGTTTTTTTGTTTTTTTGTTTTTTTTTGTTTTTCGTTTGTCGTTTTATTCTGGGAGGCAAGACATTTTTCAGTGCCATTGATTCCACTGTCATTTTATAGTGGGGGAACAGACATTGTCCGTTTCCAGTGATTCCACTTTCATTATATAGTGAGGGAACAGACACCGTTCGTTTCCAGTGATTTCAGTCACGGTGTCAGTTTACCGTGGAGAGCAGGACATTGTTTACTGCCATTGAGTTCACTGTGGTTTTCGTGTGGGAAACAAGACATTGTTACTGCCACTGATTACACCGTGATAGAAACAAGACATTGTTACTGCCACTGATTACATCGTGATAGAAACAAGACATTGTTACTGCCACTGACTACACCGTGATGGAAACAAGACATTGTTATTGCCACTGATTACACCGTGATGGAAACAAGACATTGATACTGCCACTGATTACACCGTGATGGAAACAAGACATTGTTACTGCCACTGATTACACCGTGTGGGAAACAAGACCTTGTTACTGCCACTGATTACACCTTGATGGAAACAAGACATTGTTACTGCCACTGATTACACCGTGTGGGAAACAAGACATTGTTGCTTACCGTTGATTTCATTGTTTCTTTTTCTTTTGGAAAACGGGACATTGTTCACTGGCATTGATGTCAAAATGTTTTTTTAATGTAAGAAACAGGACAGTTTTCATTGTTGTTTACTGTAACTGTCATTTTATGATGTACATAGGGTGAGAAATGCAACAGTTGTCATTATTGATTTCACCAAGTCCCAAATTGCGAGGGATGGAGAATCGTTTGTTGTTGTTGTTGTTCATCTCACCGTGCCATTTTACCTTGCTATTCGCCATTTAAAAAATATTTTTTAATCTTATTTTGTCATTTTGCTGTGTGCGTCATTTCGGCTTTAAGTAAGAATACTGCATTATACCCACTGGCATAGTTTTGTATGTGCCACTGACAGGAACATGGGCGGTTTCTTTCGGTGACGGAGGGTGAGATGGCTGTGTGTGTATGTGTGTGTGTGTGTGTGTGTGTGTGTGTGTGTGTGCGTGCGTGCGTGCGTGCGCGCTCGCGCGCGCGCGTGTGTGTGTATGTGTGTGTCCTCTTGCGGCGTGTTGCCCCTCTTGTCCTGTGGGCTTTGCTGCTGTGGTTACGCCCCCCATTCCAAGTGCAGCTGTCCTCGTTAATGAATACGGAAATGTTGAAAAGGTGGCGAGCTTATTGATGGTCATTAACTTGACAGTAAAACAGCTGTCTTCGTACATGAATATGGAAATGTTGATCAGGTGGCGAGTTTAATTATCATCTTTACAGCGAAGCAGCTGCCGTGACAATTGTACTAACATTTGAAATGTTCACTGCAGTGCCAACAAGTGAAATGGCCGTGGTGCCAACAAGTGGAATGGCCGTGGTGCCAACGACTGGAATGGCCATGGTGCCAACAAATGGAATGGCCATTGTGCCAACGACTGGAACGGCCATGGCGCCAACGACTGGAATGGCCAGCGCCAACGACTGGAATGGTCATGGTGCCAATGACTGGAATGGCCACCGTGCCAACGAATGGAATGGTCATGGCGCCAATAACTGGAATGGTCATGGCGCCAACGACTGGAATGGCCATGGTGCCAACGACTGGAATGGCCATGGCGCCAACAACTGGAATGGCCATGGTGCCAACAAGCTGGTTCCTGGTCCCGCCAGCCGCAGAGGGTGGCCACAGGACGAGTTGTGCCAGCAACGGGAATGTCTGTCACTACAGGGACATGGTACCAGCAACGGGAATGTCTGTCACTACAGGGACATGGTACCAGCAACGGGAATGTCTGTCACTACAGGGACATGGTACCAGCAACGGGAATGTCTGTCACTACAGGGACATGGTGCCAGCAACGGGAATGTCTGTCACTACAGGGACATGGTGCCAGCAACGGGAATATCTGTCATTACAGGGACATGGTGCCAGCAACGGGAATATCTGTCACTACAGGGACATGTTGCTAGCAACTGGAATGTCTGTCTGTCACTACAGGGACATGGTGCCAGCAACTGGAATATCTGTCACTACAGGGACATGTTGCTAGCAACTGGAATGTCTGTCTGTCACTACAGGGACATGGTGCCAGCAACTGGAATATCTGTCACTACCGGGACATGGTGCCAGCAAAGGGAATGTCTGCAACGGCGGTCATCGATGAACAAAGACAAGGTGTCAGTAGCTGTTTATACTATAATTTCCCTCAGCGAACACAGCTATAGTGCCAGTAGCTGTTTATACTATTGCCATCAGCTGAAACGGCTGTAGTGCCAGGCAGTGGACTGGCTATAGCCTGTGCCTACAGGTGGACTGGCTATAGCTAATGTCTACAGGTGGACTGGCTATAGCCTGTGCCTACAGGTGGACTGGCTATAGCTAGTGCCTACAGGTGGACTGGCCATAGCTAATGTCTACAGGTGGACTGGCTATAGCCTGTGCCTACAGGTGGACTGGCTATAGCAAGTGCCTACAGGTGGACTGGCCATAGCTAATGTCTACAGGTGGACTGGCTATAGCCTGTGCCTACAGGTGGACTGGCTATAGCTAGTGCCTACAGGTGGACTGGCCATAGCTAATGTCTACAGGTGGACTGGCTATAGCCTGTGCCTACAGGTGGAATGGCTATAGCTAGTGCCTACAGGTGGACTGGCCATAGCTAATGTCTACAGGTGGACTGGCTATAGTTAGTACCTACAGGTGGACACACACACAGTGGAACTAGTATGATGCTCGTCTCTCAGCATCAACATCTTCTTTCAAGCAAGCCTTAAAAACTCGTCTCTTCAAATCTGAATATAATTGATGGCTCTCCCCCCACCCCACCCCACCTGCGTGCGTGCTTGTGTGTGTGTTTGTGTGTGTGAGTGAGTGAGTAAGTGTGCAATATCCCGCTGTATATATTTGTGTCTGCAGTATATATCTACCTGAGTTATACATGCGCGCTCAGATCAGAGTTTGGTCCTTTTTTTTTTCTTTTTTTTTTCTTTTTTACTGACACCTAGTTTATTTACAGAAATTGCTGCATGTAAATTCTTGCGCGGTTTGGCGGTCGTGTGGCCTGAAACCTTTATATTTTGTCCATTGTATGTGTGTATACATTTTCTGCCTCTTCTTGTATGGCGCATTGTGCCCTAGATTTGGCTAGGGATCATGCGCCATAGAAATGTCCATTATTATGATTAGTGCCAAGCAGTGAACTGGCCATAGCTAATGCCTACAGGTGGACTGGCTATAGCCTGTGCCTACAGGTGGACTGGCCATAGCTAGTGCCTACAGGTGGACTGGCTATAGTTAATGCCTACAGGTAGACTGGCTATAGCTAATGCCTACAGGTGGACTGGCTATAGCTAATGCCTACAGGTGGACTGGCCATAGCTAATGCCTACAGGTGTACTGGCCATAGCTAGTGCCTACAGGTGGACTGGCTATAGTTAATGCCTACAGGTGGACTGGCCATAGCTAATGCCTACAGGTGGACTGGCTATAGTTAATGCCTACAGGTGGACTGGCTATAGCTAATGCCTACAGGTGGACTGGCCATAGCTAGTGCCTACAGGTGGACTGGCTATAGTTAATGCCTACAGGTGGACTGGCTAGAGCTAGTGCCTACAGGTGGACTGGCTAGAGCTAGTGCCTACAGGTGGACTGGCTATAGCCTGTGCCTACAGGTGGACTGGCTAGAGCTAGTGCCTACAGGTGGACTGGCTAGAGCTAATGCCTACAGGTGGACTGGCTATAGCCTGTGCCTACAGGTGGACTGGCTATAGCCTGTGCCTACAGGTGGACTGGCTATAGCCTGTGCCTACAGGTGGACTGGCTAGAGCTAGTGCCTACAGGTGGACTGGCTAGAGCTAATGCCTACAGGTGGACTGGCTATAGCCTGTGCCTACAGGTGGACTGGCTATAGCCTGTGCCTACAGGTGGACTGGCTATAGCCTGTGCCTACAGGTGGACTGGCTAGAGCTAGTGCCTACAGGTGGACTGGCTATTGCTAGTGCTAATGACAGAAACGCCATTTGGTGTTTCAGAATGGCACTACAAAGATCAGCGACATTAGTCGATGTTTTAGAGTGGTGTTTTGCACAAACGTGATGTTACTGAATGGCTGTGCACAGAAAGACGCCCAACGATAATGCATAGTGTTACTGACAGAATAAAAACGCAGCTTGATGATTCAGAGTGTTACTGACAGAATGAAAACGCAACTTGATGATTCAGAGTGTTACTGACAATGAAAACGCAGCTTGGTGATTCAGAGTGTTACTGACAGAATGAAAACGCGGCTTGGTGATTCAGAGTGTTACTGACAGAATGAAAATTCAGCTT
>OY757551.1:2634875-2649875 GCA_963584105.1 Alviniconcha strummeri | reverse complement strand
TCATTCTCAGATATATATGTGTGCAGATTCCGTTTGCAACAAGGAAGAGAAATACAGGATTTTATGTTTTGAGGCAGGGAGTTCCAGAGGGACGCTCCAGCGAGGGATATGCTAGTTTTAAACAAGTCTTGGCCTTGGCACGTAGAGTTTATTTCTAGAGTTAGTGTAGTGGGACTGGGGACTAATGAAGAGTTGTGCAAGGTAGTTTGGGGAATTATTATTAAGAATTTTATGCATGAATATTCCTTTATTGTAAGTGAGCTGTTGCGGTAGGTTTAAAATTCCCAGTGCTTTCATCTTTTGCTCTGTAGATAGGGAAGGATCAGGAAGGATTACTTTGCCTGCCCTTCGATGTCGGGAGCTCAGTTTTCTTTTTTAAGTGTACTTCGCCACAGCCATCTCACACTACTGACGCATAATCGATGTGAAGTTTTATGTGACCGTTGTAGAAGATTTTTCTGGTGTCGATGTTGATATGTTGTAGTTGAGAAAGAAGAAAACAAATTGACATGCTTTTGCATAAATTATATGTTCGATCTGGGCTTGCCATCGAAATTTGTTGTCGACAATGAGACCTAATGGGCGATGTTCAGTTACATTTTCAACATTCTGACCATCCAGTGACAGCCTTAGTGACAAGTCTGATAGCTGGTACTTTTGTCGTGTAGTAATTATCATCGACTTTGTCTTTACAGGATTAACGAGTATGTGATTAGTGTTGCACCACACTGAAATACGATCAAGACAAAGCTGTAGCGTTTTCAGAATTGCACAATAAATTTTCCTCTTGTATGAAGTGTGGTGTCATCCGCGAGCATATGATATTCTGTAGAATGTGATGGTATATGCAGAGGTGGATCATTAACACCGATCTACGCACAAATGGGGGAGCTAGAGAGAGAATGATTAAATGAATGAATAATGAAATATATATATAAGCAACAAGATCTGGGGTAAACACACACACGCGCGCGCGCTCATAACAACATATTTGTCATTGAAAACTACATGCATATAATTATAGCACAGACACACAAAAGGTTTGGGATGCGTGAAGCGGCACAACACAGCTTGCAAGCAGCACATGGATATATATATATCACGGTTTCTCGTAACAACTAAGAAAGATAACATCTGAAGAATAAGACGCTTTTTAAACACGGAAGGACTGCCTGGAAGTCTCAATGCGCTGGGCAATTAGTTCCAGAGACCAGAACCAGAATAAATCAGACTGGACTTGGATAAATCTATCCTAGGTATTGGTACATTTAGCTTTTTTGATGAATAATTCCTCGAGCTTTGATTAATCGATAGTTTTGTTGCGTACCCTACCCGATACAATTTTGTGCACGAAACGCTCTTTATTACACATTAGTCTGGAAGACAGCGGGAGAATTGGAGCCATTTTGTAGTCTTTATCGGTATGGTTAGTTCCTTTCAGAAGAACAATTTTGATTGTTCGCCTGTGTAGTGACTTCAAAGGTTTTTGCAAAGAGTCACTTGCTGAATCCCAAAGAGTTGAAGTATAATCTACACTTGATTGAACGTGTGTTTAGACAAATGTTTTTGAGGTATGAGAGAGAGTGGAGGGGGGGGGGGGGGGAGAGAGATTCATGGTGTGTAAGCCTCTGACTTAAATGCGATTCTGATCAGGTCTGACTGAAACAAAGTGTTTTTCGATCTACGTGTCCAAAGACAGAGTAGGACAGCTTTGAAAGCCTACCTAGATTGTCCAATGTCGATGGCAAGCATGGCAAGTCATAGACGCATGGCAAGTCATAGAAGCATGGCAAGTCATAGAATCATGGCAAGTCGTTGCACTGCCTCCGCATGGCCCCTTTTGGCAGATTTAAACGTCAAACCTTACATATGAGAGAGAGAGAGAGAGAGAGAGAGAGAGAGAGAGAGAGAGAGAGAGAGAGAGAGAGAGAGAGAGAGAGAGAGAGAGAGGTGCGCGCGCACGCGCGCGTGTGTGTGTGTGTGTGTGTGTGTGTGTGTGTGTGTGTGTGTGTGTGTGTGTGTGTGTGTGTGTGTGTGTGTGTGTGTGCGTGCGTGCGTGCGTGTGCTTATGGTAGCCGCCATGCTGTTACAAGTGCGCCAACTGTGCCGAACAGCCCGCCATGTGAGGGATTCAAAGTCAAACTCACATAACTGTTTCTTCACGTCTCTCAGCCGCCTGCACAGAGTGCGAAACGTGACCCATTCCCAGACACACGTCTTCCCCATCTCGCTGCTGTTCAACAACAGTCATTGTCGAAATGAAACGTTCCGTAGAGGGCCTGTCATTCCAAAGAAAACTGCCTTCTCTCTTCAGCACTGACATTCTGTCGTCAGAAAAGGTAGACTGACCTTGCCGTCGACTTTCTGTCTTCAGTCCTGACATCGCAGTCAGCCTTCTCTCTTTAGCGCTGACGTAATTAGCCATATCTCTTGAGTCCCGACATCGCAGTTAGCCACCTTTCTTCAGCACTGACAAACTGTCGGTCAGGTGGAACAGGTAGACTGACATCTCTTTAGCACTGATAAACTGTCGGTCAGGTGGAACAGGTAGACTGACATCTCTTTAACGCTGATAAACTGTCGGTCAGGTAGAACGGGTAGACTGACTTAGTTATTATCGTTATTATTTTGCCTTCTCTTCCCGGCCCTGAGGAACGACCGTTAGAACACACGGTCTTGCATCGATACACCCATTCTCTCCTGCTTTGTCCGTCAGAACAAATGGACAGTCATTTTCTGCTTGCGTTATCTCTTCTGCATTGTCCGTCAGAATAAATGGACAGTCATGGCTTCTTGGGTTCTCTCTTCTGCATTGTCCGTCAGAATAAATGGACAGTCATGGCTGCTTGGGTTCTGTCTTCTGCATTGTCCGTCAGAACAAATGGACCGACATGGCTGCTTGGGTTCTGTCTTCTGCATTGTCTGTCAGAACAAATGGACCGACATGGCTGCTTACTTGCCTTCTCTTTTCAACACGGGGGAGTGGCGGTCACAACAGGCCGACACTCCGTCACACTCCACTGTCCGGAACTGTCGCTTCTCCTCCACAAAGTGCACCGTCACAACAGGCCGACACTCCGTAACACTTCACTGTCCGGAACTGTCGCTTCTCTTCCACAAAGTGCACCGTCACAACAGGCCGACACTCCGTCACACTTCACTGTCCGGAACTGTCGCTTCTCCTCCACAAAGTGCACCGTCACAACAGGCCGACACTCCGTCACACTTCACTGTCCGGAACTGTCGCTTCTCTTCCACAAAGTGCACCGTCACAACAGGCCGACACTCCGTCACACTTCACTGTCCGGAACTGTCGCTTCTCTTCCACAAAGTGCACCGTCACAACAGGCCGACACTCCGTCACTCTTCATTGTCCGGAACTGTCGCTTCTCCTCCACAAAATACACCGTCAGAACAGGCCGACACTCCGTCACACTTCACTGTCCGGAACTGTCGCTTCTCTTCCACATTGTGCACCAAGAGCACCAGAGCCGGTGAGAATGTCCGCTGTCCGTGGAGGTGTGGAGGGTCAGGGTGCTGTTGAGCCTAGTCAGACAACGAAACTGCAGCTTGCTGAGCTACAGACTGTAGGGGGCGGGGTGAGGAGGCTGACGTCAGTAGCACTAGGTGTGGGGGCAGCAGCACGAGGTGTAGGGGCGGGGGGCGGGGCTCGGGGCTGACGGGAGGCGGGAGGCGTGTGGAAGTAAGTGATGTATTCGCGCATGTCCATGACCACGTCACGCAGCGCTTGTCCGTGACCACGTCACGCAGCGCATGTCTATGACCACGTCACGCAGCGCTTGTCCGTGACCACGTCACGCAGCGCATGTCCATGACCACATCACGCAGCGCTTGTCCGTGACCACGTCACGCAGCGCATGTCTATGACCACGTCACGCAGCGCTTGTCCATGACCACGTCACGTAGCGCATGTCCATGACCACATCACGCAGCGCTTCCAGCTCCTTCCACACGGGGGCGCCCTCTTCGTCCACAGGCATGATGGGATAGCGCGTCCTGAGCACGCCCTCTCCGGCAATGTCTCCGGGACGGAGTCCGCAAAACACTCTTAAGTTCCACCGAGATTTGAACTTGCAGTCGGTGACGTGTGAGTGCGGAGTGGTAACCATTAAACCACGGAGACTCATTCACGTCAATAACCGGTAGCCTCCCTTTACTGCAGAGAACGACTCGTTCACGTCAATAACCGGTAGCCTCCCTTTACTGCAGAGAACGACTCGTTCACGTCAATAACCGGTAGCGTTATTATGTTCAGTAGTGAGAGGGGGGTTACCCATACTGTCGGTACCCACAGGACCCTCGTGCGGTAGAGTACCTGATCATGTATGGCGGTTACACAGACACACTGCTGTTTTTGTTTTGTTTTGTTTTTTAAAAGTTTTTTTTTTTTTTTTGTGTGTGTGTGTGTGTGTGTGTGTGTGTGTGTGTGTGTGTGTGTGTGTGTGTGTGTGTGTGTTCTACAGTCGTCTGGAATGTATGTCGTGTGCAAGAGAGCGTGACGTATAAAAATATGACGTATCTAATTACGTTTTGTAGGAATCAGTCAAGCTAACCGGGTTGATGATGATGATGAGTTGATGCTTAATGTCCTCAGATGTCATTTGACATATTAGGGACAAGTTGTGACCAATGCCGAAGCACGGTTCAATAAAATCCACATACGTAAGGTGTATGCGTGTTTAGCTGTAACCTGACACCTGCACTTTTGGCAGAATGACCGGGATTTTTTACGTGCTACTGTGGTAACACGGGGGTGGAACGGATACCGAAATAAGAGTCAGCACAGAAAGTCGACCCTGGAGACGAAAATTCTCCCGCCGTTCCAGCAGGGATTCGAACCCGCGACCTTTCAATCACGAGTCCGGCGCTCTAACCACTGAGCTATCCTCGCCCCCGAGCTAACCGGGCCTTGACGAAGCCCTTAAGGGCGAAAATTCGGAGTAAAACGTTTCCACTAAAAAAACATGCTTGGACTTTGTTATACTTTCTCTACATGACACCATACTAAGTCCTTCCTGCACGGTGCGGTGCACAGGAGTCATAGAGAGCCTTGTTTATTTGTATATATATATAAACATCCTGGTAAAAAGTCAGTCATAGATAACAACATGAGAAAATCCCACTGGCACCAAGCTGTGCATATCACATAAAATAAAATTGCCACTTCCCGAGGACCTCTCTTAAAAGTTACTGTCCAAATAAAAGAATTATAAGAATTATGTACAACAAATTAATTAATTAACCCCACCGGCTTACTCCCCCGGCACATACCACCCTGACCCATCCAAGATCCTACGCACTAAAAACTAAAAACATCCCCGCCTGGACTCAGTTGACACTGGAATGGGCCTAGTGTAAACTGGCCAATAGACGTCGCTAGCCTGTTACACCCAACGCCCCCACCCCAACACCCCTCTGCTACCCCCACCCTCACCTCGAGCAATAACACAACACGTGCGTGCGGGGTTAGCTACTCTGGACGAAGCCGAAGAGGAAGCAGACGGCATTCGCTGGCGAAATTTAAAAACAAAAACAAAAAAGAGCTAGTGTTTGGACACCCTGAGTACCATGGATACAGCGCATGTTCTCCGTCCGTAAGTAAAGGATTTTAATGAGTCACTGCAAATAATAACAAAACACTAGAACTCAAACTTTAGGGTAAGACTATGTGCAAGTGCAGTTGACCCAGAGGCCATGTCAGACTGAGACAGGGGAAACTATCGTTGTGTCGGGGTATCTAGGTCACCACATTTGCAAATCAAAAACTATAAAACTCAGTTAAATAAAATTGAAATAAAAGTTCAGGAGCTGTGTGAGAGTCGAGGTGGACGTCCTGGGCTGTCCGTCCTAACAAGAGTTCTGGTTTCCGTGGACGTAAAGAATTATTGAACCGTGCTTCGGCATTGGTCACAACTTGTCCCAAATATGTCAACTGACATCTGAGGACATTAAGCAACACTTCGCCATTGAAATAAATAAAACTCTCACTTCCATACACGATCAGCAGCATATGCCGCCCCCAAGCCTTTCGGCACCCACGTAAGAGTAAAACTGGCCGAACAATGAATGAATATAATGTTTATGTAAGATCAACAACCCGCAGGAAAACCATCAAAATATAAACATTTAAAATTAATTTGATCCAGTAAAAATAAATTTAAAAAATGCTCAAAATGGTAACAATAGCAGATCTTAGATGAATTATAATAGGGAACCATGTAGGCCCGTTTACACTCAACAGCAAGCCACATCATCACTCAAGGCATATAATTTAGCATTTTAAGAATAAAAGAACTGCACAGTACAACAAGAACAACAAAAACGCAATATGACCTTGAACTTGACGAAGAACAGACTGCTTATTATGCACATTCTGCCAGACTACTTAACATTTAGGCATGGTCTCAGAAAGATTGTAGAAGTATAAACTCTGCATGAAGATAGTAAGACTGTGATAAAGCACCTAAGCAAGGTTAAACATCCTTCAGGTTTGTATTCATTACATGCATATTATATATATATATATATGCACACAGTATGCTTGCAGTACCTGTATGTATTTATGTTCTCTCACTCTCAACATGCAGGTACCTGTATACTTTTATGTACACCCCCTCACTCTCCCCTCACCCTATCTTATCACACTCCCAAGTCATATGCATATAATGTTAATAATGATAATAATGATGCATGTGCACACCCCCCCCCCCCCCACACACACACAAGCATGCACACACACAATTCATATGACTAATACAACTTTTACAGGGTTAGTGACTACCACAGTACCAGTGCCAAAAATGAGTAGCTGACTAAGCTGTGGTGGTGGGTAGTTAATGGTACATGTGTACACAACTTTTACTAGTGATTCTGCTTTATCCTTTTCTCTCCCCCCCCCCCCCCCCAATTTTTTCTTCTTTCTTTCTTTCTTTCTTTCTTTCTTTCTTTCTTTCTTTTCTACCTTCTTCCCTTCCTATTCTTTTGATTTGGTGCTGGGTGGTTTGGTTTAACTGCTTTTGGGTAGAAACTGTTACTAAAGCGTGTAGTTCTAGTTTTGATCTGAACCGCTTCCCAGATGGAAGAGATTCAAAGAGGTGGTTTGCAGGGTGCGTGCAGTCAGAGATTATGGTTGTGGCTTTGCGAAGAGTGCGGGTTCTGTAGATTGACTCGATTGAGGGAAGTTTGCTGCCAGTGATCTTTGAGGCTGTCTTAACAATCCCTTCAAGCATGTTCTTGTTGTGAATACTAGCACTTCCAAACGACACAGTGATGGAGAATGTTAGCACACTTCCAAACCACACAGTGATGGAGAACGTTAGCACACTTTCAGTGACTGCCCGATAGAACTGGTTCAGGATAGTCTTGTTGACTCTAAACTTCTTCAGCTGGCGGAGAAAGAACATGCACTGATGGGCTTACTTTGCGATGGTTTCAGCATTGGTGTCCCATTTTAAAGTGTTGGCGATGGTAGTGCCCAGGAATTTGAATGAGTCCACAAGTTCGACTTGTTCTCCGATAGCTAATGGTGGCATAGCTGTCTTGTTCTTCCTGAAGTCTATAATCATCTCCTTCGTCTTTGCCACATTCAGCTCTAGGTCATTATTGGTGCACCAGTCAACCACCCTCTCAACTTCTTCTCTGTAGGCTGACTCATCAGCGTTGGTTATCAGTCCTTCAATGGTGGTATCATCAGAGAATTTGAATATCAGAGTGGAGCTGCTGCTGGACCTGCGGTCAATGGTGAAGAGTGTGTACAGTAGGGGAGAAAGCACACACCCTTGAGGTGCACCAGTACTTAGCGTGAGGGTTCTGATAGCTGAGAGTTGAATCTGACTACCTGAGTCCGGTTGAGAAGGAAATCTAAGATCCACTTGCACATTTGAGTGTTAACATTCAACAGTCTGAGTTTGTTGAAGAGTTTATATGGTATGATTGTGTTGAACACTGAACTGTAGTCCATGAAGAGTATTCGTGCATAGGTGTTGGGGCAGTCGAGGTTTTTGAGAACATGGTGTAGACCTAGGCATACTGCATCTTCCACTGACCTGTTTGCTCTGTAGGCGAACTGATGTGGGTCTAGCAGAGAGTCTGTAGCTGTCTTCAGGTAGCGCAGCACCAAGCGCTCAAACACTTTCATGGCAATGGATGTAAGGGCAACAGGTCGATAGTCGTTCAGGGATGAGACTTTCGGTTTTTGGGGAACTGGAATGATGGCGGATGACTTGAAGCAAGTAGGGACTTTGCATGGGCTGAGAGAGTGGTTGTAGATTTCACAGAAAATTGGGGCAAGTTGTTCTGCACAGAACTTCAGTGTTGATGGTGAGATATTGTCTGGGCCAGCTGTTTTCCTGGTATTTAGCTTTGTGAAGAGATTTTTCACCTCCCATGGCCGGACTGTGAAGGGAGGTGGTGGGAGACCTGAATCTGAGTCTGGGGGCACAGAGTGGCTTGAAGCTTTGGTGGTGTTCTTCCTGTCGAATCTGCTGTAGAAGTGATTCAGTTGATCTGGGAGAGTGGGGTCACTGTTCGCAGGTGTTGGTTTCTGTTTATACTGGGTGATTTGCTCGAGGCCCTGCCACACAGCATGGCTGTTGGATGTTAAGAACTGTTTTTCAAGCTTATTTCTGTACTGTGCTTTTGCTCTTCTGATAGCCTTCTCAGCTTCATATTTAGCTGCTTTGTACTGGTTTTTATCACTGTTGTTGAAAGCATTACTTTTTGCAATGAGTTTGTGTTTGATGTCCTTTGAGAATCAGGGTTTTTCATTTGCATAGATTGTAATAATAATAATAATGGACATTTCTATGGCGCATGAGCCTTAGCAAGATCTAGAGCACAATGCGCCGTACAAAAAGCTGCAGAAAAATGTATAAACACATACAATGGACAAGATAAAAAAAAAAGGTTTCGGCCTATACGCCCGCCAACCACGCAAGAATTTACATACAGGAATTTCAGTAAATAAACCAAAGTTGCCAGTAACCAAACATGACCAAACTCTGATTTCAGCACACATGTATGATACAAGTAGATATACTGCAAATACAAAAAAGTACAGCTGGATATTGCACACACACACACCTGACCAAACTCTGATTTCAGCACACATGTATGATACAAGTAGATATACTGCAAATACAAAAAAGTACAGCTGGATATTGCACACACACACACACACACACACACACACACACACACACACACACACACACACACACACACACACACACACACACACAGGTGGGGCGGGGGTGGGTGGGTTATTAATTGTATGCAGATTTGAAGAGATGAGTTTTTAAGGCCTGCTTGAAAGACGATGTTGACAATGAGTGACGAACATCATACGGTAACGAGTTCCACTCTGTCGGGCCCGTGAAAGAAAAAGCTCGTTGTCCAAAGGTCTTTGTTTTTGTGAAAGGTATGCGGAAGGTTCTGGTGTCAGAAATGGAGCGAAGTTGTCTGGATGGACGGTAGACAGTCAGGAGTTCAGAAAGATAGACTGGGTAACTTTCATTGAAAGAATTGTAGCACAGAGTTGCAACTTTATACTGGATTCTTGAGACTACTGGTAGCCAGTGAAGTTTCTGAAGGAGGCGTTTGATGTGTTTGTGCTTGAGAGCTTTGAAGACAAGTCTGGCTGCCGAATTTTGGACCTTTTGGAGTTTGTCAAGAAGATGTTTTGGAGAACCTGATAGAAGAGAATTACAGTAGTCAAGTTTTGACAAAACAAAGGCACAGAGGAGGGTTTTTGTAGCATCAGTAGTGAGATAGTGACGGATGTTACTAATTCTCCGAATTTCTATATAGGCAGATCTGCAGATGTTGGTGACATGCTTCTCCATGGACAGGTTGTTAGTGAGTGTCACGCCCAGATTTTTTGCTTGCAAGGAAAACAGAATATCAGTGTCTCCTATTTGAATGGAGGTTGGGTGAGGGTTTGGGAGAGAGCTTCTGTTCGAGACAATGAGCAGACACTCTGTTTTATCATCATTCAGCTTGAGTTTGTTTGATGTCATCCATGTCTTTACATCTGAAATGCAATCCTGCATGCCCTGGACTGAGGTGTCTATTTGATCTGGACGGCAGGAATCGTGCAGCTGGGTATCATCTGCGAAAGACTGGTTAGATATGGAGTGTCGTCGAATGAGTGTAGTCAGAGGTTTTGTGTACAAAATAGATAGAATAGGTCCCAGGACAGAGCCTTGTGGAACACCAAATTTGAGCAAGGTTGGCTGTGAAAGTTTGTTGTTGATGGTAACAGTCTGAGTTCTATTGGAAAGATAGGATCTGAACCAGTTGAGAGGTGTACCAGAGATTCCATAGAGGTGCTCAAGTCTTTGACAGAGAATGTTGTGATCTATGGTGTCGAACGCAGCCGACAGATCAAGAAGAGTTACGACAGTTGCATCGCCATTGTCCAGAGCATGCAGAATGTCATTCATCATATTGAGCAGGGCAGTTTCAGTACTGTGCCCTGGCCTATAGGCTGACTGGGAAGTAGGGAAGAGGTTGTTAGCGTTGAGGTATGCTGAGAGTTGCGAGAGGACGATTTTTTCAGTGACTTTTGACAAAAAAGAAAGATTGGAGATGGGCCGGTAGTTTTTCAAACTGTTCGGGTCAAGAGATGGCTTTGTCAGAAGTGGTTTAATAATGGCCTCTTTAGAAACAGAGGGAAAGACACCAGTGTGCAGAGACTGATTGATGACGGCTGTCACTGCAGGAAGCAGTTGCTCCAAGCATTCAACAAAGAGGGACGTGGGAAGCGGGTCTAGTGAACATGTCTTCAGGGAGGATTGCAAAATCGTGTTTTTTACGCACTGCATTGACACAGGTTCAAAAAAGAACAAGGAAGATTGGGTGTACGGGCCATCTGTTGGTAGTATTGGCACAGGCATTTGACAGTCTAGTTCATCGCGGATTGTTTTCACTTTCCGTGTTCCCGGAAGACGAGCTGTCTCTGCGGGCTGGTGACGTTAAGACGACACACCACCGGCAGATGGTCAGAGGAGAGTGCATGGGCCACCAGGCAGGAACGAACAAGCTGCTCACTTTCCCTGTACAGCACCCAGTCTACGATGTGCCCACAGCGGTGGGTTGGATTTCGAACACCCTGAACAATGTCGAATGTAGTGATGATTTGTAGGGCTTTTGAAGTCAGTGGATTGGAAGGAGAGTCAAAGTATATGTTAAAGTCACCAAGTATGATCAGTTTTCCTCGCAGAGTGTTGCAATACTCCAAAAAATCCGGAAACTCGGAAAGAAAGACAGCGTCAGTGAGCTTGTTTTTCCTACTAGGCGGGGGTCTGTAAAGGCAGAAGAAGTGAATATGATGAGGGGCAGTGAGCTGAAGTTGCACGAGTTCAAAGGAGGTGTGGGTGAAGGGGAAGGTGGTGCTGACGGTGACAGGAAAGTGGTCTCTGTAGATCACGGCCAGTCCACCACCACGTGTGGCACGTGGAAAAGACCGCAGCTTGTAGCCCGGCGGTGTCAGGTCGACACACTTACTCTCGTCGCCGTGAGTTTTGACATTGTGACAGTCTTTGAGGGGATGCTGGAGTCTGTACAGAAACTGACATAGGAGGTAACTGTGTCTGCATACTTATCTTGGTTGGCACAGGACTCGCTGAACATGGCCCAGTCAGTACAATCAAAACATCCCTGAAGAGATCAAATGGCTTCATGGGTCCATTTCTTGACAGTCTTTTTGAGAGGTTTGTCAGACTTGAGCTTTTGCATGTATGTGGGAATGATGTAGACTTTACACAAAAATTACACTGAGTTTTATCTCTCCTAACCCGTCCAGACCTTAAGCTTCATGTCACCAACATTATACGAAAACTTGAACTTCCGTGGAGCCTGTTACTATGACGATTATGATTTCTAACAGGTGAAAGACTGCAGTCATTTGTCTTGATAAATGCATCTTCAAACAAATTTATAAACAAACAACTTAAATATTAAATGGCTCTCATTGCTGCCCATCTTAATGCAGGAATCATTCTGGTGGTGACAGTGTAGCGATAGGTATACATAATCTCCCTCTTCCCCCACCTCCATACCACATTCTCCCCGTCCCTAATAAGCATTATGGTTTCTGTGGACGTTAAACGCCATGTTTATTTACTCACTTTACAGCACTGACACACCACTGAGCCATCGTTGTCACTGCTGCCGCTGTTGTGACAGTGAGTTGTGCACGTTATTCACGCTGTCCACGCTCACACCCGCACCGCCCGCCTCTTCACTCGGTGAGATCAGCTGAGCAGTTCTGCCAAGTTCACTGTGTCACAAACATCATGTTTACACTGGACACAAACGTTCTGTTTACACTGGACACAAACATTCCTATTTACACTGGACACAAACATTCTGTTTACACTGGACAAAAATATTATGTTTACACTGGACACAAACATCATGTTTACACTGGACACAAACAGTCTGTTTTAACTGGACACAAACAGCCTGCTTACACTGGACACAAGTATTATATTTACACTGGACACAAGTATTACATTTACACTGGACACAAGCATCCTGTTTTACACTGGACACAAACATTCTGTGTTCATTGGACACAAACATGTTTACACTGGACACAAACATTCCTGTTTACACTGGACACAAACATCCTGTTTACACTGGACACAAACATTTACATTGGACACAACATTCCTGTTTACACTGGACACAAACATTATGTTTACACTGGACATAAACATGTTTACACTGGACACAAACATCCTGTTTACACTGGACACAAACATTCCTATTTACACTGGACACAAACATTTCTGTTTACACTGGACACAAACATTCTGTTTACATTGGACACAAACCTTCCTATTTACACTGGACACAAACATTTCTGTTTACACTGGACACAAACATTCTGTTTACACTGGACACAAACATCATGTTTACACTCAAAACGGAAATAAGACTGAAAACTAAATCGGCTCGATCATAAAGACACCCACTGGTGGACCTGAGATCCAGGAGAAAGTATCAGCTATTTGCAGCACTGGCCAGTTTAGCTCCAGGAGCTTGTGTCCGGGCCCTCTAGACCCGCTGACTCTCTCGGTGAAACGGGCTGCTGGGCGTTGTACCCGCTCCTGTAGACTGAGAGTGGTGAGTCGTCGTTGCCCGTGTGTAGGCTGTCTCGGTGAAACGGCGTTGTACCCGCTCCAGTCGGTTCACATCCTCCTTCAAGCCGTATGGATCCCATGTTCGCTGAACTTGTTTCAAGTCAGCCGAGATGTGCACACCAAGGCAGTAGGGTTTTGCTGAACTTGCTTCAAGTCAACCGAGATGTGCACACCAAGGCAGTAGGGTTTTGCTGAACTTGCTTCAAGTCAACCGAGGTGTGCACACCAAGGCAGTAGGGTTTTGCTGAACTTGCTTCAAGTCAACCGAGATGTGCACACCAAGGCAGTAGGGTTTTGCTGAACTTGCTTCAAGTCAACCGAGATGTGCACACCAAGGCAGTAGGGTTTTGCTGAACTTGCTTCAAGTCAACCGAGGTGTGCACACCAAGGCAGTAGGGTTTTGCTGAACTTGCTTCAAGTCAACCGAGGTGTGCACACCAAGGCAGTAGGGTTTTGCTGAACTTGCTTCAAGTCAACCGAGATGTGCTCACCAAGGCAGTAGGGTTTTGCTGAACTTGTTTCAAGAACCAGCAGCACATAGGAAAGCAGTGACACCGAGCAGCCCTGTGACATTCATGGCGGAGCTGTAGGTCCGGACAACTCCGTCTGACATACTTTGTGCGTTAAATGTCACCCCGGCCATACTTTTGCCTATTCAACGTTATCCTCATGAACACCAGGTTGTTGTTGTTGTTTTGTTGCTTTCTTGGTTCTTTCTGAGATGAAACTCTACACAACCACTGAATAAAATAAAATAAAAATTGTGTAGTGTGGGTTTAAAAAGAAAGAAGTTGTGTGTGTGTGTGTGTGTGTGTGTGTGTGTGTGTGTGTGTGTGTGTGTGTGTGTGTGTGTGTGTGTGTGTGTGTGTGTTTGATTTTGGGTTAGGGTTTTGGTTCTTACCGAAATACACAAACGGAAAAATGCAGCAACCCTGATTTGAGCTACTATAATATTAACCTTGGCTGTGAATAGACCGACTCTTCGTCAGTGTCGGACCCGATCACATACATTATTCAATCGGTCTTCAGTTCTGTCGACTCGACTGTAACTAGTCAGTCTACCCGGCCAGAGACACTGCATGACCACTACACTCCGGCGACGATCTTCGGCCTTGAAAGGACCAGCAGAGATGGCTATCGGCGATCAGACGAACACTGGAACCGTTTCAAAGGGTTAGAGTTATAGATACTATCTCGAACTGAACTGAACTTCATGTAGGCTTACTAAGACATCTCATTATACTTGGGCTGGTCCGGTTACAACTTTTGCTTTGGCAGAATTTGCAGAGCGCTGTAGGCAATAAATATTTCGGCTGGAGAAAAAAACAAAAACAAATCTCACCACACCAACGCATACCTTCAACTTCATCAAACCATATTATGAACTATCAGACATATCCACAGGAGATACACAAAACACGATCACACAGCCTCTGTGTAATCATATTTGACGCAGCTCACAGAGCTACAAGCAGCACTGAATAGCCTTTGTTGCGGCACGTTTTGTCACTACGGCACGTTTTGTCACTAAGGTGCGTGCGTGCGTGAAAGAGAGAGAGAGAGATAAAGTCACACACAGAGGGAGACAGAATGTGTGACACAGAACGAGAGAGAGAAAGGGGAGGGAGAGAGAGAGAGACAGGGAAGAACGACGAAAGTCAGAAGGAGAAGAGAGACAGATAGACAGACAGAGACACAGAGAGAGAAACAGAGAGAAAGAGGGACAGAGACAGAGAAAAAAGTCAGAGAGACAGAGACAGACACAGAGAGACAGAGAGCGAGAGACAGAGACAGAGAGATAGCGATAGCAAGAGAGAGAGTGAGGTAGGGA
>OY757551.1:2613975-2628975 GCA_963584105.1 Alviniconcha strummeri | reverse complement strand
GCGTTGTTTTTGGCATGAAGCCTACATGAGAGTGTGTGTGGCTGTGCGCTGTTCAGGTTCAAGCTGAACACCCAATTAAGGCATAGCTTCAGATTTCATTCTGACAAAGTCTGAAGGACTCAGTAGAGTCACAGACTTTCTTTGGTCTGGAAGCTTCATGGCTTCCCAGTTTCATTCTGTGAAGGATTGCTGTACATAAGACAATATACTTTCTGTGGCAGATTCATAGCTTCCCTATCCTGTGGGGACAAAGTGTAAGATTTCATTCTTGGAAGGTCTATTTGGCACAATAAACCTTTTGTGGTAGTTTGATGGTTTTCCAATGGCGTCAGAACTTAAGATTTCATTAGACCCCTGTAATGAAGTCTGGGAGGATGGAGGGAGGGATTTTAATCACATTGCCCATCTGGACCATCTGTCTGGGCTTTGTTCAGACCATATCTTCTGAACCTAACCTTACCCAGCCTTGTTTTGCAATCAAGTGTGATTTGATGGTGCATCATTATAAGCCAGAGTGTCATGCATAAAAACATCTGTTGGTATAGATCTTCAGTGTCAAACTGTCAAGCCACAGTGAGGGTTCAGTACAATGAAAATGCGACTGTCTCTGCTGTATTTTCTGAACTAAGGAGTCTTGCAACCAAGCTAAACAGTTTGGTGGTAGGTCATCACAAGCTGGGGCAGCTTGTGAACATACTGAATTGATGTGCTCAAGGTCACATAAAGGAAAACATTTCACTTAATGTTTGTGTGAATAATATCTTCTAAACTGCTGAACTTTTTTTGTAACTGAACTTGGTATATTATAGTGATGGAGCATTAAATTTTGTAATCAAGTCAGAAAGTCCAGTGTCATGCAAAAGAAAGAAGAAAGGGGTTGCTATCATCAAGCTGATAGTGAGGCACATCTGTGTACGCGTGCGTGTGTGTATGTGTGTGTTTGTGCGAGTGCTCTTCCTGACACGGAGGACTTTGAGTGAGCGTGCAGATGTGTGTGTGTGCTTGGGTGGGTGGGGCTGTGTGGGTGGAGGTGTTTGTGTAGGTGAGTGTTGTTTTAGGGTGCACTAGTGTCTGTTAGTGTGTTTGTGTAGGTGAGTGTTATTTTGGGGTGCACTAGTGTCTGTTAGTGTGTTTGTGTAGGTGAGTGTTATTTTGGGGTGTGCTAGTGTCTGTCAGTGTGTTTGTGTAGGTGAGTGTTGTTTTGGGGTGTGCTAGTGTCTGTTAGTGTCTTTGTAGAGGGGTAATAATGTTCAGTAATAATCTAGGAAGAAACAATAAAGGAAGGGGGTGGGGGTGGCACGGGCAGAGATGGAGAGCACAACAGAGAAAGAGGTATTGGGAGTGGGTGAGGGAAGTGGGTGTGTGGGTGGGGGGTGGGGGGACTCAGAAGCCAAGATGAACTCTTTGTAAACAGTTTGTTCAGTCTTACAGTTAGTGTTTTTATTCATCGAGTTTTAATCACCTGGTATTTTAAGAATCATTGTGTGAACTGTGTTTTTACACACATTCAGTTGTAAAAAATAAACCCCCAAGGAAGGCAGTCACCAAAAATTGGAAACTATGCCATCTTGTTGTTTTTCTTTAATTTTGTCAGTAATCAAGGTCACAGCAAAGAGTTGCACTGTTTGTAGGCTGTTGTATAACCATGTACTGATGGTAGCAGTTATAATTCTGACAGAGAATGCTGTTGTCTAACCATGTACTGATGGTAGCAGTCATCATTCTGACAGAGAATGCTGTTGTCTAACCATGTACTGATGGTAGCAGTCATCATTCTGACAGAGAATGCTGTTGTCTAACCATGTACTGATGGTAGCAGTCATCATTCTGACAGAGAATGATATCTCTGTTACTGTAGACAGTTGTATAACCATGTACTGGTAGCAGTAATGATTGTTCTTTGTTGCAATGGTATTCAGTTATGTACTGATGGTAGTTGTAATCATTTATTCTGCCCTCAGAAAATGGTATCACTTTCTGTTGGCAGTTGTATAAATTCTGTCCACAGAGTATGAATATATATCACTGTTTGTGGGCAATTATATTTATTATCATATACTAATTGTAGAACTTGTAATCATTCATTCTGTCCACAGAGTATGAATGATATCACTGTGGGCAGTTGTATTTATTGTCGTGTACTGATTGTAATTATTCATTCTGTCCACAGAGTATGAATATATATCACTGTTTTGGGGCAATTATATTTATTATCCTATACTAATTGTAGAACTTGTAATCATTCATTCTGTCCACAGAGTATGAATGATATCACTGTGGGCAGTTGTATTTATTGTCATGTACTGATTGTAGAACTTGTAATCATTCATCCTGTCCACAGAGTATGAATAATATCACTGTGGGCAGTTGTATTTATTGTCATGTACTGATTGTAGAACTTGTAATCATTCATTCTGTCCACAGAGTATGAATAATATCACTGTGGGCAGTTGTATTTAAAATCACGTGTTGATGGTAGTTGTAATCATTCATTCAGTTGACAGATTATGAACAGAGAATGATGTTACTGTTTGTGGAGAGTAAATGATGTACTGGTGGTAGTGATAGTCTTTTTGCCCACACAGAATGATAGCACTATTTTCATGGATACAGTCTGTGATAGTCCCTGTTTCAGATGAACAAGAGGTGAATGTGAACAATGATAGTCCCTGTTTCAGATGTACAAGAGGTGAATGTGAACAATGATGGTCCCTGTTTCAGAGGCAGACTCCCTTTTGTTATCCATTGAAATTCTGCCTCCCCCCCTCCCCCCCCCCCCTTTCAGATGAACAAGAGGTGAATGTGAACAATGATAGTCCCTGTTTCAGATGTACAAGAGGTACAATGTGAACAATGATGGTCCCTGTTTCAGATGAACAAGAGGTGAATGTGAACAATGATAGTCCCTGTTTCAGATGTACAAGAGGTGGATGTGAACAATGATGGTCCCTGTTTCAGATGAACAAGAGGTGGATGTGAACAATGATGGTCCCTGTTTCAGATGAACAAGAGGTGAATGTGAACAATGATGGTCCCTGTTTCAGATGTACAAGAGGTGGATGTGAACAATGATGGTCCCTGTTTCAGATGAACAAGAGGTGGATGTGAACAATGATGGTCCCTGTTTCAGATGAACAAGAGGTGGATGTGAACAATGATGGTCCCTGTTTCAGATGAACAAGAGGTGGATGTGAACAATGATGGTCCCTGTTTCAGATGAACAAGAGGTGGATGTGAACAATGATGGTCCCTGTTTCAGATGAACAAGAGGTGGATGTGAACAAGCTGCCAGCCCCACCAGCAGTCTCTGACGCTGACCTGCAGCTGACCACCGTGCAGAAGATTCTCATCAGTGTGAAGGTTAAAGACAAGGTCAGTGAGACAGGATTCTGGAGTTGAGTAATGCAGAAGCTGCTTTAATAGAATGGTTACAAACCCATTTCCACCATCATAAGCAAGGGTTTTAAATTCTAATGCCAAAAAGGATTTTTCTTTTGTGGCCAATGTACCAGTTATAGCAGTTACAGTGGCTACTGACTTTCTAGTCCTAGTCCTAGTTTATATAACCACCACCCACATATAAATTGCTCTGTGTTAGAGTTAGCTTGCTCTAGTCATAGTCCTAGTTTATATAACCACCCCCCACATATCAATTGCTCTGTGTTAGAGTTAGCTTGCTCTATTCATGGTCCTAGTTTATAAAACCACCATCCACATATCAATTGCTCTGTGTTAGAGTTAGCTTGCTCTAGTCATGGTCCTAATTTATAAAACCACCCCCCACATATCAATTGCTCTGTGTTAGAGTTAGCTTGCTCTAGTCATGGTCCTAGTTTATAAAACCTCCTGCCACATGTAAATTGCTCTGTTAGTGTTATAATTCACTTGCCGCTGGCTACAAACTAGTGCTGTTTGATAGAAGATTCATGATGGCTGCCATACTACATTTCGTATACATGTACAATCTTACTCAAAGATACAATATTTTTTGTGACTGAATAAATCCATAGGAATGGACATGTACAGTGATCTAGGATTATTTTAATGTTTCTAGTTTCCACATCATGAACTCCTTGAGGTAATCACTGAGTTTACTGAGGATTTGCAGCGCCTTGCATTGAGAAGGGGAGTCTGCCAGATCCTGGTGGTGGGGCTGTACTGCAGTGTGTGCGTATTTCAGTGTACTTCATAAGAGAGCATTGTTTGATGATGTACTCATGTGCAAAATGTAAGGCATTTTGAGCTCTTTTTTTCTTTTTTCTTTTTAGGGAAATGACTCTTTAAAAAGTGTTTGTGATGATGATTATTATTGTCATTGCAAGTAATGATAACTTTGCATTTATATGCAACTGGTACTTTTTCACTTGTGACTGGAGGTTTATTTGGTGTCATTTTGTACCAGAAGAGAAAAAAAAACATCCATCTGGGGGGTCCCAGTCCCAGTTAAATATAGACAGCTGTATGTTTTGTTCATAATCATGCTCATTAACTGGCTTCAGGAATTTATCTACCTGGCATTGATCATCATGCTGTTACAGCAACAAGAGTTCAGTAATGCATTAGGTTGTTGACCTGGCATTGATCATCATGCTGTTACAGCAACAAGAGTTCAGTAATGCATTAGGTTGTTGACCTGGCATTGATCATCATTCTGTTACAGCAACAAGAGTTCAGTAATGCATTAGGTTGTTGACCTGGCATTGATCATCATACTGTTACAGCAACAAGAGTTCAGTAATGCATTAGGTTGTTGACCTGGCATTGATCATCATGCTGTTACAGCAACAAGAGTTCAGTAATGCATTAGGTTGTTGACCTGGCATTGATCATCATGCTGTTACAGCAACAAGAGTTCAGTAATGCATTAGGTTGTTGACCTGGCAGTGACCATTGATTATTCAATGTGGCTGCAATACTTTGCTGTGGCATTGTAGGTTGTAACAGTAGTTTGCTGCTACAGCAACAAACATAATGCAGTTGAGCAGCCTGGCAATGATGATACTGTCACAGCAACAAGAGTTCAGTAATTCAGGAGTTTAACTGCCAAGCCATTTTCCCACTCTTGTTACAGCAACAAGAGTTCAGTAATTCAGCCAGAGATGGTCAGGGTTAGGGTTGCGGTTGAAGTGTTCTCCATTGTCCCACTGTGTTAGACTGTTAGTGATACAGCCAGAGACATTCAGGGTTAGGGTTGCAGTGGGAGTGTTCTCCATTGTCCCACTGACTGTTAGTGTTACAGCCAGAGACATTCAGGGTTAGGGTTGCAGTGAGAGTGTTCCCCATTGTCCCAGGTTGTCCCACTGCCCTTCTTTTTCCTTACCAGATCTTCATCTGCTGAGGCAGCTTAGGACAACTTCAGTCCGAGTGGGGTCACCTCTGTACTGGGTGACAACACAGGGTCACTATTGTACTGGGTGACAACTTCAGTCTCATCAAGGTCACTATTGTACTGGGTAACAACACAGGGTCACTACTGTACTGAGTGACAACTTCAGTCTGATCAAGGTCACTGTTGTACTGGGTGACAATGCAGGGCCACTATTGTACTGGGTGACAACCAGTCTGATCAAGGTCACTATTGTACTGGGTGACAGCTTAGGGTCACTATTGTACTGGATGACAGCTTCAGTCTGATCAGGGTCACCATTGTACTGGGTGACAACTGATGTCTGATTGGGGTCACAACTGTACTGGGTAACCCCTTCAGTCTGAGTGGGGTCACCATTGTTCTGGGTGACAACTTTAGTCCAAGCAGGGTCACCACTGTACTGGGTGACAACTTAGGGTCAGCATTGTAATGGGTGGCAACATCAGTCTGAACAGGGTTACCACTGTACTGGGTGACAACTTAGGGTCAGCATTGTAATGGGTGACATCAGTCTGAACAGGGTCACCACTGTACTGGGTGGCAACTTAGGGTCAACATTGTAATGGTGACAACATCAGTCTGAACAGGGTCACCACTGTACTGGGTGGCAACTTAGGGTCACCACTGTAATGGGTGACAACATCAGTCTGAACAGGGTCACCACTGTACTGGGTGGCAACTTAGGGTCACCACTGTAATGGGTGACAACATCAGTCTGAACAGGGTCACCACTGTACTGGGTGGCAACTTAGGGTCACCACTGTAATGGGTGACAACATCAGTCTGAACAGGGTCACCACTGTACTGGGTGGCAACTTAGGGTCACCACTGTAATGGGTGACAACATCAGTCTGAACAGGGTCACCACTGTACTGGGTGGCAACTTAGGGTCACCACTGTAATGGGTGACAACATCAGTCTGAACAGGGTCACCACTGTACTGAGGTAGCAACTTCAGTCTGTGCTTTGAGCAGGGTCAGTACTGTACTAGGTGACAACTTCAGTCTGAGTAGGGTCACTGGGTGACAACTTTAGTCCAAGCAAGGTCACCACTGTACTGGGTGACAGCTTCACCACTGCACAGGGCAACAGCTTTAGTTTCAGCATGGTCACCATTGTACTGGGTGACAATCTCAGTCTGAGTGGGGTCACCACTGTACTGGGTGACAACTTCAGTCTGAGCAGGGTTACCATTGTACTGGTGACAACTTCAGTCTCAGACAGGCCACCACTGTACTGGTGACAGATTCAGTCTGAGACAGGTCACCACTGTACTGGTGACAGATTCAGTCTCAGATAGGTCACTACTGTACTGGTGACAACTTCAGTCTGAGACAGGTCACCACTGTACTGGTGACAACTTCAGTCTGAGACAGGTCACCATTGTCCTCTGACGGTATCCTCCTCACGGACCCATGGTCTTGCTGGCCAGCAGGTGTGTGAGAAAGATGTTGCCTGTTTCAGACCCTGACCATCCACAGCAAACAGACGGCCCCCAAAGGACCAGCCTCCCTCACTGTCCTCCTGCTGCACGGTCAGGCCTTCACCTCCAACAACTGGGTGGAGATCAACACTCTTCAGCTGCTGGCTTCCTGGGGCTACCGTGCTGTGGCCATAGATTTGCCAGGTCAGTCATAGATGGGAGTTGCTTGTTGCCATAGATTTGCCAGGTCAGTCATAGACGGGTGTTGCTTGTTGCCATAGATTTGCCAGGTCAGTCATAGACGGGTGTTGCTTGTTGCCATAGATTTGCCAGGTCAGTCATAGACGGGTGTTGCTTGTTGCCATAGATTTGCCAGGTCAGTCAGATGGGTGTTGCTTGTTGCCATAGATTTGCCAGGTTGGTCATAGATGGGTGTTGCTTGTGCCATGGATTCGCCAAGTCACTCATAGATGGGTGTTGCTTGTTGCCATGGATTTGCCAGGTCAGTCATAGATGGGTGTTGCTTGTTGCCACCTGTAAAGATTATTACTTTAGATTTGCCAGGCAGTCATAAACAGGTGTTGATTGTTGCCATATATTTGCCAGGTCAGTCACAGACTGGTGTTGTTTCTTGCCATATATTTGCCAGGTCAGTCACAGACAGGTGTTGACTGTTGCCATATATTTGCCAGGTCAGTTGTAAACCTGTTTTAGTTGCTGCCATAGCTGTACCAAATCAGATGATAACAGGCATTTCTTCTCGCCATACATCTGCAATGTCAGATGTAGACTGGAATTTCTTTTTGCCAAGTCAGCTCTCCCTTTTGAACACTTGTAGTAGTGTCATGTGAGTCTCAGTCAGCAGTCTCCAAGCTAGGTCTGAAAGCTACCAATACCACGTAAGTGTCAGTCAGCAGTTTCCAAGCTAGGTCTGAAAGCTACCAATACCACGTAAGTGTCAGTCAGCAGTTTCCAAGCTAGGTCTGAAAGCTACCAATACCACGTAAGTGTCAGTCAGCAGTTTCCAAGCTAGGTCTGAAAGCTACCTTATGTGCGTGTCAGTCAGCAGTCTCCAAGCAAGGTCTGAAAGCTATTTTATGTGAGTGTCAGTCAACAGTTTCCAAGCTAGGTCTGAAAGCTACCACACAAGGAGACATATTCAAGCCTCTTGAAGAGTGTGCCAGAATTAAAGTCATGGATGAATTAATTTCTTTTTTTAGAGAGAGAGAATTCAGTCTACCTGTAACAGTTTGCCAGGCTCAATGATGTTTGCAGACAATGTGAACTCAAAATCAGTTGGACTCGCACTAACAGTTTGAAGAAGATATTTATGACTGAAGTTGTCAACGCTAGACAGAAGCACACTCAGGACAAGTCTTTGAGGAGCAGGCTTAATGTCCATTGCCAGTGCAGTGCACAACAAAGGGAGTCAACAGAACTCGCTTCATGTCAGATGCTGTCATCACATCAAATATTCATTTAGCTTTGTGTCTGATACTGTCATCCCATCAAACAGTTGTTCAGCTTTATGTCACATTCTATGTCATCCCATCAAACATTCATTTGGCTTCCTGTCAGATATACTATGTCATCCCATCAAACATTTATTTAGCTTAATGTCAGATACTATGTCATCCTGTCAAACATTCATTTAGCTTCATTTCAGATGCTGTCATCTCATCAAACATTCATTTAGCTTCATGTCAGATACTATGTTATCCCATCAAGCATTCATTTTGCTTAATGTCAGATACTATGTTATCCCATCATCCATTCATTAATGTCAGATACTATGTTATCACATCAAACATTCACTTAGCTTCATGTCACATGCAATGTCATCCCATCAAACAGTTGTTTAGAAGCTTCAACACTTTAACAGAGCTGACAAGTTACTTTCATATTCATTTCTCAGAGTTCTCAATGGTTGTTTTGAAGGTTATGGTGAGAGTGGACAAGCCCCATTTCACGACATGTCCAGAGAGGAGTTCCTGGCGGCCGTGGTGAAGACGTTAGATGCCAGGCCTGTGATCATCAGCCCGTCTATGAGTGGCAGCTTCTCTTTGCCCTACCTCTTCACAGACCCCAGTGCCAGCAGCCAGCGAGCCACCGCCTATATCCCTGTCGCCCCCGTTGGGACAGGCCAGTTCACCAAAAACTACCCCAGTGCACAGGTAGGTCTTGTCACAGCAAAAACTACCCCAGTGCACAGGTAGGTCTTGTCACAGCAAAAACTACCCCAGTGCACGGGTAGGTCTTGTCACAGCAAAAACTACCCCAGTGCACGGGTAGGTCTTGTCACAGCAAAAACTACCCCAGTGCACAGGTAGGTCTTGTCACAGCAAAAACTACCCCAGTGCACAGGTAGGTCTTGTCACAGCAAAAACTACCCCAGTGCACAGGTAGGTCTTGTCACAGCAAAAACTACCCCAGTGCACAGGTAGGTCTTGTCACAGCAAAAACTACCCCAGTGCACAGGTAGGTCTTGTCACAGGAAAAACTACCCCAGTGCACAGGTAGGTCTTGTCACAGGAAAAACTACCCCAGTGCACAGGTAGGTCTTGTCACAGGAAAAACTACCCCAGTGCACAGGTAGTCTTGTCACAGGAAAAACTACCCCAGTGCACAGGTAGGTCTTGTCACAGGAAAAACTACCCCAGTGCACAGGTAGGTCTTGTCACAGGAAAAACTACCCCAGTGCACAGGTAGGTCTTGTCACAGGAAAAACTACCCCAGTGCACAGATAGGTCTTGTCACAGGAAAAACTACCCCAGTGCACAGGTAGGTCTTGTCACAGCAAAAACTACCCCAGTGCACAGATAGGTCTTGTCACAGCAAAAACTACCCCAGTGCACAGGTAGGTCTTGTCACAGGAAAAACTACCCCAGTGCACAGGTAGGTCTTGTCACAGGAAAAACTACCCCAGTGCACAGGTAGGTCTTGTCACAGGAAAAACTACCCCAGTGCACAGGTAGGTCTTGTCACAGGAAAAACTACCCCAGTGCACAGGTAGGTCTTGTCACAGGAAAAACTACCCCTGTGCACAGGTAGGTCTTGTCACAGGAAAAACTACCCCTGTGCACAGGTAGGTCTTGTCACAGGAAAAACTACCCCTGTGCACAGGTAGGTCTTGTCACAGGAAAAACTACCCCTGTGCACAGGTAGGTCTTGTCACAGGAAAAACTACCCCTGTGCACAGGTAGGTCTTGTCACAGGAAAAACTACCCCAGTGCACAGGTAGGTCTTGTCACAGGAAAAACTACCCCAGTGCACAGGTAGGTCTTGTCACAGCAAAAACTACCCCAGTGCACAGGTAGGTCTTGTCACAGCAAAAACTACCCCAGTGCACAGGTAGGTCTTGTCACAGCAAAAACTACCCCTGTGCACAGGTAGGTCTTGTCACAGCAAAAACTACCCCAGTGCACAGGTAGGTCTTATCCTTTCCTTCTGTGGTCAGCTTGCTGCCCTCCCTTCACAAACCAACTCCAAACGTTTCTTTTCTTCAGATACTTCAGATGTCATATGGGGTGGGGGTGGGGGGACGGCAAGGTGGGGTAAAATGGAGGAATGTTTCGGAGTAAACGTGAGGCCTGTTTGGCGAGTGGATTGTAATCTGAAAGAGAGTGTACAGGGCTTTCCATTTTTCATGACTCTAGGGGGTGTACTCACCCCTGTCTTGCAACTTCAAAGGGTATTTCCACCCTCAAAAAATTCTGAAGGTGTGTTTTTGTTTTCCGTTTGTTTTTTTATTTGTTGAAATTTTGTGTGTCAGGGCTTCCCTTTTGCGTGTGGTGTGTGTGCATATACTTTAACATGAATGAGAGCATCAGATTCAGAATCGGAGAGATCATGCCCAAATAAACACAAAGGCCAGTCCAAGCTGGGAGTAAAGTGCTGTAACAAAAATCACAACTTTCACTGGAGATGTATGCACATCAACTTACTGACCCCAGTGCTGGTTTTCCCCATGTAGGCTTCATTGCTGGAGCCTGGCCAGATCACCTGTGTGCAAACACAGCACTTCATTGTTTGACTGTCCTGGCCATAGCCATCCACTTCTAAAGCCCTGTAAACCGCTCAGTCGTTTTGTTGTTGGTTTGCTGCAGGCCTGCTGCATTTGGCTTTGCTGCTTGTGGTTCAGTTAACTGCATCAGTTCAATTTTCCAGAGTGCTTTTCTTTTCTTTCACTTTGGTACATGCATTACCGTGCATTTAGCACAATTGTGATAAATGCACACACAGTGTTCACATTCACGTACAGGTCACCTGACTGGATAATGTGAAAGGCAACAAAAGTGAAAGGCAAGAGCCAATGAACATCAAAAAGACATTTTAGTCACTGATTTAAAATGGCATTGCTCAATATTCTGCACTGCATTGTCAGCACTGGATTGTTTGTCTCATTGAAAAATCAGTGGTTTTTGTCAGCTGCTAGACAGGTTGTTAAGGGGCATTTTCACTCTGTGAGAGACAGAGAGAGAGAGACAAACGTAATGAACTGGAGTACATTTAATTATGTATGTGTTTAATTATGTATTTATGACATTCAGCATTGTTCAGTCACAGTTCATTGAGAAAGGTTTCAAGAAAGCTGAAAATTCTGAACAGAATGGGGTGTTACTGTTGTTTTTATTTACACTAGATGTACGACATATTTTAAGAGTAAAATTTACATCTAATGTCATGCACAGAATTAAAGTGTAAAGGTGAATTTGAGGTCCCAGTGCATGACTATGCACAGGTTGGGGGTTTTCAGGAGCCCTAGTGTACATGGTTTGTTGGTCTTATGTATGTAACACATTTTATGGCACATCATTTAATGTCTGCAGTGGATTAATAAAGTTGTCTTGTAGCTGGACTGTCATTCACCCCAACTAGTTGAGTAAAGGCTGCTGTATGCCAACAGTATGACACATTCACCCCTACTTGTGGAGTAAAGACTCATTCACCCCTAGTAGTTGAGTAAAGGCTGCTGTATGCCAACCATATGATACATTCACCCCTACTAGTTGAGTAAAGGTTGCTGTATGCTGACAGTACGACACATTCACCCCTACTGGTTGAGTAAATGCTGCTGTATGCTGACAGTGTGACAGGGCCTGTTGGGTCATTCCAAATCTTATTTCTTGCACTGCGTCCTCTGTCCATTTACAGGAAAAGATAGTTGAGTATGCTTAAGTCGAACATGCTGGGGGGAATCTTTTTCTTGACGTTGTTTGACTTATCCATCGACCACGGATTAGTTGATCCTTGCAGAAAGTACTGTGACTTAGGTGTTTTATTTTGTCCAGCTTCTCTTTGGAAACTGACTGATCCTGACACTGATGGGGTTTTCTGTTAGCAACTGCTCATGATGCAATCATTGGAGAAGTTAGACTTTAATTTCTGACAACTTCAACTGTTTCCTTGTTTTCCTTTCCAGCAACTACATTGTGGTTAGTGCAGACATGGTGTCTGTGACTGACATTTGTACCTGTCTTTTATCTCTTCCCTCTGTCTCTGTGTTTTCCTTTCCAGCAACTACGTTGTGGTTAGTGCAATAACCATGTCTGCGACTGATGTTTGCACTTGTCTTTTATTTCCTCCCTCTCTGTCGCTTTATCATGTCACTATGTGTGTGTGTGTGTCGAGGGGGTGGGAGGAGTTTCATTTGGATACCAGGTTGCTTGCATGGAGTTCATTTTTGTGTGAGACTGACTGACACCTGGCCTGTGTTCCTGGAGTTCATTGTTGTGTGAGACTGACTGACACCTGGCCTGTGTTCCTGGAGTTCCTTTTTGTGTGAGACTGACTGACACCTGGCCTGTGTTCCTGGAGTTCCTTTTTGTGTGAGACTGACTGACACCTGGCCTGTGTTCCTGGAGTTTGTTTTTGTGTGAGACTGACTGACACCTGGCCTGTGTTCCTGGAGTTTGTTTTTGTGTGAGACTGACTGACACCTGGCCTGTTTTCCTTCAGTTCGTTTTTGTGTGAGACTGATTGGCACCTGGCCTGTTTTCCTTTGGTTTGTTTTTGTGTGAGACTGATTGGCACCTGGCCTGTTTTCCTTCAGTTTGTTTTTGTATGAGGCTTATTGGCACCTGGCCTGTTTTCCTTCAGTTTGTTTTTGTGTGAGACAGACTGACACCTGGCCTGTGTTCCTTCCTTTCAAGTTGTAGCTGTAGGCACCCCAAGGCACACAGTCAGAGTGCAGATGACCACAGCTGAGTGTGGGCTGTCTGTTGTGCCTGTTTTCAACACCATACAAACTGAGTAATAAAAACCATAACATCAGCACACAGCTTGGTGCAGAGCTGCACACAGTTAAAAACTAACTACCATGGCATGAAAATGAACAGAACAGTGGTGAAAATAGTACATAACATACCTGTTTTGAACAGTGGAGAAATCAAATAAGCAAATCATCACATTGTTACACAGTCGGGGAATTTGAAAACAATTAACCATGTTATGACAGTAAATGAAGTAATGATTTAGTTAAGTGTGAAGAAAACTTAAGGCATTTGCTATGTTGGAAGAAAGGCACAAAAAAATTAAATTCTATTGATATCTCTGACACAAAACCTAAAACTGGAATTTCAGAGTCCTTAAAAAAAAAATTAACATCAAAACAGAACCCACTGAATAAAAGTGAAAAGTAATGCTATTGATTAGAAAATGACCAGGCAATTTATGCTGGTTGCTAGTCTGGCAATGTAGAACAAACTTCCCTCCAACTGTCAATCAGTTGACAGGTATATTGATTTGTGTGGAATTGAACAAATCACAATAATGGACATTTCTATGGCACATGATCCCTAGCAAGATCTAGGGCACAATCCGCTATACACAAAGCTGCAGAAAAATTTATAAAAACAAAGGACAAAATAAAAAGGTGTCAGGCCACACAACCGCCAACCACACAAGAATTTACATACAGCAATCTCAGTAAATAAACCAAAGTTGTCAGTAACCAAACATGACCAAACTCTGATCTGAGCACCCATGTATGATACAAGTAGATATACTGCAAATACAAAAATGTACAGTGGGATATTGCACACACACACACATCCGCGCGCACACACATGGGGATGGGGGTGGGTATTAATTATATGCAGATTTGAAGAGATGAGTTTTTAAGGCTTGCTTGAAAGAAGATGTTGATGCTGAGTGACAAACATCATACGGTAATGCGTTCACTGTGTTGGGCCCATGAAAGAAAAAGCTTGTGGTCCTAGGTTTCAGACAGAACCAAACTACATGCCAATCATGATCAAAGGAGAAGCTGTTGTAAGCTGAAACTGCCTACTTTGCCAAACTGATCAGCGATAATATTGTCCAGGCTACTGACAGTGGAGAAGGTCCCAGATTTGGAATGACCCAATATGCCTAGTCAAACTGTCAGCATGTAGCTGCACTCACCCAAAGATGGAACATTATGAAACCAAAAGGCATGGTGAAACTGAATATGATTATGAATGAGAGAAAAAGGCAGCAACTTTGATTTTATAGTAATTTCATTACCAAGTCCCCCATTAGACAAGAATGGGTTAGCTGACATAAGAATGCATTAGCTTAGCTGATATAAGAATGGGTTAGCTGACATAATTATGGTCTGCTGTACTGTTCAGAAAATGATGCCTCTTATGATGTTCCAGTAAGTTCAAAGTTTTTGTGAATGACAGATTCACTGAACGTTTCAGGTGTTAGCTGACATAATTATGGTCTGCTGTACTGTTCAGAAAATGATGCCTCTTGTGATGTTCCAGTAAGTTCAAAGTTTTTGTGAATGACAGATTCACTGAACGTTTCAGGTGGGGGTGGGGGGGGGGGGGGGTGGAGGTTGGAATCACAGTGTTTTGTCTGGACAGTGTCCCCTGAACCACTTAAACTTTCATGACCATGCTTGCTATGGTGGTACATCTTCATTGAGTTTCTCCACAGACTCCCAGTCCAACAAAGAATTCAGTACAAGAAAAAAACACTGTTGTAAATGTATCGTGGGCACTGCTCCATCTGTTCTGTGTGACTGTCTTCAACTTTACACACCCTCCTGTACTCTCCACTATGCGTCTGATCCTCCAGATTCCTCGCACCAGACTCTCCAACCTTTTGCGTTGGTTCCCACACCTTTTCTGTCTTTGGTCCATCTACATGGAGTGACCTTCCCCTTCCTTTCCAACAGAAACCCTCTCTGGACTCATTTCAGGTGTAACCTAAAAACATT
>OY757551.1:2553975-2608975 GCA_963584105.1 Alviniconcha strummeri | reverse complement strand
GACAAAGAGAGACCAAGACAGAGTTTGATGAAGACTAAGAAAGACCAAAACAGAGCTGGATGAAGACAAAGAAAGACCAAGACAGAACTTGATGAAGACAAACAGAGACCAAGACAGAGCTGGATGAAGACAAAGAGAGACCAAGACAGAAATGGATGAAGACAAAGAGACTAAGACAAAAAGAAACCAAAACAGATGGGCGAAGACAAAGAGAGACCAAGATGGGCCAAGACAAAGAGAGACCAGTTGCTATCTTCACAGTCAAGGTCATAAGGTCTCTATAATCAAAACATGGCTGTTTCTACTATATATCTTCTGATCCTTTTCTCCAGACCTTATTTGATGGTACATCATCCTAAGCCAGAGTATCTTCTGAAAGATTGTTTTGCTACCTAGTTTAAGGTCAGTGTCACTGTGAAGGTTCAGAACTTTACTGAATGTTTTTCCAGACAGTATCTTCTGAACTCTTTAACCTTTTGTAACCAAAACTAGTATGATGATGCATGTTTATGATCAAGACTGTCTTGTGAAATGATTGTTTTGCTATGTTCAAGGTCACGGTCACAATGATGATTCCTGTATCAATAAGTGATTGTTCCTACTATAACTTAGACCTGCTGATCCTTTTGCACCCCAACTTAGTTTGGTAGTACGTCATCATAGTCCTGTCTTGTGACAAGATTGGATTGCTGTGTTCAAGGTAATGGTTGCAGTGATGGTTCAAACTCCACTGAATGTTTGTCGGTCCAATATTTTCTGGACCACTGATATCTTTGCAACTAAATTAGGTGTGTGAGTGTACTGTTAGCCAGACCTAGTGCAAGCAAAGTGGACATGTATGCTTCCAGTGCCTTGCAGTATCCAGGCGCTCAGTGAGGATGTTCAGCCACACAGGATCACCAACCTTCTTCTTGTTTTGGGGAAGCGGCACAAGGGTGATCAGTGGTAAGTTATCTGTGCAGCATGCTGCTGTATCACACTGATATTAGCTGTTATGCAATTTATGTTTGTTTTTTAAATATCTTGATTGCATTTCTGTAACCAACAAAACAAAGGAGTTTGATAACAGTTGTAAAAGATTTTCTTGTTTAAACGTTTTACTTTTATTTTTTAAACCTGGTATTGAAACATTAAAGAGAACGGTTGATAATACCAGCATATCCTAGCTTCAAGTGCTTTTGTACACAACAGCCATATGGAAGGGACTACCTTTTTGGAACATGTATATTGTTTTGTAGGTATAACTATAGAACTGTGTTTTAATTGTATGTTTGCAAAGAGTTTGAAGGTCTGACTTTGGCATAGTTTTACATGAGGCATTTAACAGTGGGCATCAAGTGATGGCAGTGTTTGGTCCCCTGAAGTGACCCTGTGTGACTGATAGGACTTTCAAATCCAGTTACTAACTGATGGCGGTGTTTGGTCCCCTGAGGTAACCCTGTGTGACTGATAGGACTTTAAAATCCAGTTACTAACTGATGGCGGTGTTTGGTCCCCTGAGGTAACCCTGTGTGACTGATAGACATTAAAATCCAGTTACTAACTGATGGCGGTGTTTGGTCCCCTGAGGTAACCCTGTGTGACTGATAGGACTTTAAAATCCAGATACATTCAAGCAGTTTTGATGTCTAAAGGTGCATGAGCTTATCAGGCTTGGACTGTGTTGTGTTGTCATTGCTAACACTGCTTATTTTGATACAATGTTCATTAATTTTGTGGTATGGCTATGAAGGGAGTTGTGTGTGTGTTTGTGGGGGAATATGGAGAGGATTGCACCTTTTGCATATAGCAGCATAGGGTTTTTCATTTGTTTTAGGGAACTAATGTACATATTTGTGTACCATGCAGTCAAACCTGCTTCTTTGCATATCTGTGAACCGTGCACTCTGATGTGTGTGTTTGCATATCTGTGGACCATGCAATCTGATGTGTGTGTTTGCGGATCTATGAGCCATGCAATCTGATACGTGTGTTTGCGGATATGTGAACCGTGCAGTCTGTGTTTGCAGATCTGTGGACCAGGCAATCTGATGTGTGTGTTTGCAGATCTGTGGACCACGCAATCTGATGTGTGTGTTTGCAGATCTGTGGACCAGGCAATCTGATGTGTGTGTTTGCGGGTCAGCGAGCCATGCAATCTGATATGTGTGTTTGCGGATCTGTGAACCATGCAGTCTGATGTGTGTGTTTGCAGATCTGTGAACCATGCAATCTGTGTGTGTTTGCAGATCTGTGAACTGTGCAATCTGATGTGTGTGTTTGCAGATCTGTGAACCCTGCAATCTGTGTGTGTTTGCAGATCTGGTAACCGTGCAATCTGATGTGTGTTTCCATATCTGTGAATCGTGCAGTCTGTGTGCGTCTACATATCTGTGAACCATACAATCTGATATGTGTGTTTGCAAGTCTGTGAACCATGCAATCTGATGTGTGTTTGCAGATCTGTGAACCGTGCAATCTGTGTGTTTGCAGATATGTGAACCATGCAGTCTGATGTGTGTTTGCAGATATGTGAACCATGCAGTCTGATGTGGGTTTGCAGATCTGTGAACCATGCAATCTGATGTGGGTTTGCAGATCTGTGAACCATGCAATCTGATGTGGGTTTGCAGATCTGTGAACCATGCAATCTGATGTGGGTTTGCAGATCTATGAACCATGTAATCTGTGTGTGTTTCCGGATCTGTGAACCATGCAATCTGTGTGTTTGCAGATCTGTGAACCATGCAGTCTGTGTGTGTTTGCGGATCTGTGAACGGTGCAAACTGATGTGTGTGTTTGCATATCTGTGGACCTTGCAGTCTAATGTCCCCCGAAGGGAGGCCAGGGATGTCTTATGTCGGACCCCTGTCTGGAATCTCGGGGCTTACCTTTGATTCACCTTTCCTCTCCTCCTTTTTCTTCCTAGTCCTCTAGCTCTTTCTGATTTGTCCTCTTCCTGCTAATGGTCCATTCTCCACACTTTTTCTTCCTAGTCCTCTAGCTCTTTCTGATTTGTCCTCTTCCTGCTAATGGTCCATTCTCCACACTTTTTCTTCCTAGTCCTCTAGCTCTTTCTGATTTGTCCTCTTCCTGCTAATGGTCTATTCTCCACACTTTTTCTTCCTAGTCCTCTAGCTCTTTCTGATTTGTCCTCTTTCTGCTAATGGTCCATTCTCCACACTTTTTTCCCCCCCAGAAATTCTCAAACATTTTTGGTTGAGTTGGGCCTTTTTGTAAGGATTTTGAGCAATTAGGAGGTGACGGTTGGTAGGTGGTCTGCACAGCTTGCTGCCATATGGCACTAGTATTTGCTATTATGCTTTTATAGATTTTTTTATGTCCATTCTTTTTTTCTTAAAAAATAATAATCTTGTATCAATAAATTAAATGGAATGGTCAATAGTACCAGGATGTCCAAGCCTTCTGTGCTCTTTTAACAGGGATAATATTGATGGCACTAACTCTTCGAAAATGTGTGTTTTATGTTTTTGTATGTACAGTTTATGTGTAGGGATTGGTTTTGTGGATGGACTTGAGAAAGAGTTTATAGGAGCAGAGTTTTGAAATGTGCATTTACTTATGACGGAGTTTGACTGTCCTGAGGTGACTCTGTGTGGTTGACAGGTTGTTAAAATCCAATCAGTAACTAACCAGCAGTCTGCTCTAGATCTTTGCATGTCTGTGGACCATGCAGTCTGATGTGCATCTTTGCATGTCTGTGGATCATGCAATCCAACATGTCTTTGTGTATCTGTGGATCATGCAATCCAACATGTCTTTGTGTATCTGTGGATCATGCAATCCAGCATGTCTTTGTATATCTGTGGATCATGCAATCTCATGTTTGTCCTTCTTTGCATCTCTGTTGACAATGCAGTCTCACGTGCATCTTTGCATCTCTGTGGCACATGCAATCTCATGTGCATCTTTGCATCTCTGTGGACCATGCAGTTGCATGTGTGTCTGCATCTCTGTGGACCATGCAATCTCATGGGCGTCTTTGCATCTCTGTGGACCATGCAAACTCATGGACGTCTTTGCATCTCTGTGGACCATGCAATCTCATGGGCATCTTTGCATCTCTGTGGACCATGCAGTCTGATCTAGATCTTCATGTGTTGTGCACCTGCAGCTCCAAACTGTAGCTGTGAAATGCTAAGACAGATTGTTGGTGTGAATTACAGAAGACACTGCTGGTGTAATTTGCTGTGACAGATTGTTGGTGTGAATTGTAGCAGACATGTTGCTGATGTGAAATGCTGAAGAGATTGTTGGTGTGAATTGTAGCAGATTGTTGGTGTGAATTGTAGCAGACAGATTGCTGGTGTGAAATGCCAAGGCTAGAAAGGTTGCTGGTGTTAAATGCTGAAGACAGGTTGTTGATGTGAAATGCTGAAGACAGGTTGTTGGTGTGAAATGTTATAGAGGTATTGTTGATATCAGTTGCTGAAGACTGACTGTTGGTGTGAGTCACCTTTAGGTGCAATGTTGGTGTGAGTCACCTTTAGGTGCAATGTTGGTGTGAGTCACCTTTAGGTGCAACGTTGGTGTGAGTCACCTTTAGGTGCAATGTTGGTGTAAGTCACCTTTAGGTGCTGTGTTGGTGTGAAACACCCCAAGAAACAGACTTTAGGTGGTGTCAATCACATGTATATATAGATATATATTGTTGATGTGAATCTCCTGCCAATTCAGACAGTGTGAATTGCCATTAATTAATACAGGGCGTGTTCATTCTGTGTAGCTAAGAGCAATGCCAACCAAAATTCACATGGGTTATTGAAATATTTGGGTTCTGTAAACTCGTATCTTAAATCATCAAATGCAGGACAGCACAGAACAAAATGAACTTCATTATCCACAGCCAACAGGCACAATGGACATTTCAAGTCATCCACATTATAAACTTTATATCTTGATCTATGCACTTTAATGTCCAACACCCCAAATGTAAATCTGGTCAATGTATACCTTATGTATCTGTTTAAATTTAACATATAGGGTTGAACACCAGCTAATGATTTAAATTGTCTGTACAACGAAAATCTGTCACTGGTGTTTACATGGTCATCCCAAGCTTGCCATCGAATGTCAATAAATCTTTGTCTGAACTCCCTAATAAATGCATTCAAACATCCCACACCCTGATTACCCCAAACATAAGAAAATCCGTTTGCACATAAGGTTTTGTGAACATTAGTCGCCCAGTTAGTTTTTCCCCTGTGGTCCAAATTCAATAACATTTTATATGCTCTCAAAGATGGAGCAACTAAGAGAGGTATGGAGGAGCAGTACCAGACAATGTGAGAGGCAAGAGCCATTTTGTATTGAATCTGGCTGCTGATCGGCAGCCAATGGGAGTCAAAGGGTTTACAAGGTTACAAGCTGCACTGGTAAAAAGGGATGTCACTCTGATTTATAGAGAGTTTAGGAGCTGTGTGAAAGTCGAGGTGGCCATCCTGGGTTCCCTGTCCTAACGAGCTTTATGGTTTCTGTGGACGTAAAGCAACATTGAACCATGCTCACGCACTGGTGACAGTTTGTCCCTGACATCCGAGGACATTAAGCTCCACATCATCATCATCAACTCACACAGTGAGGAAGAAGGATCAATTCCAGAAGAGTCTGTCAGTATCAAAAGAATCTCTGCTTGTTTATTCTCAACTACCCAGACCTTCACATCTAAAATGCAGGCTTTGGTGGTCCATGAGAGAGTGAAAGCTTTAAAAGGAGAATCAGATTTGTAAGGCAGAGAAGCGATGAGAGACAGAATGGTGACTTATTGCACCAGGAAGAAGCTGTGTATATGAACTGAAGCTAATCATTCCCACAAGTCCTGGGCACAGGACGAGATGAATTTGCTTCATTCACAACCACTACTTGCATCCTGTTTCACAGGTGAGAACAGAAGGACAACTTGATCACGCATACTGAAACTGTTGTGAGGGCAAGTAAGAAGGATGTTATGACCAGTAGTGTCAAATGTGGAGCTTAGATCCAGAAGAATCAAAATCTGGGTACTGTGTTTATGGCGATAGGCTGATTAGAGGGTGTGGCAAAGATTGTTTTTGATCCAGATGACGGACACAAAGGACATGTTGGAAGGTTAAAAAACTGCCTAAAGTTTTTCAGCACATTTGGGTCAAGTGCTTGGTTTTGCGTGTGCGGTTTTTGTTGTTGTTTTGTGTGTGTTGGTGTGTGTGTGTTTTGGAGTCCTTGGTTTTGGTTTTGGTTTTTCAAAAGAAGATTGACAATGGCTGATTTCACACAGGAAGCAAAAATGCCAATTAAAAAAACTGACTTTTGTTCACAATAAGATAAGCAGGGGAATAGTCTCGTCAGAACACAGTGTAGCTGGAATAGGGTCCAGAAGACTGCTTCTTGGGCAACTGTCAGATGGGTGTACTGAAGAAATGTCAACCACTAAGACTTAGGGGGATGAACAACCCAACCGTCGGTGCATGAGTTCAGCAAACCTTCCAGACAAAAAGGGTCAGAAAAGCAACACTAACCAAACCTGTAAAGCTGATCAGTGGGGTAAACAGAAGGCAGTGTGGTGGATATAATCTTCACTTGCCTGGCACTTTGTTGTTTAGCCTGTACAGTCCCTTGACAGTGGAGCTGGTGGACACTTTAACACTGTAAAAGATTGAGTTTGCATTACTGACAAGGTGACTGATCTTACATTTGATGGAGTTTACAATTTCTTTGTGAACTGTCAATCCAGGAGAGAGCTAATGTCTCTGTGCACAACATCCCTCCCCCTCTTCGGAGCATAGTTTCAAGGCAATGGAGAAGCGTAATGGGGAGCAATGACAACAGGTCACCTAAAACTGGATGGAGGAAGCACGAGTGTCAAGACGTGGCATCTCTGCATCATAATTGAACTGGAGAGCTGCAAGTGAGGCTACAGCGTGTAGAACTGCTCTGTGTCCACTGCATGGAGATGCATCACTGTAGCACTGGGTGCAGCTTGGGTTTGGACACGTCCAGCAGGATGTCACATGTATATGATCAGAAGACAGACTATGGCAAACTGACATCGAGCAGAGAAGAGCATCTAGCCAGGCAGCATGATGTCTACACATTCTGCCTCAGTTTCCTGGACATCTCAACCTGGTTTCTGTGATGAACAGAATATCTGTTTTGCTTGTCCACCACAAAATGTCCAAGGGGAGTAGCAGAATAGATTTACCTGAGATGGATTGGGGCAGTAGTTGAATCAACGTATTGGGGATAATTGGGGCAGTAGTTACTTACTGGGGATCAGTTGGGGCAGTAGTTGAATCAACTTACTGGGGATCAGTTGGGGCAGTAGTTGAATCGACTTACTGGGCAGTAGTTGAATCGACTTACTGGGGATCAGTTGGGGCAGTAGTTGAATCAACTTACTGGGGATCAGTTGGGGCAGTAGTTGAATCGACTTACTGGGCAGTAGTTGAATCGACTTACTGGGGATCAGTTGGGGCAGTAGTTGAATCAACTTACTGGGGATCAGTTGGGGCAGTAGTTGAATCGACTTACTGGGCAGTAGTTGAATCGACTTACTGGAGATCAGTTGGGGCAGTAGTTGAATCGACTTCTGGGGATCAGTTGGGGCAGTAGTTGAATCAACTTACTGGGGATCAGTTGGGGCAGTAGTTGAATCGACTTACTGGGGATCAGTTGGGGCAGTAGTTGAATCGACTTACTGGGGATCAGTTGGGGCAGTAGTTGAATCAACTTACTGGGGATCAGTTGGGGCAGTAGTTGAATCGACTTACTGGGGATCAGTTGGGGCAGTAGTTGAATCAACTTACTGGGGATGGGTGTTGGGCAGTAGCTGAACAGACTTACTGGAGATGAGTTGGCAGTAGCTGAACAGACTTACTGGAGATGAGTTGGGGCTGCAGATGAACAGACTGGAGATGAGTTGGGGCAGCAGCTGAATAGACTTACTGGAGATGAGTTGGCAGTAGCTGAACAGACTTACTGGAGATGAGTTGGGGCTGCAGATGAACAGACTGGAGATGAGTTGGGGCAGCAGCTGAATAGACTTACTGGAGATGAGTTGGCAGTAGCTGAACAGACTTACTGGAGATGAGTTGGGGCTGCAGATGAACAGACTGGAGATGAGTTGGGGCAGCAGCTGAATAGACTTATTGGAGATGAGTTGGCAGTAGCTGAACAGACTTACTGGAGATGAGTTGGGGCTGCAGATGAACAGACTGGAGATGAGTTGGGGCAGCAGCTGAATAGACTTACTGGAGATGAGTTGGCAGTAGCTGAACAGACTTACTGGAGATGAGTTGGGGCTGCAGATGAACAGACTGGAGATGAGTTGGGGCAGCAGCTGAATAGACTTACTGGAGATGAGTTGGCAGTAGCTGAACAGACTTACTGGAGATGAGTTGGGGCTGCAGATGAACAGACTGGAGATGAGTTGGGGCAGCAGCTGAATAGACTTACTGGAGATGAGTTGGCAGTAGCTGAACAGACTTACTGGAGATGAGTTGGGGCTGCAGATGAACAGACTGGAGATGAGTTGGGGCAGCAGCTGAATAGACTTACTGGAGATGAGTTGGCAGTAGCTGAACAGACTTACTGGAGATGAGTTGGGGCTGCAGATGAACAGACTGGAGATGAGTTGGGGCAGCAGCTGAATAGACTTATTGGAGATGAGTTGGCAGTAGCTGAACAGACTTACTGGAGATGAGTTGGGGCAGCAGCTGAATAGACTTATTGGAGATGAGTTGGCAGTAGCTGAGTTGACCATTACAAGGAGAATGTCACAGCAAATGACTGGTATGTAATAATAATAATACATACATTTTCTATAGCATTACTCCCCACCAAGTGAGCTCAACATGATTATTTACATACATACATGTACATATACCATTTACTGACATAAACACACAATCACATAATACATGTTACATACTTAATAAATTGCACAAATATAAAACGAGTACTGGTAGAACAGCAAACAAAATATCCCACTCCCCACACTCTCTCTAGAAGTGATAGTGAAAAGGCTAAGTCGGGAAGCATGAATGACCATATCTCACATGGGAGGCTAAAGACTTAAGAAATCCTACTTCAGAAAGCTATGGTGAACAAGGGAGTTTTGAGTCTGGATTTGAAGAGTAGAAGAAGGCCTGTAGCTGGTGTTGGTGGGTAAAAGTTGGCTCTTACACCTTGGAAATGTGCAAGGGGCTGGAGCTGAACTGTTTGTTGCCAGGAACAGAAAACAGACAGCAGCTGAACTGTTACATGGGAGCTGGTTTCTATCAGTAAAGGTCCTGCTGAACCCATCCTTCAGGTTTTCTCCCTTTTCTATCAGTAAAGATCTATTTGAACCCATCCTTGAGGCTTTCTCTCTGCCCATTAGGAGAGGTCCAGCTGAACCCACCCTTGAGGTTTTCTCTCTTTTCCATCAGTAAAGATCCATTTGAACCCAGCCTTGAGGCTTTCTCCCTTTTCCATCAGTAAAAATCCATTTGAACCCAGCCTTGAGGCTTTCTCCCTTTTCCATCAGTAAAGATCCATTTGAACACGTCCTTGAGGCTTTGGATTTATCATTACTTCATACAGAAGTACAGTTCATATGTGCAAATTGCAAACCAAACTGTGTATGCTTTGAACAGACATGCAACTCAGTTGGTGTATACTTTGGACAAAGACCTTTGCTGTAACTGATAATAAACATGTGAAGATTGCTGGTATATTTGTCGTAACAGCTAATAAATATATGAAGATTGCTGGTATCTTTGTCAACACAGCAAATAAATATGTGAAGATTGCTGGTATCTTTGTCATAACAGCTAATAAATATGTGAAGATTGCTAGTATCTTCAAAAATCCACTGGCAAGCTGAGCACAGGTTCAGTCATTTTTTTATGCTTGAAAAAAGCCTCGGTGTCTTTTTCTTGTAGGTTTATTTGTCTCAAATTAATTCAAGCATGTGATATGACTATAATACAAGTATGTTGGTTGAGGCTGTAAAAAGAAACCTGCCTTTCAGTGGGATACCATTGGGTATGCATGAACTTTGTTTTTAATTAAATGGGTGTTGGAACCTGATATTGGAGAATGTTTCTTAATTTAAGTACACAGACTAAGATGTGACTGTTGAGTGTGTTTTGTTGACCTGAATGAAAAATCAGTCTGCACAGCCTTTATCTATGTCACAACAACCATCTTCACCTCTGACCCTCTGGACTCTCACAATAACCATCTTCACCTCTGACTCTCTGGACTCTCACAACAACCGTCTTCACCTCTGGACTCTCACAACAACCATCTTCACCTCTGGACTCTCACAACAACCATCTTCACCTCTGACCCTCTGGACTCTCACAACAGCCATCTTCACCTCTGGACTCTCACAACAACCATCTTCACCTCTGGACTCTCACAACAACCATCTTCACCTCTGGACTCTCACAACAGCCATCTTCACCTCTGGACTCTCACAACAACCATCTTCACCTCTGGACTCTCACAACAACCATCTTCACCTCTGACTCTCACAACAACCATCTTCACCTCTGGACTCTCACAACAACCATCTTCACCTCTGGACTCTCACAACAACCATCTTCACCTCTGGACTCTCACAACAACCATCTTCACCTCTGGACTCTCACAACAGCCATCTTCACCTCTGGACTCTCACAACAACCATCTTCACCTCTGACTCTCACAACAACCATCTTCACCTCTGGACTCTCACAACAACCATCTTCACCTCTGACCCTCTGGACTCACAACAACCATCTTCACCTCTGGACTCTCATCTTCATCTCTGACCCTCACAAAAACCATCTTCACCTCTGACCCTCTGGACTCTCACAACAACCATCTTCACCTCTGTCCCTCTTAACTCTCACAACAACCATCTTCACCTCTGACTCTCACAACAACCATCTTCACCTCTGACCCTCTTAACTCTCACAACAACCATCTTCACTTCTGACTCACAACAACCATCTTCACCTCTAACCCTCTGGACTCTCACAACAACCATCTTCACCTCTGACTCTCACAACGACCATCTTCACCTCTGTCTCAACTCCCAACAACCATCTTCACCTCTGGACTTTCACAACGACCATCTTCACCTCTGTCTCGATTCACAACGACCATCTTCTCCTCTGACTGTCTCGACTCACAACAACCATCTTCACCTCTGGACTCTCACAACGACCATCTTCACCTCTGTCTCTCTCGACTCACAATGACCATCTTCACCTCTGACTGTCTTGACTCACAACGACCATCTTCACCTCTGTCTCTCTCGACTCACAACGACCATCTTCACCTCTGACTCTTGACTCACAATAACCATCTTCACCTCTGGACTCTCACAACGACCATCTTCACCTCTGACTCTCTCAACTATCTTCACCTCTGACCCTCTGGACTCTCACAACAACTATCTTCACTTCTGGACTCTCACAACGACCATCTTCACCTTTGACTGTCTCAACTCACAACGACCATCTTCACCTCTGACCCTCGAGTCTCTGATGAGGTTCGACCACTGATTCTTCTTCAGGGCATCACATAACTGAACCAAAATGTCAAATTCTGCCAATGTTTATGCCATGATATGTATAAATATAATTCATATTAATAATAGTATGGAATTTATAGTCCACTTTTGGCGACTCCAAGTGCTTATCACTTAATTAAAGCAAAGCATGGAAAGCATACTCACACAAAAATCACTCCATTATAATACATTACTAACATACTTTAGTCATACAAAGCATAGTGCAATATACACTGACACACAAATATATGGGCATTCTCAGGACCCCGTGCATGCGCACACACACACACACACACACCTACCCACACGCATGGTCATATGCACACCATGCACACTTGCACTAGCATACACTATAAATGCCACCCCCACAATCCCAAAATGACTATGATTACAAAGGCCCACCAAGTGTCAGAACTCCATTCTCAGTCAACAAATTGAACTGGAAATTTTGCTAAGTCGGTGGGCATCCAAAATTATTCAGCCTGGTTAGATCTCTGTACGCTCTAAGTCAGTGTCTGCACATTTGCCTACAACCAGTCTGGAGGAGTTTTAGAACTTTGTACTCAACTCTGATTGCTTAATTGTTCCTGTGTGACAGCAGGTTAAATGAAAGGGGTCTGTTAACAATTCCAACAATGGCACCCACTCAGCTTCAGCATCACACATTCACAGGTGCTGTTCATGTATTTTTAGATCAGTACTACCACATGCTGTAACATCAGAAATGCCAGACAACTCACAGTACATATGAATTAGACTCCTCAGATAAGATTAACAAAAGACTCAAAATGTTATGTTATCCAAGTCCTCAAATAAGATAAACCTTTGACAGTACATGATAAAAACAAATCCTGCTGATTTCACAATAAGCATATTAATTGTGCTTTTCGTAAGTCTGAAAATGGTCAATCTGATTTTTGTACAAAATACCATCACCATAATTATTTATGGTAAAGTGCACATAAAAGGCCTAATAACAAAAGAGAAACTCTTACACAACCACATCAGCACATGAACTTTCCATGCCACTGACAGCTAGCTGGGCCTTCTTTCACCCAAGGTAGACAAGGAACCATGAACATGTGCAATGATCGTAGAGAGTGGTGTGCACAAGAAGGCGAAACAGGCACTAATGAGCCTGAACCGGTGTTGGCTCTAAAAAGCTAGCAATAACTCCCTCAGCCTGCCTCACCCAGGAGCAGTGCCCTGGCCACTGGACTTCAAGCACAGCCAGCCAGTCTGTGGTCAGGGTCCCCATCAACTCAAAGGTCACCACAGCTTACAGCACGCTATCCTCCAAGAGGTAACTCCACAAAGTCGGAGCCACCACAGCTTACAGCACGCTATCCTCCAAGAGGTAACTCCACAAAGTCGGAGCCACCACAGCTTACAGCACGCTATCCTCCAAGAGGTAACTCCACAAAGTCAGAGCCACCACAGCTTACAGCACTGTATGCTCCAAGAGGTACAACTCATCAAAGTTGGAGCCACCACAGCTTACAGCACGCTATCCTGCAAGAGGTACAACTCAACAAAGTCAGAGCAACCACAGCTTACAGCACGCTATCCTGCAAGAGGTACAACTCAACAAAGTCGGAGCCACCACAGCTTACAGCACGCTATCCTCCAAGAGGTACAACTCGTCAAAGTCAGAGCCACCACAGCTTACAGCACGCTATCCTCCAAGAGGTAACTCAACAGCCTCACAGCTTACAACACACTACAACATAATACCAAGTCCAATGACTCACAGTATTCTATAATACAACACAGTAATTCAAATCCAGCTGCTAGATGCTGGCTAGTGAACAATCAAAAGCAATAAACATACTGGCTAGTGAACATCAATCAAATGCAGAATCAATGACATATTCAACAAAAGCAATAAACATACTGGCTAATGAACACCAATCAAACATAGAATCAACGTCGTATTCAACAAAAGCAATAAACACACTGGCTAATGAACACCAATCAAACACAGAATCAACATCGTATTCAACAAAAGCAATAAACACACTGGCTAATGAACACCAATCAAACATAGAATCAACGTCATATTCAACACAAGCAATAAACATACTAACATTTTACATTTGTAATTCACAGTACCAATCCTTCTTTCTGTATAGTCTGTGACATTTAAAACACATTGATCATGTATTATGATTCATTCATTCTAAAGATACATGGATCTCGCAATTTACGTATTTTTTGTAATCTATCCAGTCCATCAATGCATCCAATTATTCCAAATAGTTATTCATTTCTAATCACCCCAGCCATATCATTTGTCCTGCATGCAGCGATGGATATGTTACAGGCAATCCTTGAATCCTAAAAATGTCAGGCATTTCATGAAGTGGTGAAAGCTATAGGCAATACACATTATGCCAAAATTTTGTAGGCAATACATGCATTGCCTGAAATTTACCTCTAGGCATTTCATGTATTGCTTGAGTATTTCAAAGGAACAGAAGGAAGTGTTTCAAATTTCTTTTTATCTTTATTGTACACTCATTGAAATAAAACATAATTACAAGAAATACTTTAATTTGCAATACACAGTAACTTCTAAAAAGGCAAATACACTTACAATACATCATCAACTAAAATCATTTCCACTGATAAATTACATTCTGCTCATTTCATTTTATGCATACTAAAATGCACTGGGAACTGCTTTAAATGGCAACTTACACACAGTACAAATAATTTATACGAAAATGCAGAGATAAAGGTTTTTAACCATAATTCACTCACAGTAACAAGTTATGAAAATGCACTAGAACAAGCTTTGCAAATTACATATGTGACCCGTTCTCACGAAATTAGTCTTAACTCGCAGCTGGCTTACTGTGCTATAGGCAAAAGCAGTCGGTGGGGGTCTATCTGGATGTTTTCAGGTTTTCACAAAATTAAAGTCTATAAGCATTAAACTTTGGTGTGTTTGCACTGATATGCTCTGAAAACTTTAAAGCTGATTTTCTCAAATTGGCCTCTGCCACACCTGCATCCCTTAAAAACACATCAAATCCACATTTCTTTGAGTAGAAATGTGATTTAAGTATCAAAGTAACCAGCAGAACTTGCAGATTTGAGACATGCAGATATCTCAGATTGCCAAATTTTAAGTTCAGACTCATTTCATGAGAACGGGTCACATATTCAATTCTGTTCCACAAAGTAATCAAAGTTCTCCTCTCTCTCTCTGTCTCTCTCTCTCTCTCTCTCACACACACACACACACACACACACACACACACACACACACACACACACAAACACACAAACACGCATGCACGCACACACGCATAAACACACACACGCACACAGAGGCACAGAATCAATACACAGTTTGCCTGAATACAAAAACTGCCAGTCAGGCAAACTGTGAAATCTCGAGCACTATTTTTCAGGTAATACTCGTATTGCCTACAAAATTATGTGTATTGCCTATAGCTTTTTGCCACTTTATGAAATGCCTGACATTTTTAGGCATTTCATGAAATGCCTGACTTCACGGATTGCCTGTAACATATACATGTCAGTTTTCGTGGATTCACTTAAAGTGCAACAGTTCCACACTAGTGGCATTTTCACCGTAAGACCTATATGTGCAAAGGCGCTGTTATATATACATACACATACATGTTCTAAGGTATCTAGCCAGACAGTAGAAAGGCACTGTATACAGGTACTAATGCATCAGGTCTGGCAGTATGAAGGCATTCTGTGTATGTGTGTGTTCCTTTTCATTCCTTTTTATTTGTGTGTCTCTATATCATACACCTGTGCTAATGCATATGGCTTTACAGTATCAGCAAACTAAAGCTCAAGTGATAAACAGTACACTGTCACTGGTAAAAAATATTAGGCGAATATTTTTGAAGAATTCAACTGACCTCTGAAATCATAACATTTGATGATCACAGTCTTCTTGGACTACATAAATATACAGTAATCTAGTGAAACCTATCAAATCAAGCAAGTTTGTATTGACCGCCATTGTTTTGTTTTTCTGTTTTGTTCTTGTTTTTGTTTTTCATAGCTGCAAAGCTAGGGGTCACTAGACACGCTACTCCCTTATTAACAAAATCTGTATTAATGAATCCTTTATTAACAATGAATCCCTCATTCATGAATAAACAGGTATCTCAATTGTGTTGGCAAGATGAAAAGACCCTACAATAACACATAAAACAAAACTGCAGAAAGTCCCCAAGTTCCAAACAAGGCAAAGACCCATCAGACTGAACCAGTAGTTGCTTTTCAAACGTGTGACAATTATCTTTAAAATAGTGCACTTAGCTTATCCCCAAGTACCTGAAAATAGTTGCCCTGACATAACTGCAATGGTTGACTGGGCGTAAAACACCAAGTTACTTACTTACCTCAAAATAGAAGTTGGCCCGACCCAGATTTCAACCTGGATCGCTAGCATGACAGTCTGCAGTGCTGACCACTGCACTAAGGTCCTGCCGGTCAAACGGTGACACAGCTGAGTTTATATCACCCTCCCTTTGCTCAATATACTTGCTACAATAATCTTTTGCATTACAATGTTAATTAGCAAAAGAGGCGTTAGACATACTATAGGTACAAACCACCCTCATGTCCCAAGGAAAAACTTCACATGAAATTTTGTTTCCATAGGGTCAGTGGGTTGATGCCACAGATAGAAACTTCTTTATTCATACGGTTAAAAAACTTGCCCCAAGGTGTGATTTCTGATAACCAGTTTCATTTTCTAAATCTTTTCGTTCAAGCCCGACTCACTGGAAACAGCAATATATTTACTCCAATTTTTTTTTTTTTAATGTCCCTAGGCATCCTGGAAAAGATATTCTCTTCTAGTGACATAACACATCTGATAGTTTTAAGAGAATCTGGAAAAATGTGATCAGCAAAAAAAAGTGATCTGACATGCAAGTTGACTTTTATACAAATAACTGATTTGCTGAATCACATGCAAACAAATGGAAAACAAAGACCAGTCATTCCATAAACATTGGCCTGAAATGATGGTCAACTGGTTCAGGCAGTCAGTTCCATGAGGAAGGAGTAGAGAACCTTGTGGAACAGTGTTGGCTGGTGCATGTAGCAGGCATGACCAGCATCTGGAATGGCAGCAATCTGTGACCTTGGCAACAGCTTGAGGTCATCACGACTGCCAAAGCCAAGCGGTTCATCATTTTTGCCATAGACAATCAACGTGGGCAACTGTTGACAAAATAATGTGACAATGCTGTTATTTGTTTACAACAAAACAATCCAAAATTAAAACCTTATAATGGTAACTGATACTGTTAACAATGACAAAACACCAAACAAGGAACTAATAATGGCACCTTTAACAAAAAAGAAACTGAAGTAACACCAAACAAAATAATGATGATAAGTTAACAATAGTGGGGACGGTCAGGTGTTTTCCAGGAACAATCACCTGTTGTGTGGACAAATTGCAATGTTAAGAGTCTTTGTCACAACCATCACTTGCTTTTTTTCCTCTCCATGAGCCAAAAGCACTATGGTTCATCAATACACAAAAAATGTACCCCGTTTTTCATACTCTAATATAATTAAGGACAGAAAAGCTTGTGACAGCAAAGTATCATGAAGCCCTACCAGACTCCTGCCATAGTTTTTGGTGAACTGGCCTGTCCCAACGGGGGCGACAGGGATATAGGCGGTGGCTCGCTGGCTGCTGGCACTGGGGTCTGTGAAGAGGTAGGGCAAAGAGAAGCTGCCACTCATAGACGGGCTGATGATCACAGGCCTGGCATCTAACGTCTTCACCACGGCCGCCAGGAACTCCTCTTTGGACGTGCTGTTAAGTGTCACAGCTTTACTTTGTCCGTAACCTATGAAACAATACAACTTTATTGGAACATTCAGTTGACAGCAATATGGAAAGACACAGCAAAAAGCATGACCTATGTACAATAGATTATTAATACTCAATCACACACACACACCCAGAGTTCTATGACTATGCCTGACCTGGGAAATCCATGGCAACAAGCAACACTGATCTGACCTGGGAAATCTATGACAAGCAAAACCCATCTATGACTGACCTGGAAAATCTATGGCAACAACCAGTAAGCATCTATGACTGACCTGGCAAATCTATGGCAACAAGCAACGTATGTCTATGACTGACCTGGCAAATCTAAGGCAACAAGCAACTCCCATCTATGACTGACCTGGCAAATCTATGGCCACAGCACGGTAGCCCCAGGAAGCCAGCAGCTGAAGAGTGTTGATCTCCACCCAGTTGTTGGAGGTGAAGGCCTGACCATGCAGCAGGAGGACAGTGAGGGAGGCTGGTCCTTTGGGGGCCGTCTGTTTGCTGTGGATGGTCAGGGTCTGAAACAGGCAACATCTTTCTCACACACCTGCTGGCCAGCAAGACCATGGGTCCGTGAGGAGGATACCGTCAGAGGACAATGAGGGAGGCTGTCAGTTGGTGGCCACGTGTTTGCTGGGGATGGTCAGGGTCTGAAACAGGCAACATCTTTCTCACACACCTGCTGGCCAGCAAGACCATGGGTCCGTGAGGAGGATACCGTCAGAGGACAATGAGGGAGGCTGGTCAGTTGGTGGCCACGTGTTTGCTGGGGATGGTCAGGGTGTAAAACACCGAAACACCTTTGTTTCAGCAGTGTATAATGATAACAAACTGATAATTGATAGCTGCTGGGTCTGTGTCACTAGTCCAACATGAAGTGGTGTGACTTGTCCAACATGTAGTTATGTGACTAGTCCAACATGAAGTGGTGTGACTCGTCCAACATGAAGTTATGTGACTAGTCCAACATGACGTGGTGTGACTTGTCCAACATCAAATGATGTGACTAGCCCAACATGAAGTGGTGTGACTTGCCCAGCAGAAGATTTTAATGGGAAGTATGTCTTGAAGTGGTGTGATGAGCCAAACATTGCACCTAAATGTGAAGTACATTTTGAAGAGGTAGGACTAGCCCAACATCACACTTTAATGTGAAATATGCTGTGAAGTGGAGTGACAAGTCCAACATAATGACACTATACTTGCTGTCTGTGACTTTGAACCAATCTGCTTACATAGCATCATGACACTATACTTACTGTCTGTGACTTTGAACCAACCTGCTTACATAGCATCATGACACTATATTTACTGTCTGTGACTTTGAACCAATCTGCTTACATAGCATCATGACACTATACTTACTGTCAGTGACTTTGAACCAGCCTGCTTACATAGCGTCATGACACTATACTTACTGTCGGTGACTGAACCGACCTGCTTACATAGCATCATTACACTATACTTACTGTCAGTGACTTTGAACCAATCTGCTTACATAGCATCATGACACTATACTTACTGTCAGTGACTTTGAACCAATCTGCTTACATAGCATCATGACACTATACTTACTGTCAGTGACTTTGAACCAGCCTGCTTACATAGCATCATGACACTATACTTACTGTCAGTGACTGAACCGACCTGCTTACGTAGCATCATGACACTATACTTACTGTCAGTGACTTTGAACCAGCCTGCTTATGTAGCATCATGACACAATACTTATCGTCTGAAACTTTGAAACAGCTTAGCATGACAATTGAACATGACACCACAAATCAACCTTAGTCCTAGTATGACAATGACAAATGAACATAGCACCAAAAATCAACTTTAGTCCTAGCATGACAGTTCAGCATCATGACACCATAAGTCAAGCAACAACACTGAAATCAGGTAACAAGTGGAGAGAAAAAACATGTAATTAGCTGTGTGGCAACACTGACAGCAGGTATGATGCAAACTACTGTAACTGGCTGTGTGGCAACACTGACAGCAGGTATGGTGCAAACTACCGTAATTGGCTGTGTGGCAACACTGACAGCAGGTATGGAGCAAACTACTGTAATTGGCTGTGTGGCAACACTGACAGCAGGTATGGAGCAAACTACTGTAACTGGCTGCGTGGCAACACTGACAGCAGGTATGGTGCAAACTACTGTAATTGGCTGTGTGGCAACACTGACAGCAGGTATGGTGTGAACTACTGTAATTGGCTGTGTGGCAACACTGACAGCAGGTATGATGCAAACTACTGTAATTGGCTGTGTGGCAACACTGACAGCAGGTATGGAGCAAACTACTGTAATTGGCTGTGTGACAACACTGACAGCAGGTATGGAGCAAACTACTGTAATTGGCTGTGTGACAGGTGGTGGGGAATGGACTCCAGACTCAAAATAGGTGTTTCACCATTTATTGCTTGTGAAGACAGCATGCTGTGACAAACAATAAACACAACTGTAGGTCCAGCCAAGCATACATTATTTACACATAATAATACCATATATGACTTAGTGCCAAAAGGTGCACATGCAAAGGGTTATGCACTTCAGTTGGGAAAAAAACATTGTTGAAAACTGTTTTTATTTGAAATGTTGTGTTGTGTACTTGCATGAATGAATGAATATATATATAGTACAGATAATTTCAGCACCAGGCTGTGGTTGAGTTCAAGATACAGTCATCACACACTGAAAAAGCGCCAAAAAATGACTGCCAAAAATGGTCACCCATGTACCGAGTGATTTTTGTCTCTTTGCTTACAAACAAACCGCAAGCACATGGAGTAACAATCACTGATTTGTACCCAGAAAACATCATTTTATACTGATAATATAACATCAACACTCACACTAGTTGTATTTTCGATCAATTGATTGCGAATGTTTGCCCTGTTGGTACGTCGGATGTGTTGTAAACTCAAACTGAGAACTCTGAACAACGAAAAAAGACAGCATCGCTTCAGAATCACTGGAAACATTGTGTGTGTTCTGATCCATGCATTTGCCCTACACAACAATAGCTGTGTTTTTTTCCGACAAAGTTTTGCATGAAATCTGAAGAACATTTCCCCCGATCGTCCGATATTGTTGTAACATCTGACATCCCTACAAGATATCAAATATTTTGTACAAAACAAAGGAGAAAGCAGTCTCTTTTTTATCGACAGCATCTGGCACGTCACATAACCTTTCCTGAATGACTTCCTTCTCCCAGCCTCATGGTGTGTCTTTGTTCGGAAACATCGAAATGTGTGTTGTAGTCTCATTCAGTGGTGTGACGTAGGTACAGCAATCTGATGTAGAACATGCACTGTGCACTTTTTCAGGAGTTTATTGAGAATATTTTCAAGTTTTCCGCCGATTTGGGTGTGCGAAATAAAAATACTATGAAAAGTGGCATCTTCCCGCGCCGAAGATGTGAAACCCTTTTTTTATACTTAGCCAAGTACAGTGTGAATTTTTTTATTACAATAAGGCAATATCTTGTAAATCTTACGTGCAACTGTTGATTCAGGATGTGTACTCAATTTCATAAAACAATTGTCAGTTATAAGCGCATGCTTTTTGTAGACTGTTTAGTGGTTTTGTGAGAATATTTTGTTAACTGAGCGAGAGTGAAAAAGTTCCTGAAAGTTATGTCAGAATTCATGTTTGCCACACAACTGTTGTTGTAATGTGACGTAAAACATTAAGCTTTTAAAGTTTAATTAAGCCCAGCAGATGTTAGTAATACTAATAGCGGTTCTGAGAACTGAGTACTGATTTGTGTAGAAGTCATGGTGTGTAGGTTTGACATGTTTGTACTGAGCATATCAGTATTGGGACAGTTGCTGGTTATTGGTTTAATAACTTCAGATTCATAACACTTCAAATTCATTGACATGACCAGCGTATGCTGAACTGAGTGTACTCCTGAGCCAAGTGGTACAGCAAGGAGGAAAACATCAAACACAGACAGTTGCAGACAGTACAGAGAGAGGCTGGCCACAGAGAATCCACATCTCGCAGAGCTGCATATTCTGGACTTAATTGTTAATTTAAATTACCTAAATAAAATCAGGTCATTCTGATTTGTTTTTGTTACACTGATCTAAGCAAACAGAATGTTGGGGAAAAAGTGGGGAAATGTTATTTTGTTGTAATACTGATGTAATACAGAATTTTGTTTTATTTAATTTTTATGACTTGTTATTAAATGCAAACTGAGAAAAAATCTTCTCACTGTGTTTTTGTATGCACTTGTATGGCTGATTATAATATATTGCATGAAAGGGTGTGTTACTTGTTATATAAAAAAATTGAGTTATGGGTTTATGTCGCCCATCAGATATTACAACAATCAACATGTCACAATCATGTGTTAAATTATACGAGTGTACAAAATTTGGCACAAACATAGTAGGGGAGACAAGCACTAACAGTGTGACTTGATTTTGTGCATACTTGTGCAAAACTGAAGACACAGTGAACTATGCATGTTGTAATATCTGATGTACAACATGCGGTCCTTTTATTACCTTTGTCAGCAAATATCTCCAAAAGTGCTCTAGTTTTTATCTTTTGCTTTTAAGAAATCTTTCCTAGTGTTGTGCACATTCTAAAAACACAACTAGTTTCAATGTAAGCTGGCCAAACAATTAGAATCATAGTAGTTGTTTTTTTGGCATTCACACCTGGCTGACTGACTCAGTGGCAGTGTATAGCATTCATGACCTGTCCTTATTCTATTTTGCTTTGGTTTGACAGGTTAATCTAGTCATTGTAATATATATACAATATGTTATATATAGTATGTATAGTATGTAGTATTGTATTTGTAGTATTTGGTCATAGCTGTTCATAATAGTTTTACTTATTGACTTAGTCATATTATAGTTATTATTTGTTTTTCTTCTTGTTTATAAAGTTGTCAACAAAAAGTTTCCTGAAGGTGTTCCAACATGCCAAGAGAACTCCCCACCTCACACTGTCAATTTGCCATGTCCTGTTCTTGGGCACAACTTCAAAGTCAGAATCAAACACATATTTTGCAGCAACTTGGTCAATGTCCTCTGACTGGGGCCACTTGAAAATATTGTTGTTGTCAGTGCTGGTTATGAAAGTGACATCAGCAAAGTCTGGGTTATGGACTTGTAGTACCTGCCCAACATAGAAATCTCTGTCATAGAAGACAGCCACAGTCTGGCCTTGCTGTGAAAAGTTAAAGCTGAAGTCTCCCTCTTGGAGTTGTTGGGATGCCTCATCTTCTTCAGCTACAGGTGTGTCTTCAGGGTAGTCGCTGTCTGTGGCACTGTCGGAGTCTGTGTCATACGTCTCCACCAGTATGGCGACTCTCTTCCGCTTACTTCTGTTTGTGGGTGTGCAAGCAACCTGTAGAGCTGTTTTCATTTCCTCTGCAACATGTCCAAACTTGTAGTTGAGGAAGTTGACACAGAGATCAATCAGGGAGATTCTGCTGGTCCTGAGGGCTGGTGACATTGCTCCTAAAATGATTTTTTCGTAGTCAATTTGTGCTTTGATGGCCTTCAGCTTGTCAGTCTTTCTTTCAAATTTCTTAAGAAGACTGATGAGATCATCAGGCTTTTGGCAAGGACCACCATGGTTTCTGATCACATCAAGGATGGCTTCTTTCTGTTTCTGGAGCTTGTCTGTTCGTCGTTGCTGCATTTCTTCTCCTTCTCTCCGCTTTCTTTCCAGGTCAGCTCCAAGCTCCTGCAGAACAATTAGTTCTTGCTGTCTGTTCTGCTCCCTCATGCAAGGTCCACATTTTCTGGCCTTTGAGAGCAGCTTCATTTTTTCTTCTTTGGGTTTGGAGTTTAGCCGCTTGGAAACGGTCTCATTCCGTTAAAGCACGTTCAAAGTGGAATGGTGATGGAGACTGGCATGCCGGTTCCTAAACATGGTGTAGTCCAGATCAGCGAAGCAAACTTCACCAACCAGGTTAGTTAGCTGGCAATGGGCCATGCACTGTCGGTCTTATTCTGTCGGTGCAGAGCCATACTTTCCACCAGGAAGGAAGTCGGCCAGTTGCCGCTCAAGAGCGATGACAAACTCCCCAGCAAGTCCTCTGATGACCATCTCCAGCAGATGACACAGCAAAATGCGTTCAGCTCATCAGGAATGCTTCCCTCTTGCAGTATCATCTCTGGATGTTCACTCATTCCCTTCAGTATCTCATGCATGGGCTGAATGAATGTATACTGGTCCAAGTAGTGTATTTCACTTCTTACAAAGATCCAGAAGGGCCCTGTAATGTACACATACATCAGTGCCAGGCCAAGGAGCATTGTATTCAGTCTCTGGCATGAAGCATCCGCAAGCACACTCTTTTGCTTCAGGTTTGATGGTTGTCGCAGCTCAAAAAACTGAAGAATGTCCTGTTGATGGTAGACTAGACCAGCGGCTGAAGCAAACAAGTTGTTAAATCTGTTTGATCTAAAGCTGGACAGCTGGCTGGATTTGTTGAGAGATGCACAGTATGCCAGCCAATCCCCATGACACCCATTCTTTTCATTTCCGCATGGTCCAAATGTGTCACATCCCATCCACACATATCTGAAATACACACACATAGAACAGAGAGAGAGAGTCATTATTTAATACTGATTATCTTTTATGATTCATAAGAAAATTAAAGATAAATGGATGGATACATCTCCATCAATTAAATCATTTTACTTTCCTTCTCTCATAAACTTTTGTTATAAAGCAGATCTTTTCAGTTCCTCTTATTTAGTTTCAGGAGTCCCGGCTATGTAACAATTTGTTTACCCATCCCTCAATGTTTTAGTAAATTATGTACACACCATGTAAACTACATGTATTAGTACTTTAAAAAGGCAAACATACCTGCAGACAGAAGACCCATCAGAACGTGAGCTGAAGGAGTTGAACACTGCCAGTTTCTCTAGTCCCAGGTTGCCCACCAGACCACATTCCTTTGTGACATGCACCAGAGCCTTCTCAGCAGCAGATGACAGCGCCAGCAGAAAGTGTGTGTTGCAATGCAGGAACTCGAGCTGGACTGTTGTATCTGGGAGTTGCACTGCCCTGTGCTCATTCAGCAGACATCCAGCAGATTTCATGTTGCTTGCCCTGTCCGACATGAGTCCAACAAGATTTTGCATGATCTTTCGTGTCTCATTTTCTGAATCCTCTTCATTGTTTAGAACAGAAAGTTCTTGAATTCTGTCCAGGGTGAGGTCCAGAATAGTCCTTGCTGTTTCATGGGCAACAGCATTGAAGCCTATGGACAATGTTTGCTTGTTTGCAAGAGTCACTTGAAGACCAACACACTTCTTCTGTTTCTTGGTAGTTCCATCTGCATGCAGGTCAAAATGTTGTGTCGACATTGCTTCAGCTACCTGCATTTTAGCAAGGCTGTGGCTTTGGTCAGCAAACCGCAGGTTTGTTGTCCTCCCAGGCAGCTGGTGATCTTTAAATGTCACACCAAAGAAATGCTTTGAGACGGTTTTGATGACCTCACGACATCTGCTGGCTGGCACTTCACATTCTCCGACTAATTCATAGATACATGTTACAACAAAATCTCTGAAATATCCTCTTTCCGTTCTGGTCTCTGGAACTACAGGCTGCAGCTCCAGTCTTTCATCCAAAAGGCTTGTGATCACCTCCTCCAGTTCCTCTTTCATCTGTTTGTGTTTCTGCTCAAGCCTACTGACACGTTTCTGGTAGTGTCGCTTTTTCTGTTTTTCATTCTGGAGTTCAGCAGCCAAAGGTTGAACAGAATGCAGCTTTGCAACCATCTGCTCATGCTTATTCTTCAGCCGCACAAATCTTCTGTTCATGTTACTGCGTTTTAATTTGGTACACCGTTCACTTATTTGCCGAAGTTTTGCTTTTGTTGCTGCCTCACGTGTTCTTGATGCATGCAGCTTGGACTTCAGTGTTTCATTCACTTTCTGGAGCTTTTGCACTTTGTCTTGTAACAGATGAACTGTGGCCTTTTCGTCAGACAGCAGCTCTCTCACAGCGTCAATTTGGCTTCTTGCAATGTCAAATTGTTGAGCAACAGATGCTGTCAGCATCTGGGATTCGGCATCTGACACAGGAATGGACTCCTGGGGGGAGGATGTGTGGCCTGTTCCATTTCCGCATGGCTCAGACGCAGAAGTGCTTTGTAGCTCCTGTGGCTGACAGCATGTTACACCTGTAGCAGAATTTGTTGTTGGTGAGGGCTGACATGATAATTCTTGGAATTCTTGCAGACGTTCAACTCCACCTATGTATCCCTTACGCTTCTGCAATGATTTCATGTCATTTGAAGTTTTCTTCACCAGCGTGTTGAGTTGTGCAGGGGTCATGTTGTTAAAGCTGTCACACAAAGACTGCAGCCATGACAACAGCACTTTCACTGAATATCCTTTCCTATTTCTGAAATTGTTTAGTTCCAACAGGAGCCCATTTGAGACAGACCCCATCGTTGTCATGATGGTGTTGGAGAAGCCAGAGTCGACCTGAGATAACAGAAAGTCTTTTGACACAGAATGTTTCTTGGAAAATTCACCAATCCATTCCATCTCCAGACCTTTGTTGAGGAATGATGAAATGTCATTGTTGGTCTTCTTTGATTCAATATCCAGCCGGTAAAGGCAAGTCTGTATCAAGTGGCCAACATTTGTGTAGGAACACCTGCATTGATGCTGACTTCATCAAACAAAGATTGAATGGAAGCAAGTGAACATCCAGTATCCTCTCTAATACCATGCAGCAAGTGAACATCCAGTATCCTCTCTAATACCATGCAGCAAGTGAACATCCAGTATCCTCTCTAATACCATGCAGCAAGTGAACATCCAGTATCCTCTCTAAGACCATGCAGCTGCAGCAGGAGCTTGTTGTTCACTGGAACTGTCAGCTTCAATTTGTCTTCCAAACTTGGCCGACCCCTTGGTCTCTTAACCCCAACTTGACTTTGAAGGGTGTTGAACTGATCATCATCTAGTGGAGCAAAAGACAGAGAAAATGTAGCTACTCACAGAAAATATAGTAATAATAACTAAAATAGACACTTTTCACTTGCTCCTGCTGATAGTGATACTGTCCCATTTTTTCTCCCTTTATGTTGTCATTACTGTTGTTGCTGCACCTGCTTTGTGTGTGTGTGTGTGTGTGTATGTGTGTGTGTGTGTGTGTGTGTGTGTGTGTGTGTGTGTGTGTGTGTGTGTGTGTGTGTGTGTGTATGTGTGTGTGTGTGTGTGTGTGTGTTTTACCTTATTTTTGTGTTGTCTGTTTGTTTGGCTGTGTGTGTGTGTGTGTGTGTGTGTGTGTGTGTGTGTGTGTGTGTGTGTGTGTGTGTGTGTGTGTGTGTGTTACACCATTGCATAGTCTGCATATATTAACTTAGCATTTGTGGGTATACCTGGTGTATGTATATATGTCCACACACTTAAAAACTGAATAAAAAACATAAAAAACAAACTAAAACTACCCCCCCCCCCCCCCCCCCCCACCTCCCGAAAAACAGAAATTTTTCTTACAAACTCTTTACTTGTACTTGTAGCCTACTAGTGACTCACTTGTACTGTTACACGAGAGAGAATAAGGGGTGGGGGTGGTGGGTGGAGATGACCACACGTCACACGTCATCAAATGGTTTTTATCATCATTTACACCAAATAAAACAAGGTTTCACTTCATTTATCCAAACTTTATCGAGAAAATACAACTGCTTCGGTTGTGTCGTCTGCTATTAAGAGCGAGTTATTCTTCATTTGACCGGCACTCAGGGGAAAAAATTAATAAAACATTACGGGCGTAATTACTGACACTAAAAAAATGTAGTAGCTGCAACAAGTGTCTTTCCAATCAGGACAATAAATAAGAAGTGAAGCAGGTTTTAGAGAAGCCAGAGATCAATGAATGAGACCCCCTTCTTCATACGAGTTTGTACATGTGCAACTTCCGGCCGATTGTTTTGGTCTACTTCAAACAGTAATTTCAAGAAATGAATTATTAATCAAACAAAAATATTAATGGGATTCAAAACCTAAACACTGTGAATTAAATATACCAGTTTCATGCGGGTTACTTACTTAACAGTGAGCGTATAGCGTTGAAGTTGACACGAGTGCCACCGGCAGCCATAGTGTCGGTCGTATTTGCTATGAATACCTTCAACATGTATGGGGTTCTCCCCATTTCTTCCATGGACTTTCCGAGAGCGGTATTTCCGGATCATGTTATACATCATTTTAAAGAGCGATTTCTCCTCTTTTTAATGATATAGAGTTCTTTTAGAACTGACCACAGCCTCAAATTTTATTAAGCATCAAAGTAAATATGGCAACTTTAACTTGTAATTTTTAATTCAAAACCAAACACATCGCTACGAAAATCACATCGCGTCATATGCCAAGGTTCTACCTTTCCATCAATATAAGTTTTATTCTGATTGGTCGAGATTCGGAAGATCAGTGATGCATTTTCTGGGGTACCCCAAATGCTTCGCTGGTCTGTTCATGTTCCGAAAAATGGCCCCACATAGTTTGTAACACGATACACACCGAGCGTTTCAAACTACAGGAGTAAATCAGTCACACTCTCACGCATAATAAGGACACAGATGGAAGGTAGAAAGATTGTTTGATTCATTCAGTCATATTTCAAGCATGTGTCTACATTATTTGTGGAGATACAACAGGGCAAACTTGAGCAAACATCGGTGTGTTTGGGCATTGTCCTATACTGCTGTAGAACGAGTGGGCACACCTAATACTAGCTATAAACATATAAAATTACAATAAATACCTCATTTCTGAAGTTTTACAAACTTATAAATAAATACATCATTGTGACTGTAAAGCCAGCAATCAAAAAAACTAAATGGCCGCCAATATCATCTGCTACTATAATTTTGCCCACAAGCCAGGAATCTTGATGGTGTTACCAGTAGTTATAAATAAAATTGGGAAAAAATAGACAAACTAGCAGACTGTCACAGCTGTGTGATCACACTGACATCAGGTAACAAATGTGAACCCACCTGGTCTCCAACAGGCACTGTAATTGGCTGTGTGACAACTCTGACATCAGGTAACTGGTCACCTGGTGCAGACCCTGGGAAAGCTGGGAGGCCCATTACATCAATCATCTGTTTTTCAGACACACTCATCCTGCTCTGAAAAACACATCAACAAAGTCACCAACAAAAAGTCACCAATACGAAATTTTGAATACAAGCACATAGGTTCAACTGAGTAACAATTTTGAAAAATAGAAGTAAAAAAACAACATTTATCTTGAAACTTTCCTGTAATGTTAAAATTGGTGTCAGATTAGTCAGAACCAGCACAAATACACAAAAATCAATGGTGGCAATCATAAGGAAGAGCTTAAGTCCAATCCTGTTTAAACTGTGACCGACTTCTTCCTTCCTGTAAAAATACTGGGCTGCAATTACACTGCTTATGGCTTGGGATGGCTGGACAACTGTACACAGTCTGCAAATCTGTCCTACTCTTATGCATCACTGACATCTACTGGCCCAACAGATCTGTCTTACTCTTATAGTTTATACATCACTGACATCTAGGCCTCAGTCACTGGCACAACAGATGTCTTATTCTTATAGTTTATACATCACTCATGTCAAGGCCTCAGGCATTGGCCCAACTAACCTGTCTTACTCTTATAGTTTATACATCACTGACATCAAGGCCTCAGGTATTGGCCCAACTAACCTGCCTTACTCTTATAGTTTATACATCACTGACATCTAGGCCTCAGGCACTGGCCCAACATATGTGTCTTATACATCACTGACATCTAGGCCTCAGGCACTGGCCCAACAGATCTGTCTTATACATCACTGACATCTAGGCCTCAGGCACTGGCCCAACAGAAGTCTTACTCTTACAGTTATACATCACTGACATCAAGGCCTCAGGCACTCTTAATCTTATACATCACTGACATCAAGGCCTCAGGCACTGGCCCAACAGATGTCTTACTCTTATATTTTATACATCATTGACATCAAGGCCTCAGGCACTGGCCCAACAGATAGGACAGATTGCACAGCACAGGGTTCACATTAACAGGTAATTTCCTGCATTTTGCTGGTTCAGATCAGTATAATTATACCAGGAAAAAATCAGCAGTCAGTTAGTTAGTCAGTAATTGTATGTTAACACCCTGTCAACAACAAAGGGACACCAAAGGATAATCAAACCCTGTCATACACAAATGCACATTTCAAAACTCTTCTCATATATATATATATATGTATATAACACCCCTCTCTCAAGTCGATGCTCTACAACCAATCCCTATTATACACAAACATAAAATAATGTAGCAGGAGAGCTGTGCAAGCTAGCTCGAGTTACGGGCCCTGAGTTCCCCCACCCCTTCTCTCCAGTCGGACGCTGCCTGCCAGCAACTGGCCGGTGCCACACGGTGCGGTATAAAAGACAGTGCCTGCCTGGTTTCTGTACCATGTGTTGAAAAGTGCTGGTCAACCCCTACCCCACAAGTCTACATGCTGAAAAGTGTGTTACTCTTCCCTTAGTTAGAGGACTTGGTGCTGAAAAGCGCTAGTCCACCCCCCCCCCCCCCCCCACCCCCCGAGTTTACATGCTGAAAAAGTGTGTTGCTCTTCCCTTAGTTATTAGAAGACCCGTGCTGCAAAGTGCGGGCACGCGTGTTTAGTTATTACGAGATCTGTGCTGCAAAGTGTGTGCACGCATGTTTAGTTATTAAGAGATCTGTGCTGCAAAGTGTGGGCACGCATGTTTAGTTATTAAGAGATCTGTGCTGCAAAGTGTGGGCACGCATGTTTAGTTATTAAGAGACCTGTGCTGCAAAGTGCGGGCACGCGTGTTTAGTTATTACGAGATCTGTGCTGCAAAGTGTGGGCACGCATGGTTAGTTATTAAGAGACCTGTGCTGCAAAGTGTGGGCACGCATGTTTAGTTATTAAGAGACCTGTGCTGCAAAGTGTGGGCAGGAATGTTTAGTTATTAGAAGACTTGTGCTGCAAAGTGCGAGCGTTAGTTAAGTTTATGTTTGTTTGTTTTCTTGTGCTGCAAAGTGCAAGTATTAGTTAAGTTAGTGCAAGGGTGCAACTTACTTTTGTAGATAACTGGTGCTGAGCCTATGCCGGTAGCTAAGTTAGCTATGGTTTAGTGCGTAGGTTAGGCATAGTCATGCGTCAGTTTGGTTTGTTCTTGTGTTTGTTCTTCTGACTGCCGGACATACAGTGGTGTAAATAAAACTGTATGCATTTCTTTATTTGGTTCGTCACTATAATGGGAGTGAGAGTATGTACTGAGACGGAGTGTGGTCAGTGCGCGTGTCTGTGCGCGTGTCTGTGAGTGTGCCTTGGTGTTTTCGTCATGTCGGTACATGTGTACAACTTCTGTCTCCCCTTATCTTTTGTCTAGAGTCTGTTTTAAGTGGCATATGTGCATAGTGAAATGGCACACCTACCTCCGAGGAGCGGACAAACAACCAAACACTAACACAGGTTTTTTTCTGGATACCAAGGTCGGTCGATTGTAGTGATTTTGAACACAACGCTAGGAACTTGACATTGAAAGGCACACTACATGAGGATGACTAGAGACAATTGTGTATTCCATTGTGTCTCTCCTTGGCAATCTCCAGCCTCCCCCTGAACCTAAAATGAGGAACGGGCCACATGTCCGGTTACAATAATAAAAAATCATAATGAAATTGAAAACTTGTCCAGCAACTCATTTTTCAATGCTGGAGATCTGTATATCAGCAATGTATAATACAAATAGCCATCCCACACCTGTAGGCTCTGTGGTATAATTTGTCAGTACTGTTGGCCAGTGCCCAAGGTGTGTATGTCAGTAAATACACTGTCACCCCACACCTGTAGGCTGTGTGCTGCAGCCAGTGCCCCAGGTCTGTATGTCAGCAAAATACAGCCATCCCACACCTGTTGGCTGTGTGGTGCAATCTGTCAGTATTGGCCAGTGCCAGAGGTCTATGTATGTATGTATGTATGTATGTATGTGTGTGTGTGTGTGCGTGTGTGTGTGTGTGTGTGTGTGTGTGTGTGTGTGTGTGTGTGCGTGTGTGTGTGTGTGTGTGTGTTGCTGTATAATACTTTATGTAAACTGTTTTGGTAGGACTGTGCTCTACATCAGTACATGTGTATAGAATATCACATCTAGGTTAATATGTATTATGTGAGCACTCAGGGCAGCGATGAGCGCATGATATATGTACAATGTTATTGTAACCGGACCTGCGGCCCGTTCCTCATTTTAGGTTCAGGGGGAGGCTGGAGATTGCCAAGGAGAGACAGTCAACACTGGAATAAACAATTGTCTCTAGTCATCCTCATGTAGTGTGCCTTTTATTGTCAAGTTCCTCGCGTTGTGTTCAAAATCATTACAATCGACCGACCTTGATATCCAGAAAAAAACCTGTGTTAGTGTTTGGTTGTTTGTCCGCTCTTCGGAGGTAGGTGTGCCATTTCACTATGCACTTATGCCACTTAAAACAGACACTAGACAAAAGATAAGGGGAGACAGAAGTTGTACACGTCACTAGCTGAAACAACAACAAAGATCTGAATTGCCTTCAGCAACTCTCACCTGGCATGCGAGTAAATAAAGGTAGATTCTGTCAATAACGTGTCCCTAACCTAAGATCCACTCTAGTCTGTAGCGTTTCAATCAGAGTTATCTCCCAGGAAAATAGCCACGCTCCCAGGTACGCCTCAATAAAACCGAGCCAGTAAAATCGTCGCTACTATCTAATGGGGTACTGGATTTAAAAAATAAATAAATATGGTACGCCGGTTTGACCGCCTAGCGGTAAGGCGTTAGACTGGTAAGCAGAAGGACTTCAGCTCTCCTTTCTCTTCTGACTGCCGGAAAAGTTGTGGTCTGTGCCGGACCGTGACTGTCTCAAGTTAACTTGTACGTGACTTTGTCCCTCACTGGTCACAATGATCATATTAAAATGGCTCTCAGCACTGCCCATCTTAATGCAGGAGTCATTCTGGTGCTGACAGTGTTGCGACAGCCGGGTATAATTATGTTCTTTCCTCTTGTAGTGTTGCTTTTTTGTTGTTGTTTTGCAGGCTTTGTGCCGGACCGACCGAAACTGACCAAAAACAACAACAAAAAACGTGGCTTGAATTACAATAAATGACATATTCTTCGGTGATCGCACAGAGCACGGCGGCACATGATAAGACTGACTACCCCGCGCCGGCCCGCAACTGATTTACTGACTGACTTGACTCGACTGATCATACTGATACCGTCCAGGCTGTGCCGTACGTGACGTCCGGCGGCATTTCGGTAAGGCAGGACTCATTACTGAAATTGTTTGGTCAATGTGAACGAGTCGATCCCATTCCCACCACGCTTCTTTATCAAAAACCTTGACTCCAGTGCCGACCCATCACCGGCGAACGTCATCGGGCAACGACACCGTCATCTCTCAGTGACCACTCAGTGGCATTGTACCACGTGATCCGAAGACAGCCGTCGTTGAAAAAGCCATCACTTGACATAATGATCTTTTGAAAAACTACCGTCCCAGTTCTAACCTTCCATTTCTGTCCAAAATCCTTGAAAAAGTCGTTCTCCACAAACTTCTTTCCTATCTCCAAGAAAACAACCTTAGCAATCCCTTTCAGTCAGCCTATCGAGCAGGACACAGCACTGAGACCGTTTTGTTACCTATTGCGGTAAACGATATTCTCTCCGCTATGAACAATGACAACATTTCTGCTCTTCTTTTGTTGGATTTTCTGCCGCTTAGTTTGACACTATTGACCACCAAATTCTCCTCTCCCGCCTCAGTGAACTATGTTTTTGGCATTCAGTCTACAGTGGGCACTCCAATGGTTTCACTCACCTCTCAGACAGAGTATCAGTCCACTTCAGTCAATAAATAACTCGTCTTCGTCACCATCACAGCTCATGTACGGTGTGCCTCAGGGCTCAGTACTGGGGGCCCATTCGCTACGTCCTGTACACTACGCCTCTCGATATCATAGCTAACCACTCTGTAAACCATCAGCTTTTCGCAGATGACACACAACTCCAGAAATCCGCTCCTCTCAGTGAAGTGACCAACCTCACCAAATAACTCAGTGCATGCACAGACGACACTATAAAAACATGGATGACGGAAAATCAACTCAAACTGAACGACGACAAAACAGAAGCTCTTCTCTTTCCCGGCTTTTCGTCTTCCTTGAAACCTCAGTTCTACCGTCTCCCTCCCTCACTCGATTACTCTTGGCTCTCACAACATCCCCATCTCTGATTCTGCCAGGAACCTTGGATTCATTCTTGACTCAAAACTGTCCATGAAGAAGCACGTCATAAAAATCTGCCAAACTGCTTATTTCGAGTATAAACGCATTAGTTCAATCCGCAGGTTTCTCACTGAAGACGCAACCAAGACTCTTGTTACTTCCTATATCCTCTCACGGCTTGACTACTGCAACTGTCTCCACATGGGTACACTGACCTAATTCTGTCATCCAACCTCTACAGAAAATTCAGAACTTTGCTGCAAGACTTGTTCTCTTGGCACCCCGTCATCACCACTCAACACCTCTCCTGGAAAAACTGCACTGGCTTCCCATTTCAGAACGTATTAAGTATAAAGTCGCTTGTGTGTGTTTCAGTGGTATAAATGGTTCTGGTCCTGCTTACCTCTCTGAACTGCTGCATGTCTACATTCCGTCTCGTACACTACGCTCTTCTTCTGACACCGGCATGCTGGAAATCCAACATTACAAACGCAAGACTCATGGCTTTCGCACCTTCTCTTGCTTTGGACCCCACATTTGGAATTCACTCCCACAAGACCTTAGACACTGCTCAACCCTGTCATCTTCTAAAGCGAAACTGAAAACCTTCCTCTTCTCACAGTATTTACATCCTAACTAATATCAGTACCCAGTTTCTGCTATAGTCAGTGTGTGTGTGTGTGTGTGTGTGTGTGTGTGTGTGTGTGTGTGTGTGTGTGTGTGTGTGTGTGTGTGTGTGTGTGTGTGTGTGTGTGTGTGTGGTGCTTTTTTTTGGGGGGGGGGGAATACTTAGTAGTAAATTATTTTGGTAGGACTATGTTCTACATGTATATAGAATATCATATTTAGGTTAATATGTATCATGTGAGCGCTCAGGGCGTCTTGAGTGCATGATAAATGTACATTATTATTATTAATGCCGGCCCATTGCCTGTGTCAGGCCCATCCTGGCCCAGACTGACGTAGGATTGCACTGGCCGGACAAGAGACGGCCGCTGTGCCCCACCCTCATGCTGCAGACCTACCGTACGGCGGATTGTTTCAGTTCAGTGTGTTGTGTGTGTGTGTGTGTGTGTGTGTGTGTGTGTGTGTGTGTGTGTGTGTGTGTGTGTGTGTGTGTGTGTGTGTGTGTGTGTGTGTGTGTGTGTGTGTGTGTGTGTGTGAGAGAGAGAGAGCCGTGTGTGCGTGCGTGTCTGTATGAAAAACGGCTTGTTTTACAGAAAATAAAATTGTCTCAGCAAGCATATCAATGATGAAATCTCTGTGACAGCTAGGCACAGTCAGTTTAGTACTAAACAAGGCAGCTGACTTTGACACTGACAGGCCGCATGTTGTTGTCAGTGTTTGCAAGTGTGTTTGACGTACAAAATAATAATAATAATGTACATTTATCATGCGCTCATCAACGCCCTGAGCGCTCACATGATACATATTAACCTAAAGATGTTCTAGAGCATAGTCACAGTCCTACCAAAACAATTTACACAAAGTATTATATAAAAACAAAAACAAAACACTGAAAAAACGCACTACACACACACACACACACACACACACACACACACACACACACACACACACACACACACACACACACACACACACACACACCCACACACACACACACACACACACACACGGTGACATGAGAATCTGTATACCCATCTCATTGACTGCACGACCCAAACACTAAACCAACCACTTGCTGTGTTGGCCGAAACACCCCGCGACACACAACGGATGAACTGTGAACTACAGAAAAGCTATTTCTGGTCAAAATGCTGTCTGAAGATATAAGTTTTAAGACTAGTTTTGAAGGTAAGTAGGGAAGGGCTGTGACGGAGAAAGAAAAGGAAGAGAATTCCAGATGTGTGCAGCAGAGATTGAAGCAAAAGGCACGATCACCATTAGGCTGTTTTCTTTATAAGATGTGAATGCGATAAGTTCTATCATCCGAAGAAGACCACCGAGACCTAGAAGGGAGATAGATCTGGACAAGTTCAGCCAGATACTGAGGGGCAGTGCCGATGATGATTTGATAGCAGACACAAGCTATTTTGTATTCAATTCTCTGTTCTATGGAGAGCCAGTGCAGTTGCTCGAGAAGAGGTTTCGCGTATTCTGCTCTACGAGAGTTAAGGATGATTTTGACTGCAGAGTTCTGTACTTGTTGGAGTGGTTTGATGATGATGACTACCTGTGGATAGCCTGACTGCAGAGTTCTGTACTTGTTGGAGTGGTTTGATGATGATGACTACCTGTGGATAGCCTGACTGCAGAGTTCTGTACTTGTTGGAGTGGTTTGATGATGATGACTACCTGTGGATAGCCTGACTGCAGAGTTCTGTACTTGTTGGAGTGGTTTGATGATGATGACTACCTGTGGATAGCCTGCAGTAGGGAGTTGCAGAAGTCTAATCTGGACAGGATTCACGAGTTAACTAGTGTCTTGGTTGCGTCTTTGGTGAGATATTGGCAAATGGAACTTATGCGTCTGATTTCAATGTATGCAGTCTTACATATTTTGATGACGAGTTGTTTCATTGAAAGATCGCTATCGAAGATGAAGCCGAGGTTGCTGACGATTCCCGCAAACCCACAATCAGTATTTTTCAGAGAAATTGCCTGTGGGTGTTGCAAGGTCATGTTGACAGAAGGTGATGATGAAAAACGAATAGCTAGTCTTGTCATTATTCGGTTTGAGTTTGTTTTCTTCCACCAATAGCCCTATATCTTCGACTGACACAATCTTAAAGTGAACAGACAAGGTCTGAGCAATTTTCAGGCGATTCAGAGTGATTGAGCTGTGCGTCATCTGCGAAAATTTCGTGACGAATAGTGTTTTTTGATAAGGCATGTAAGTGGTATTAGATACAAAATGAACAGTACAGAGCCTTGAGGAACACCGAAGTCCAGGAACGTTTCTGTTGATTTGTGGTCTATGAGGACAGATTGTTTTCTGTCAGAAAGGTAAGATTGAAACCAGTTCAGGGCTGTATCACGAATGCCAAAGTCGTGTTTGAGGCGAAAGAGAATTGCATGGTCTATTGTATTAGAGGCTGCACAGAGATCCTTTAAGCAAGAGAATCGCGAAGAAAAAAATCGTCCAGGGAAGTGACATCATTGAGGATGCGGAGAAGAAAAGCCGTCTCCGTGCTGCGCCCGGACCGGTAAGCAGACTGATGGATGCTGAGCAGATTGTGTGCGAGGCAAGTTGTTGAAGAGCAATTTTTTTCTTTCAGAAGTTTTGACAGAAAAGGTAGATTAGAAGGCGTACGTAGATTTTAAGTTCATTTGGATCAAGTGATGGTTTCTTTAAGAAGAGTTATGCGACTGCTGTTTTGAAGTCGTAGGGAAGGGGGCCTGATGTCAGAGATTCGTTGAGGATGTTGGTAATTGTCGGGAGAACTTCAAGGGTTTAGTAGATAAGTCTAGTTGGGATCGAGTCAAGCACAAGGTCTTGGGGACAGTTTGAAGGATAATCTTTAACAAATCGTTCAGAAGCTGAAGGGAGAGAAATGGGGTGCCAGAGAATGTGCTCACGTTTGTTGCACGCGTGTTCTTAAAAGATTGACCTTGCGTTTGCTGCACGCATGTTTTTGAAAGACTGTCATTGCGTTTGTTGCACGCACGTTCTTAAAAGACTGTCACTGTTTGTTGCACGCATGTTTTTGAAAGACTGTCATTGCGTTTGTTGCACGCACGTTCTTAAAAGACTGTCACTGTTTGCTGCACGCATGTTGTTGAAAGACTGTCATTGCGTTTGTTGCACGCATGTTCTTGAAAGACTGTCATTGCGTTTGCTGCACGCATGTTTTCAAAAGATTGACCATGCGTTTGCTGCACGCATGTTCTTGAAAGTCATTGCGTCTGTTGCGCGAAAGCTCTTAACAGACACTGCCTTTGATGCACGCATGTTGTTCAAAGTGTATGAACTCTGTATTGTGCACACCATACTTCATGGGTATAAAATGTTATATTGGTATAATTTATAATCTTTCTGTCAACGTTCATCTCACACAAACTTGGACTGCAGGCAGCGTTCTGGGTAAATAATTTCTCTCCCACGTTCATCTTGAATCAACTTGTTAAGTAACAAACCATCAGTTGTGTACTTGTAAATGTTTAATAGTCTAGGAATGACAATCCATTTCATTCACACTTTCTGCACTCATTCTCCATGCTGTGCCATTGAAATAAAATGGAAATATGAACAAAATTAACAAACTATTCAATACACAGAATAATGAATGACTGTACAATTACCTGGTTTGACAAACACAACACACACCATATGAAACAATTCGTTCTCTCTGCTTACTCAATTGTTTACTCACTGCTTGTAGTCATACACAACAAATCTGAACAGATCATTTTTGTACAAGACCCACTTTCCAATGATAGGTGAGCTCCAAGCTATTTCAGAACATGGTGCAGCTTTTAATATTTTAGACATAGGAATCTGTCTAGAAAAACGGAATGTACCTCCACCTGCAGTTCATGTGAAGTTCCACAAGTCCAAACCGTCATTCCGTGACAAACTAATTGTTCAACATAAACAGGAATTTATGCTCAAGGCTCACCTCTTACCGTCTAGCAAAGCTTGTATCTTACTTAAGTGCAGTTCCAATGTTTTCATCAACATTGTGACTGATTCTGAAGTTTTTAAAACTAAAACGCCAGCCACATGCAAGCTGAGTGGTAGTAAGAATCCAAGTTTGTTACCTGCCTGTAACAATTCACAGCAGGAGATGATGCCAAGGACCACTCACGGTCAACTCTAATGACAACAAAATTGTTCCATTTAGTCAGTCTCAGGAAACAAAGCTAAGATTTATCAACAAGCGAGCAAGATCCACTTCAAGCCTGCTGCTGTTTACAAAATTACACTACGTTTCACCCAGCACACTACTGCTACCACTGCAAGGTCAGAACTGCACCATGGTCTTTAAGCATGCTACTGTTTCCATTGCAAGTTAATTACCCCACAATCGTTAAGCACACTACTGTTACCACTGCAAGGTCAGAATTGCACCATGGTCTTTAAGCATGCTACTGTTTCCATTGCAAGTTAATTACCCCACAATCTTTAAGCAAACTACTGCCACAATAGGACCATGTTCTAAAAGGCCTAAGTGCTCATTTAATTAGAAGGTATGGTGGGAAAAACACTCACTTTATTACCCCCATACCAATAACCCCCCCCTCCCCCCCATTTATCAAACATGCTGCAATTGCTGCTACAGCCTTGTATACCTGCAACTGACCTTTCTTTCCACACTAAGGAGGAGGAAAACATCAACGCATCTTTTCAAATTATACAGCAATTGTAGTGTTGTATCACGAACATGCACAACATACAGTTCTACTCTCGTTGCTCCTAAAGTACTCATAATGGAGTGATGTATATCAGCACAGTTGTAGAGAAGAGCCCATTTGTCCAAGTATGTTTTTCCAAACCCCTTCTTCAGAAATGCTGCAATGTAGTCCTGACAGATAAAAACAAGTGTTTTTGCATTCAAAGAATAAAGCAAGAAGCAGGTGTGTACGGATCTAGGTCTAAGGTCGGTCACTAAGGCCAGCACTTTCAATGCCATGGTACTCTAAGGACACTGAGTCCAGCACTTCCATTACCATGGTACTCTAAGGTCACCGAGTCCAGCATCTCCATTACCATGGTACTCTAAGGTTACAGACCAACATCTCCATTACCATGGTACTCTTAACTGCTGGCCACACAGCCATTAAACCTGTCCACTGGAGTTGTGCACAGACTTGCCTTGTTGATAATGCACCTGCATACAAGGGTTCCTGTCCCATCAAAGTTATGGCCCTCTTCTCTCTATCGCCATGTTGGTTTAATGTAATACTGCAGAAACTGTAGCTATATTATTATATAACCGCTGATTTCCTGGGACCTGCTTCTCCAGACTTTTTTTTAACACTCTCTCTCATCCAGTGGTGCCAAGTCTCAAGGTTGTACTATAAGTTTTGCAGTCTGTATTCGGATTTGTGCCTGTGTCAGAGGGAGTCTGCAGCTAGACTGATTTCAGCTTCCAGCTAAAAAGGCAGCGTACAGGTTTGTTTGAGCAGCTCCCAAATTTTTCTTCTTTAAAAAAACCCTGCTGTTTATCTTTAATTGTTTGATCTTATAAGGACCGGTATCGCTGACAGCATTTTATTTTTGCGATGATTATTTCAAGATGCCAGCTGTGCAACAGTTCACAATTAGTAGTTTAAACATTTTCAATGAATGTGTAACAAACTCTTTTAGAAAGTTTGATGGTTTCTTTTTATAGATGTTAGCACTGCATAAAAAGCCATCTTTTCCCCTTATTTTCCTCCAGTCATTGGCTTGACAAGGCTTGCTCCACAAAAATTCACAATTAACATAACTCAACTACTCTACCTCAGAACAATTAAGCAAAAAAGCCAGCTTGAGTAAACAGACTCCAGCACTTGGAAAGTTCCATATTTACAAAGTCCAAAAATTATTTAAAAGGCATTATAATTTATGTATAGTTTCATCCTCTGATGACATATGGCTTCTGTTTATGATCCAAAGGAGACAGATTCTGAGACTAAATGACCATGCAACTGAGTGTGCTGGATATCACATGTGTGACCAGTCAGTGCTCCAAGAGGTGCAGCCACAAAATTACTTGACAACACTTTAACATCTTCAAACACTAGGGACATCACACAGTTCTACCATTTCTGTATAAAAAAAATTGTCAGCAAAGTAACTGACTTATAGTTTGTACAAAATATGTCAACACAGCCCTCCACTTTCTACTACTAGTAGTAATACTATGATAATTGACTTGTACATAGCACACCAAACAGCACTGCTCTTTCTGCTACTAGTTCTAATACTACTATCTTAACTGACATGGTCAAGGTACACCAACATGGCTCTCCTCTTTTCACTACAAGTACTGTGATAACTCAAACTGACTTGGACATGGTACACCAACATGATTCTCCTCTTTTGCTATGAGTACTATAACTGACTTGGACAAAGGGCACCAACATGGTTCTGGTCTTCTGCATATAAAACTAACAGTAACTGACTTGTGCCAAGTACATAAATGTTTCTACTATTTCTGCAGTTAACAGTAAGTGACTCAAACCCAGTACATCACACAGCTATGTCATCCGTGCCTAGCTCCCAGTGAACAGCAGAGAGATCTAGGCAACAACACGGCCTGCCAGTCACCAAGCCTTCCCTGTGACCTCGGCCACACAGCTTACACCCCCTCCAGCACGAAACGTGACAGCCAAGACAAGCAGCGGCAGTGTGGGTCTAGAGGCGGAGGTTTTGGTGCAGCTCGGGTTTGATGTCGAGGACAATGGCCAACAGCTTCTTCAAGGCCTCCTCCTTGTTTCGCGCCACATTGCTATTCAAGTCCTGGATCTTCTGCCTTGTGCCGGCCTCAATCTTAGACTCCATGTCACCCTTGGAACCCAAGATCTGCACACACATATTTTCAAAGGGAGATTAAGGACTTTTCACACAACACTCCAGCTCAAGATGGGGCACCACCATCCCCAGTACTACTGTCAGTTAAAACTTCAGAAGTTACCACATAATGTCTTCTTTTGAGTATTGCTACTCTCACTGAGACCTTGATCTTGAGGACAGCAATGACTCTCCAACTGACTTATCAGAGTAAGCAAGTAACTTGGTGTTTTACATCCAGTCAACCATTACGGTTATATCAGGGAGATCACCATCAGCAGCATCATGCATATGATACAATGTGTTACACTAACCCTGTGACAAAACATAATTATCTCATTTGATGGCCTTTGCATGTGACTGTGAGGCCATCAGTTCAGTACACACATGAACTTAATGTCACCACCATTCAGTACACACATGAACTTAATGTCACCACCATTTAGTACACACATGAACTTAATGTCACCACCAGTGGGATATAATGCAGCCACCACCACACTTTCTCCTTTGTTATATCTAAACAATACATGATAAATGAAAGTACAAGGTGACATCTACCCTGGCTTCATAATAAATTTATGGAATGCATGAGGGGCAAGTACGTAAGTTGATGCTTTACGCCCAGTCAACCTGTGTACGCCCAGGTATGCTTATATCAGGGCGAATGCACAAGGGGATATCTACCCTGGCTTCATTATAAATTTATGGAATGCACAAGGGGATATTTTTCCTGGCTTCATTTGTTCATAATAAATTTATGGAATGCACGAGGAGATATCTACCCTGGCTTCATTATTAATTTATAGAATGCATGAGTTGATATCTACCCTGGCTTCATTATAAATGGAAGTACAAAAGGAGAATCTACCTTGGATTCATGACAAATGGAAGTACAAAGGAGTATGTACCCTGGCTTTACTATATTATGGAATGTACAAGAGGGGTATTTATCCTGGATTCATGATAATTATGGAAGTGCAAAAAGAGTATTTACCTGGATTCATGATAAATGGAAGGCCAAGGGAGTGTAAACGAAAGGACAAAAGAGTATAAATCATTAAATGTTGTTGTTGATCGCTTTTATATATATAGCGCTATTCTCTGCTCTTGAGCAGACTCACTGTGGAATGAAAGGACAAAGGAGTATATATATAAAAATGACTAAGTGCCAAAAGGTGTGCAAGGAAAGTGGACAGAAGGGGTTGAATTTTTTTAAATTGATGTCGGTATGAGATTTGTATTTTTTGGAAGGCCAGTAATAAGTCATGTTTGTGTAAAAGGACTAAACAATAATGTCAATAGTTTTTGCACAGAAGTAGAAAAACATACGTCCTTGACAGGATGCCGGACATCAGCGATTACAACACAAACACCTCACTCTGCAGCAACTTGGTCACTATGGTGCTCAAAATTGTACATTACATGAATGTTGTGAGCTTTAGGCATATGGTCATGTCATCAAAATAGGATCCTTGCCACTGACCTATGCATGGCGGAAGTCATTTGTTGTAATAGCTGATGTTTGTCATCATGTAATTTTTCTTCTTTTTTCTAACACAACTTTTCACACTTTCAGCCACACAGGATGTCAACAGAGAACACAATACAAACAAAGAGGGTATTTTCAGATGAAAATATTTAATGTACAATTCCTTTTTTCCCCCACCAGGCCAAAAGAAAAGTATGACGGACATCAGTATTACAACACCATTTTCCTTTTCAAGCAAACAAAAACACTAACAGGACTACATTGTAGGTCACTTCAAACATTAAGCTATGCAGCATCAACACAAAATCAGTGATTCTGAATAAAAATATTTGACAACAATATCATTTTCTTTTCATCAAGCAAAATCTAACATGTCAGTTTTACACACACAAAATTCTTTCAGAAGGAAACAAAAATGAAAATAAAAACAGACATCGCAAGTCACTTCCAGAATCAATTTATGATCACTGTTACATGTACAGTCATTTTATATTACAATATGTACATGCCTTTTCCACCTTAAACTGAGCAAGAACAAAATTATGACGTTTAGTTAGTAATTGGATTTTAGTGTCCCGTCAACCACACAGGGTCAGCTTAGGAAGTCAGTTTATTTCTTGCTCTTTGGTTTGCAGCTGTCTCGGACTCTTTGTCATCCATGAGTGCTCTGCTGCTCTCGCTTGCATCGTCAAATTTAGGTACCACATGTGGAAAGCGTGTCTTTGTCATGGTGCCTGAAATACAAAATAATGGCATCAGTATCAAATTGTACCCTGGAAACAATTTGTAGAAAACAGAAAAAGAGAATGTTGTATTATCAAATGACAGTAAGGCCCACCTTAAAAAGTGTCTGAATGTCATGAGATGGATGGACTTAAAACCACTGTCAAAAATGTCTGCAGGTCATAAGCTGGATGGACACAAAAATGGTCAAAAGTATCTGCAGGTCATGAGATGGATGGACACAAAAATGGTCAAAAGTGTCTGCAGGTCATGAGATGGAAGGACACAAACACTGTGTAAAGTGTCTGCAGGTCATGAGATGGATGGACGTAAAACCACTGTCAAAAGTGTCTGCAGGTCATGAGATGGATGGACACAAACACTGTTAAAAGCGTCTGCAGGTCATGAGATGGAAGGACACAAACACTGTTAAAAGTGTCTGCAGGTCATGAGATGGATGGACACAAACACTGTTAAAAGTGTCTGCAGGTCATGAGATGGATGGACACAAACACTGTTAAAACTGTCTGAGGTCAAGAGATGGATTGGCAAAAAAAAATGTTAAAAGTGTCTGCAGGTCATGAGATGGATGGACACAAACATTGTCAAAAGTGTCTGAGGTCATGAGATGGATGGACACAAACACTGTTAAAAGTGTCTGAGGTCATGAGATGGATGGACACAAACACTGTTAAAAGTGTCTGAGGTCATGAGATGGATGGACACAAACACTGTTAAAAGTGTCTGCAGGTCATGAGATGGATAAACACAAACACTGTCAAAAGTGTCTGCAGGTCATGAGATGGATGAACACAAACACTGTCAAAAGTGTCTGCATGTCATGAGATGGATGAACACAAATACTGTTAAAAGCGTCTGCAGGTCATGAGATGAACACATTTGTCAAATGTGTCTGCAGGTCATGAGATGTCTGGACAAACACAGTCAGCAGTAATACGTAACGGTACTGTCATGAGATGGTTCGACACAAACGCTGTCAAATGTGTAAGTCATGAGGTGGATGGACACATTGTCAAAAGTGCAGGTCATGAGATGGATGGACACAAACACTGTCAAATGTCTTCAGGTCATGAGATGGATTGACAAAAATGGACATCAGAGCCCCCCCCCCCCCCCCCACCCCCGGACATGTAGTAACGAGAGCCTTGCACATTCTTATCACACCAACAGAACAAACTTCCTACCCCGAGACATGAACGAAACTGCAGCTAATGCATCAGCATATATTGCTTACAAAGGAATATATGAATAAAAGACTGATTACAACTGTAGATCAATAAAACTGGGTGAAAATGGCGGCAAACGTTTGATGATGAACGTCAGCAAAAAAATATTACCACGTACCTGTTTTCTGCAAAAAAAGCTGCAGCGTTGGCTCCACATGGAAATGCAGCAAGGAGGATGTGACATATAATAGCCCGGATGTAAAGTAAAAGTGAAAATGATTAAATTTTTTCCAAACTGATTTTATTCGGTATTATGACGAACATCGTTTATTACCACAATATCGGAATGTGGCACAAATTCCTTTGTAAAAAGTCAAGCGCATTTTCGGTGGTAAAAATCAACACTGTTTCCGCAGTGCAACACTCGGGTCAAGCGAATGACGTCAACATCCGGCCTGTTCGAAGCTTTGCAGACGATTTTTAGCGACCGACACTTTTGATCGAAATATTACACTACGCGCGACGGGAGTGTTCAGAAATGATCAGGAACACAAATTAAATATTTGTCTGTTAATGTTTACTGAATTATGTAAAGGGATGCTTCTTTCGTAATCCTTCATGAAATTAAACTTGTTTGTGTATTGTGCACATGTACGTAATCGTCGAAGAAGTCAGTCACTGTTAATGTTACGTTGTCCGTTTTCATGCGCCCGATTTCAGAGCTTAAATCGCCTTCTGTTGCAAATATCTCCATATGCACTTCAGCATACATGTTTATATTGTGTCCACTGTTTTTGGGGCCATTTCTGAACACTCCCTAAACGTAACACCAACACAACGTAATTGGATCAGATTTTATTGACTGTTAATATTTTCACCCACGATTTGCGTACCTTTTTGCACTTAGTCATATCTATCCTGGAGTCATCATAATTTAAGGAAGTACACAGGAGTATCCACCCTGAATTAATACCAATACATGGAATGCATAAGGGGGTATCTACCCTGGCTTCATATCAATACATGAAGTGTATAACTTACAACTATATAATAAGGGGGTATCTACCCTGGTTTCATATCAATGCATAGAATGCATAAGGGGGTATCTACCCTGGTTTCATATCAATACATGGAGCGGATAAAGGGGTATCTACCCTCGCATCATATGAATACATGGAATGTATAAGGGGGTATCTACCCTGGTTTCATATCAATATATGGAATGTATAAGGTGGTATCTACCCTGGCTTCATATTCCTTGTACTGGCGCTCCCTCTCTGCCTTGTAATTGTTGATTTCAGCATCTGCCTCTTTCTTGGCTGCCTTCAGGCGGTTGGCTTTTTCTGTCAAGCAAATTACAAATGAAGCTGGTTAGTATAACAGTAATTGGATCTTAACCTCCTGTAAACTGCACAGGGTCACCTCAGGATGACCAAACTCTGTCATCAGAAAATGTATACACATTTCAAGTCTTCACATGTAATTATGTAACTCTAATCTGAAGTCAAATCTACTAAGTGCATGGTGTCCTATGGCATAACCAATCTAATCTCTAGTCAAATCTACCAAATGCATGGTGACCTGTGGCATTTATAATAAATCTAATCTTGAGTCAAATCTATCAAATGCATGGTGACTTATGGCATAACCAATCTCAAGTCAAAACTACCAAATCCATGGCGACCTATAGCATAACCAATCTAATCTCAGGTCAAATCTACCAAATACATGGTGACCTATGGCATAACCAATCTAATCTCAAGTCAAATCTACCAAACGCATGGCGACCAATGGCATAATCAGTCTAATCTCAAGTCAAATCTACCAAATCCATGGTGACCTATGGCATAACCAATCTAATTTTAAGTTAAATCTACCAAATGCATGGCGACCTATGGCATAACCAATCTAACCTTGAGTCAAATCTACCAAATGCATGGCGACCAATGACATAATCAGTCTAATCTCAAGTCAAATCTACCAAATGCATGGTGACCTATGGCATAACCCATCTAACCTTGAGTCAAATCTACCAAATGCATAGCGACCTATGGCATAACCAGCCATGGCAGTTGGTGAAGGAAGCAGTGATCTCACTAGCCATTTTTCAAACCAGTATCCCATTTTGGGCACACAACACTCACTCACAAAAACTGATTGACAGCCATCTATTCTGTGACAGCCAATCAGCTCAGGGACAGTGTCCAGTAACATTTCAACTAACAACATATATGCCACCCATTGCACTACTTCCGTTCCGCAAATGTGTACAAAAAGTGCATATGGTCAATCATTTTTACATCCTTGCAAAGCGCAGCTTCCTGACTCCATGTTGAGCATCATTTAGGATATGGTGAAGTCTGAAGATCAAAATGTTTCAACACATGGCTGTGGATGGTGTGCTCCTGGACCTTACAGTTACACTAGTTGCAGGTGCACTAGTTGCTTGTTAAACACTAATTGCAGGTGATTGACGTGAGAGAGGCTGGTCAGTAGTTTGCAGGCTGTTGTTGAGAGAGACTGGTTAATACTAATAGTTTGCAGGCTGTTGTAAGAGACTGGTCGGTAGTTTGCAGGCTGTTGTTAAGAGAGACTGGTCGGTAGTTTGCAGGCTGTTGTTGAGAGACTGGCATTGGTCTGCAGGTTGTTGTCAGTCTCCTTTCTTGAAGATGGGGACTCAACCACCCATGCTTCTTTCCAATCAGATGGCACATGTGTTGTATCAAGGGATCACTGCAATTGGAAGATGTTAGGACTGTCCAGGGCAAGTTCCTTCGTGCATGTCTGTCTTCAGTATAAACTTAAAAGGCTGGCATTGAGTCTGATCAAGTGGCTTTATTTGATGGGACTCAGAGATTCTGAAGAAATCTGAAGACTCCCTTTTTACTGAATTCAGTATTGTCCATGCTCGGGTATGGGCTTTCGCCTTTGTGAGGCAGGTTGCTCAGGTCTTCCTTCAGTTCTTTACACATCAAAATGCATTTTTCCAATCACTCATAATTCAAAGGGCAAGTGTTCTGTCTTTGACTTTGAGGGAGGCACACACTGCCTGACTGACTGAGTAAAGCAAAAAACTATTAAAAAAGGACTTAATTATAGCTGCCTGGTGATTGCCCCTGCTTTGCTGAAACTAAAACTAAAAGTGAACCTGGCCAAACTAGGTTTCACTGAACTTGAAGATATTGATAAGTTAATGTTTTCACACATAATGGCCCGGTTCTTGTGGGAAGACATCACACAGAGTTATTCAGCAGTAAAACTCAGCAAATGTTCTCTTCAAAAAGAGTTCAACATGGTTGACACAGCAGACAATGCTACACCAACTTGACACTGTAAACGACAAGAAGACTACACAACATCAAATGATCAATGAAGATGTCAAGAGGTAGCATTTTTCTTACTTAGGTAAAAGCCCCATCATCAAAACCAAACTAGTCCCCCCCCCCCCCCCCCCCCACACACACACACCCCCCCGTCAGCAGCTTGGCCTCATCACCACCAGAATGCAGTACAGAGACGGTTCCTTTTTACCCTGCACCATCAGGGACTGGAACTCTCTCTCCAAGGATGCAGTAGAGGCAATGACTGTTGACACTTTTGTGTCACGCGCCTCCCACTGACCAGTCAACTAGGTGGGTTTTTTTTTCTTTCTTTTTTTTCTTTTTTCTGGTCTGTTTTTAGAGAGAAGGAACTTGAGACAAAGCTGCAACAATTTAAGGACTTGTGACCAGAGCGGAAATGTGGACTTTTTGTTGTTGTTGCGAACACCCCCTAAAGTGCCGGAATAATCGTCAACAATCATTGTGGGCATTTAAGGAAATCCGAAAGAAGAGAAGAAAACACAATCACATCCAGAATCTCAGCCTGCCGTGCACCTAAGTGCATGTTTACCTATTGTTAATTGTAATTTTTACCATCATTTGTCATTTCTAACCTCAATTTATAGGTGCTTTTTCTTCTTTCTCTCTGCTGAGGTTTTTTTTTTTTTTTTTAATGAGGAATTAGAATCGCTTTTTAAAACAACGACCACTTAATAAATTTCTTCACTTGTGACCGCTATGCAGTGAAGAAATCTGCTGGTCGCATAGTTTCCATTGACAAAATTTTGTTTCGCCTTCTTACTGAACACAGACTCAACTTTCAGACAAGATCAGTTGTCACTGACACAGTCGTAAGAGCAACTCACTTCTCCTGGCTTCAGCAACTTTCTCCGCTGCTTTTTTCTCCGCTGCTAATAGCTGCTGAATTCCCTGCGTCTGGCTGGCCATCTTGCTAATTTGGGTGTCATGTGACTAGACGACATAAAAGTTGTCTCCCTTGAAAATGTTGACTATATGACGTCACTATTACAATTCTTTTTGTATCAGTTTTGCCCCATTACAAGAAACTAAGTATCTAGCCCATTTTTTTTATTTTATTTCTGCTTTGTCTGTAAAAAAAAAGTTACAACTAATTTAATGACATTATGAAACTTTGAGGTTACCTCTAATTAGTTACGTATTGTAACTAATTAATCTCAGTGGGTTGTTCTAATCGATCAAATAGATATGGTCGACAACAGAACAGACTTATCATTATATATAGCTCAAATGTATTGACAATTACCGCTGTATATAAATAATACCTCAAGAAAGATGAAAGACAAAAATACGTAACCGTGGACTAGCCATTAGTTGTGATGAATTTTCCCGCAGAATGGTTATTTTTGCCTGCTAGAATTCCACGGATTTCAGAAATTCCTTCTGTATTAGTTCGAGGTCTGTATGCATAAGCTGATTGTACTAAACAATACTTTGACCTAAAGAAAATTATGAGAAGTATATTTATAGGTTTTGTTTGCTTTTGATGCACGGTGATCGCGAAGAGCAGACAGCATTTTGTGCTGAAAGGCTTTCTTCGCCAGCAGACGACTGAATTCTTGCCAATTTGCCGGTTCGTCTTACTCAGACACAGAAATCGGTTTGTCATGGCAGACACTGTATCCAAGCTGGACGATCTGCAAAAACTGAGACGTTTTCTTCGCCTTGGTAACGAAAATGGGCTGTATAAAGCGGGCATACAGCCTTCTTTAGTGGTCGTGTCGGACTCTGCCAGGATCGTCCACGAATTCCTGGCAGCAGAGAGAGGGGAGGAGGTGGTTGAGGCAGTTTCACAGTTTCTGTCCAGCAGCGCCATAGGAACAAATCGAGGACCGGCTCTCTTTGCGTTGGCAATATGTGCTCGTCATGCCGACAAATCCCACAAAACTAAACAAGCAGCGATGAAAGTGTTCGCCACAAGATGCACTACTTCTGCAGATCTGTTCACTTTCATCACCTATTGTCAGAGTGTCACTGACAAGAAAAAGGGGTGGGGGAGGGCGCTCAAGACCGGAGTGCAACGTTGGTTTGACAGTCGAGATGGCATGACACTAGCCAAGATCGTCACGCAGCAGAGGACCGGCTGTCACTGGAGCTATGTAGACCTGCTGAGGGTGACACACATCCTGCCGAAGACAGAAGGTAAGCATGAGTGCAAATTGGTGTTGACTGCCACCGAAAATGAGTGGTTTCAGGAGTGAGTGTGACTGAAAGGGAATTTTTATTTTATTTTAATTGTTGTACTTCTTTGTGTCTTGCGGGGAAATCCGGGTCACCATACCTGCGTAAGGCACAGCAGCTGCAAGAATAGCGCTACCCATTCCTATCGCAGTATCAGTGTGCATAATAGTATTTTTGTGTGTCCAAACTACAGTTTGGCTGCCTCTGTTTGGGATTTTTAACATGCACAAAGATGTTGATGCATGCAAATATTTCACATGGGGCCAGTTATACTGACACTGGAAGTTGACTGGTAGAAAAATCCCTTGCTGCACTAAGGACTTGAAACTGACACTAGTACTGCACCTGTCTTTTCAGTCAAACAGTCTACCAGCTGAGCTATTCTCTGTAGCTATCTCCACATATCAGAATTATAATATATATATATGTGCAGGTCTGTGATTCGGGCAAAACCTGGTGAAATCGATGGGTATGTCCCTTCAAGTGCAAATAGTAAAGTGTCTGTCCATCTTATCACTAGAAAGCAGTATGGATGCACAAAACAACTTATTTTTGCACACCATCAAAGTATTTGTTTTGCAAAAATTCACCGTGGTTGTTTTTAAATATTTTTTAAAACCTAAAAATGTAAGTGAAAAATTGTGCAGAATGTGGGACATTTTTCAGTCCTGTTCATCATCACAAAAAATAAAGTTTCAAAATGCCTAACAATAACAATAGGCATCTAAAATGGTACTTGAAAGAATAATTTTCAGTGCCAAAGCATTATATGGGGAGAGAAAGGTGTTATTGTTATACTCCACAAATAAGTGATGATGTTCGTTGTGCATCGTTTCCACCAACGCTGGTCGCTAACGCTGAAGTGTGTACTACTAGTTACTAACTGCTGACACAAATTCGGCAACCAAGATTTCAAATTCTTTTATTCCACCTATTAAACTCAACCATTGCTTGTGGAAATGTGTTTCACGCAAGTAACCTTTCTCATCAAATTTTGTGAGCACAGTCGGTTTTGTTTCCTGTAGTAATGAACAGCAGGTTGACTCTAACAACCAGACAAAGGCACTGACAGAGCCCAACACACTCGGTTGACCTCACTCATGTAGTGATGTGTCAAGTTCAAGTCAAAACAATGTGTGATGACTAGAATGAACCCGTGATTCTTCAATATTTTCTTCGTTTCCATTTCCGCCGTGACAGAAATGAACATCAGGTGTGGCACTGTCAGTGCCCAGTTCTGGCCAGTGCCACATGTTTTTCAGCCAGCTGGCTGCTTCCCTTAGGGACCAATACAAAGTTGACATTTAGACAAAGCTGGTGTTGTTTCTATTGCTTCCCTTAGGGACCAACACTAAGTTGACATTTAGACAAAGCTGGTGTTGTTTCTATTGCTTCCCTTAGGGACCAACACTAAGTTGACATTTAGACAAAGTTGATGTTTCTGTTGCTTCCCTTAGGGACCAATACAAACTTGACATTTAGACAAAGCTGGTGTTGTTTCTATTGCTTCCCTTAGGGACCAGTACAAAGTTGACATTAAAACAAAGCTGGTGTTGTTTCTATTGCTTCCCTTAGGGACCAGTACAAAGTTGACATTAAAACAAAGCTGGTGTTGTTTCTATTGCTTCCCTTAGGGACCAGTACAAAGTTGACATTAAAACAAAGCTGGTGTTGTTTCTATTGCTTCCCTTAGGGACCAGTACAAAGTTGACATTAAAACAAAGCTGGTGTTGTTTCTATTGCTTCCCTTAGGGACCAGTACAAAGTTGACATTAAAACAAAGCTGGTGTTGTTTCTATTGCTTCCCTTAGGGACCAGTACAAAGTTGACATTAAAACAAAGCTGGTGTTGTTTCTATTGCTTCCCTTAGGGACCAGTACAAAGTTGACATTAAAACAAAGCTGGTGTTGTTTCTATTGCTTCCCTTAGGGACCAATACAAAGTTGACATTAAAACAAAGCTGGTGTTGTTTCTATTGCTTCCCTTAGGGACCAGTACAAAGTTGACATTAAAACAAAGCTGGTGTTGTTTCTATTGCTTCCCTTAGGGACCAGTACAAAGTTGACATTAAAACAAAGCTGGTGTTGTTTCTATTGCTTCCCTTAGGGACCAGTACAAAGTTGACATTAAAACAAAGCTGGTGTTGTTTCTATTGCTTCCCTTAGGGACCAGTACAAAGTTGACATTAAAACAAAGCTGGTGTTGTTTCTATTGCTTCCCTTAGGGACCAGTACAAAGTTGACATTAAAACAAAGCTGGTGTTGTTTCTATTGCTTCCCTTAGGGACCAATACAAAGTTGACATTAAAACAAAGCTGGTGTTGTTTCTATTGCTTCCCTTAGGGACCAATACAAAGTTGACATTTAGACAGAGCTGGTGGTGCTTCCACGTCACTTTCTGGTATGAATGTCTAGTTTCCTGGTTTGCTTTTTCTCAGTATCAACCTTTGAAATTGTTCCTTAGATGATATCGTCAATACATTTGATATAAAAGTTTACTAAAAAAAAAAAAAAAAAATTGGTTTGCAAGCACGGTTGAAAATGTGCATGGTTTCCATGTTACTTATGTCATTTTTAATAACCTGTAATGTTAAATACCAAACTAAGATGGCATTGGCTTGTTAGATTAGTCTAAAACAATGCTTTCAGAATGATAAGAAGTGACAAATAAAAATTTGTTTAATGTGTTTTATTTTGAGAACTAAATTCTAATTGACTTTTTTCTTGTCTGATGTAAGTTACGGTTTCCATTTTGTCTCATTACTGTTTTTTGGTGGTTTTCATTGAGAATTTTACTTTTTTCTTTACAAGTTATCTTTGGATGTTGCACTTTAAAGTCCATATAACAAACTAATAAAAAGCATAATTTCAAAGGAGATAAAGATGTAAAGTGGAAACCACGAAACTTACATCAGGAAATGCAACTAAGTTGATTCTCTCATGTTATGAAAAAATTAAGCAAAATATTTTAACCAAACTAAAAGAAAATTAAAGAAGAATGATTTATCTCAAGAATTTTTTTGGTTTCTGACAAGTTGGTGACAGATTATATTTGGATGTCTCTGTCCCACTTTTGTTTGCCAGTATTGTAGACGTGCACATATATACATGAGAGAGAGAGTCTGAATGCATAGATCTCTCTGTAGAGAACTCTAGAGAGAATCAGTTCTAGCAGTAACACTGTCAGTTGCCTAGCATCTGTCATAACAGTGACTTTATGTGTCTTCTTGTTGTGGCTTTTGAAAAAAGAAAAGAGAAAAATATTGCAGCTTGCTGCCACTTTTGGTACATTTGCTCAGCTCTCACTCTCAGCCTGTTTCATGCCAATCACAGACAGGGAAAACAAAAACAAACTAAGATGGCATTGGCTTGTTAGATTAGTGAAACCAGTAAAAAAAAAAAAAAAAAAAAAAAGATTAAAAAAGTAAGAAAGTAAACAGTGAACAGTTGTGAAAGTGAAAACAGTGTTGCTGTTTACATATCATGATATTGATAGATTGCTACTTTTACTAGTTTTACTAGTTTTAGCAATTGAAAACTAATAGATTGCTACTTTTACTAGTTGTAGCTATTGAAAACTAATAGATTGATAATTTTACTAGTTTTAGCAATTGAAAACTAATAGATTGCTACTTTTACTAGCTACAACAAGCACAGCGAGGCTGTCAGAGTGATTGTAGACTGTAGTCCTTTCTACAGTTTTTAATTCTGTCAGTAGCTTATCAAACCCTTTGGTTTTTACAATGCATTACAGTTTACATGTCAGAAATACACATAGTATTCAAAAGTGCATAAAATATGCATAAAACATGACCTCATGTGATCCCTTACTGGGGTTTCAGTGTTCCAATTGTAGGGGAGTGGGGATGGGTAATTGAGGGGAAGCAGTTTGGAAGCATGGATGAAGAGTCACAAGTCAGAGGTTGCTATAACATAACTTTTATTTGTACACCAACCAACCAGGCAACAGTGTCTGTTTTAGAAAAGACACAAGCAAACAAAACATTTAGAATATGAAAGCAAATGTAAAGTCTAAGCAACAGCAATTATCTAAATAATACAGTAACCATGTAGTTTACCTGAAGGTTACTATAATACATGACAAAATGATTAATAATCAAGCACATAAATTGTGTGCTTGACTTACACTTAAAACCCGTATCTCACAGAGTCACGGTGAGTATACAAGAGACGGCCAGTCAACTAACTGATGAACTCCCAGTGTAATATAGTATAAAATAAAGTAACAGTGAAGAATGCGGATTACCAAGCTCATTCTTAACTAAACAGGAAGCGTGAGATAATCGTTACAGCAGTTCCACTTAAGCACACGAGATGGATAATGACACAGGTGGCATTGGGACCATGCCGTAAGCGGGAGGAAGTCAGTCATAAACTGACCGGCTCCAACCTCGTCAAGTTACTCAAAGCGTTACAGCATGTTACTGTTACTGACTAGCAGAGCATATCCGGCTGTGAACAACGTCAAGCGTCTTACTGACGCGGGTAACGCAGCAAGAATCTAAACTGTTGATCTAGCTGCTCGATTAGTGAAGAGAGACAAAGACCTAATTGCCCCCACTGACGCATCCAGTTCGGGTACACGCACAAAGACCCGGAAAAAAAGCTAAGTAGAGTGAAAGTCTGCGCGCCCAAGACTCGGCCATACAAAAGCCGGATCAAGCAGAAATAACATGTCTCACAGTTTATACATCACCCCTGTGCACTAAACCATATTCAACTAGTAAAATGAAGATTCTACAACTATGAAGTCAACATCTTCAAATTGTTAGCCATAATATACCACCGATTTCATGTAGAAACATAGATCGGCAGGAAACTAAACAAATAAGTTATACGCACTGACAAAGTACCCATACTTTAGAGGGATAACTTTGCATCGGCAAAGCATCACTCAAACTGAACATCCAGCAA